>CM035425.1:6842700-6997700 GCA_020310875.1 Ceratopteris richardii
TGATGAAAGGAGAGTTGTGCCACCTCTCTCTCTGAGTGAACTCAACCTAAATGAGCATTCATCAT
This sequence comes from Ceratopteris richardii, assembly GCA_020310875.1. Classification (NCBI taxonomy): domain Eukaryota; kingdom Viridiplantae; phylum Streptophyta; class Polypodiopsida; order Polypodiales; family Pteridaceae; genus Ceratopteris; species Ceratopteris richardii. The sequence goes on from CM035425.1 coordinate 6,842,766, forward strand.
GGAAAGAAGAAATAAAAGATAGGGACGTGGTTGCGACGTCGAAGAGTTTTTGCATGGCCATTGATCGGCTCGAGCCTCGAACTGATCGGAGCTTTTCTGCCAAATTGCCGATGCAGCCATGGAATTTCGTTAGAAGAGGAAAAGGCCGCCACGTCATGAAAGATCCACTGATAACATGATGACACCGGCCTTACCATAGTTTACGTGGCGTCCGACAAGCAGTACGTATCAGAGATGTTGACGTTGTATTTGTCTGTTTACTGACTGTCCTATCTATCATACGGAGTCGACTCCTGACATTATTCCAGAGATCGACATTATTGACGGACACATATTGTGCAGACGGACCCATACGAAGCTTGCGGCATTTGCGTGGACTAAACATTGCTGGCCAGCAGAACGCTAGAAAGAACGTCGAGCTGAATGTCGTCGAACTTCAAAGTTCGATGCTTCACTGTTTCCCATGCTGAAGCAGTGCGCCTCGATTAGGGCTGCAGAAGGCCACAAGGAAGCTTTAAGCTGAGTGACTTAAAACGTGAAGCTTCCAAGTTCCCCGCAGTGGGGAGAGAGAGAGAGAGAGAGAGAGAGAGAGAGAGAGAGAGAGAGAGAGAGAGAGAGGAACCGAATATCCGAAGGAAAAAACCGCTGCCAGCTGAAAATTTTCGGGTCTTCTCAGCAAGTCACTGTTAAGCATACAAGGAAGTGTTTCTTCCTCTTCAAAATCTTACCTAACTTTTTCATCAGGAAGCTCTACATTTCCCAACGTGAAGTTTTTTCACGATCTCCTTGTTTTACTACCCTTTCTTTGGCGTGAGCTTCTTTCTACTCCGTTCTTCTCTTTAAATTCTTCCATTCGCGAGTTTTCATTGAGAATCTCGCTGGTATCTGCTGCCAATTTGTCGAATTCATACAACGAGCTTTGCTCATAGGCCTTATACAATGCTCCGTGGGAACCTATCGCTCTCAAACTCTGCAGAACAATGCGTCTTTCAGACTGCTCTGTGCATGAATGCGTCGCAATTACGTCCCTCAGCGCGGATGCGGGTAGACATACAATGTCGAAGCGAGGGTATGCGTTTAACAAAGGCACTTGAGAATAGCTTCAAATATTCCTTTGTTAGGAGGATAGAATTAAAGGTAGGTCAGAAGTTGTTCAGAAGGGTCAGCATTGAGCCCAGCCCTGCGGCATCTAGTGAGGTAACAAGCGGATCCGATTGGAGCAAAGTCGAAACTGTTTTGGAAAAGCTTAGAAGGGACTGCAATACTCCTGCTGAGCTGCTTTACCGTCTCATTGACGGAATGGTTGAAGAGATGAAGGCTGGCTTAGCGAAGGAAGGTGGCAGTAAAGATTTCAAAATGATTCTTACCTATGTGGATAAGCTCCCTTTTGGGTTAGTAAGAAGCACCCACGATTCATTCTTGTTTTTCTTTATGGATGTTGGAGACTTCTATATTTTAGGTTTATAATGGAAGTGACTGACTGACAGCAAAGAGAATGGTCATTTCTACGCGTTGGATCTTGGAGGTACAAATTTTCGCGTATTACGAGTCTCTTTTGGCGTGGAAGCATCTCCTGCAGAGTTTCAAGAAGTTTCGATTCCTCAGGAGCTTATGCTGGGACAGCATGAAGTATGTGCCTCTGATTGTGCTTGAGCTTATTACCAAGTAAATGCATTTCTCCTTATCATATTCAGGCTGATCATGCAGGAATTGTTTGACTACATAGCAGGAAAGCTAGCTTAGTTTGTGTCGAAGGAGAGTGCGATCTACCATCCACCTCCAGGATTCAAGCGTGAGCTTGGATTTACTTTCTCGTTCCCAATTAAGCAAACATCAATTGATTCAGGGACACTTATCAAGTGGACAAAAGGATTTGCTGTTGAGGGAACAGTAAGTTTTATTTTTCGTTGTACGTGTTTTAAATGTTTGGACTTGGAAATGTTTTATATATGTATTTTGTGTTCGTTTTAGGTATACAATAGATTATAGTTCTCAAGGTCGCAAACGCTTTGCCTTTATTTTTACCTAGCTTGAAGTGTTTCAATACTCTGTGCCTTCATTGTATTTGAACATGTGTGATTTTTTTTCTTAGAAAAAATGTTTATAATCATTTAATCTCGAAGTTGTATTGCATTGATCTTTTTTAGATAAGTCATTAATCATCTGAGGAAAAAATGTTTGTTCGTAGGATTTTTTGTACTGAAGATATTTGATATCAGAAAAGAAAGAAGTAACTCTCAAACTGATAGAAAAATGTCAACAAATATAAGGAATCCAATAAGTTACCTTGTAGTGTAAGCAAATCAAAAGGAGCACAACAATATCAATGAACAAATAGAGATCAATGCAGAGAATAGATGAAAAACAGTATTTGATAGCAATCAGAAGAAGCACATGCAAATAGTAAACAGATATATAACCAAGATGCAATCTATCCAGCAGATAGCCCAGCAGATTCCTATATGTATATGCGAAGCCTGCACAGATACTATCTAGAAAAATATCAAGATATTGTCGCCAACTATAGCACTACATACTCAGCATGTTAGATTATGAAACTCATGTGTATTTTGACATGCCCAACGCTGTCATTTTTCAGAAAAAATGTTTGTGAAAAGCTGAATAAAAGAAGCTTTTTCTTAAGATAAAGGATTTGCTGATTTTTTTCATCATCATTGAACCTTGGTAATATCATTGTAGATGGATCCACCTGACTTCTTTCTTTATAACTTTGTTTTTTGGTACCGATACTCGAGTTTCTTGTGACCTTTTCTGCCACATTGGTAGCAAGTCACTTCTCTTTTTCCTTTGTTTTTGTTCGTGTTTTTTTTGCATGCTTTCTCCTTTTTTCTCTATCCCTCCTCTTACCATGTTGGCCGGACTACTTCCCTCTCCACTAGCTTTCTTGTTGATTTCCTTATTGAGAATAGAACTCCTTTTTCTTTTTATTTATTTTTATTTCTATATATATTGTTGCATTTTCAAAATTTTTATTTTATTTTATTTTATTTTTAAATTTTTGTTTACTATTATTATTATTATTATCATTATCTAATTATTATTTTAGTTTGTCTTTTATTTTATAGTTATTTGTTTATTATTATTTTTATTATTGGTTTATTTTGTGTGCACTTATCATGGCTGAGTTTGCGCTTCACTTTTGGAAGTGATAGAAACTCAGCTCGTTGACTCTATGAAAAGTTTTTATTTAGAAAGGCTCTTTATTAAAAGTGCGCACTTACTCTATGGTACTCATGACGTGATTAGGGACGTCATAACTATTTATCCAAGCTATGCATGATAAAGTTTAATTTTGGTACTTTTCTTGTTTTGAGAAGACATAGAAGTTGAAGATGCACTGTTTGTTTTTGCTTAAAATATACACACACACACACACACACACACATATATATATATATATATATATATATATATATATATATATATATATATATATATATATATATATATATATATATATATATATATATATATATATATATATATATATATATATATATATATATATATATATATGTGTGTGTGTGTGTGTGTGTGTGTGTGTGTGTGTGTGTATGCATCTATGTATGTATGTATGTCTCTCTCTCTCTCTCTCTCTCTCTATATATATATATATATATATATATATATATATATATATATATATATATATATATATATATATATATATATATATATATATGTATATATATGTATATGTATATGTATGTGTATGTGTATATGTATATGTATGTGTATATGTATGTGTATGTGTATATGTATATGTATATGTATATGTATATATACATATACATATATGTATATGTATATGTATATGTATATGTATATGTGTATATATATATATATATATATATATATATATATATATATATATATATATATATATATATATATATATATATATATATATATATATATATATATATATATATATATATATATATATATATATATATAAAATTCATTTATTTATTTATTTTTTTAAAAATTATTTTTTCCCTTTTTATTTGAAGCTTATGATGGAAATCTTCTTAATGTTCTTTTTACTATGAAAGGCTATTATTTGTTCACATACAACTTCATGAAAAGGCTCAATGTATTTGCTGGCATCTACCTTGAAGTCTCTTTTGTTGCTTTTATCTTCAACAATCTATTATTTGGAGTATATTGGAGCCATTTTATCTGCTGATCTGTTGGTATTTTCCAGAACCATATGTATGCATTTTATTGGTATTTCTACCAATGCTGATTTTTCTTTGTCAGCTGATGATTTTCAAAATTTTGATCCTCTTAACCTCATAATCTTGGAGGTTTTTGATCTTCTCCTTCAACAAATCTATCAATCTTTCAATGCCTGTCAATGATGCAACAATTTCCATATTAGCATGCTATTATCCGGTGATTGCACCTTTGTAGTCTATTATGGATCCAATATAAGAACAACTCGGATTATTGAAGATTTAGAACAACATGGATTCTAGGACTCCTTCAAAAAAAAAAAAAACATCACATGAGATGCTACCAGCTTACTTGTAGAAACCATTCTAACAAGAACAAACAATGACTTGAACTAAAAGCAACATTACATAGACAAGAATAAGACACTTCTTCCAATACAAGATAATCTGATGACTAATTACATGGACAAGATACTATAGCATAACATAAAGAGATGGACAATTGAGGGGGAGAGTCCCAACTCACTACTCCACAAGAAAGGAAGACATCTTTACAGCCTAGGAACTTGAGAACTTGTAAGGCAGGTAGTGGAAGCTATCCTTGCTCAACTCCACCTTTTGTAGTCAAGTGCCCGATCCACTCCTTCACAAAGCTCCCAATTCCATGCTTCAATCTACCATCCACCCCTTGGAGAAGCTTGAAGGGACTCCCCCCTCTACACACTCATTGCGTCGTCATTATCTTCCAAATTTTGGTATTCGGCGTCGTCTATCGTCCATGAATCCTCCGCATGCAAGTGGCTGAAAATTTAGTCCATGTGCAGATTTGGGAAATTTAGTTGCTTTTGCAAGTGAAATAGTAGACTAAGGCAGAAGTAGATCATTTTCTTAAAAAATAGACCACTTCATAAAAATTGGAAACTTTTGAAATAAGTAGATGAAATTTATAAAAATGGTCAACTTTTGAGATAAGTCGACTAAACTAATAAAAATGTTCAACTTTTGAGATAAGTTGACTAAATTTATAAAAATGGTAAAGTTAGAAACTAAGAGTTCGGAAAAATAGTCAATTAAAAGATAGACAACTTTTTGGAGAAATTGGCCAACTTAGGAATTTAGATAACTTAGGGAATTGGTGAAGTGGGAAATTAGGCAACTTGGGAAATCGGTGAAATGGGTTGGTGAAATGGGAAATTAGGCAACCTAGGAAATTGGTGAAGTGGGAAATTAGGCAACTTAGGAGGTTGGGAATTTTGCCTCTTTCATGAACAGATGAGGTGGATCCTCTTTTCTTCATCTTAGTCCTCTTTGCTTCTTTTTGCTTCTCATCTTGCTTGAAACCGAGGTACCTTTTCTTCTACTTGCGTTCTGCATCTCGAAAAGCAAAACATAAAATACATTATTTAAGGGGTGTATCATAGAACCTCGCTATAGGTTTCCCGCCACTTAGACGTTCTCCGTCCTTGGAGAGAAATAAAGTACCTTCTTTTCTTTTTTCCCCTCCCTTTCTCTTCTTCTTCTTCTTGAGCCTTCTTGAGCTGAGCCTTGGTGATATAGTCATCTGAGTCAAGGTTATTGCTCCTCATTGAATTTTGTGAAGATGGCATGAACATGTTGCTGCTGAACTTCCTAATTGTGCAAGCTGATGTCAAGGTCTTCGATTGAATCCCTTTCTCCTTCTTAGTGGCTTGCTGAAATATTGTAAGTAGCGAACAACATGAATAGCATATTCGGATGTGTCTCTAGCTACTGTTTATGCACTTAAGCACTTGGTAGTCTTCTCAGGTGAAAGAGTTGGCTGTTTGATGAGTTAAAAAAAGGATCCAATTAGAAGCCTTATTTGAGCACGTGAGTAATGCTTCATATAAGTAGATCCAGCCTATAGCCTAAGGTAGGAAATCCACGCACGTTGTCATAGTCTTGCAAAAAGTCGAAGAAAAAGAACTCCAAATGGACTTGAAAAAATATCAACCAAATTGGATTAGACTTAAAAAATCGACCTAGTAGATGATCTACTAAAAATTGACCAAAAAAATCAATCCAAAAAATAGACAAAAAAAATTCGACCTAAAAAATAAACCTCCAAAAAATAGACGAAAAATCAAAATCGACCAAAAAGAAAAGTAGACATAAAAAATCCACCTGTTGGGCAGTTTCATGCTTAAAAAAATCGACCATAAAATTAAAGTCAAAACTAGACCCCAAAAAAAATCGACCTTTTTGGTTGTAGAAGAAATTTGACGACTACTACTAAATGGGCAACTTCATACGCTTTTAAAAATGGGAAAAATTTTGGTCGAATTTCTTTCACTATCTTCTTCAATATCTCTGGTCAATTTTCTTCCACTTTCTTCCTTCAATATCTCAATAGGATTTGGTCGACTTTTAAGTTTTGTTAAAGTCGATTTGCTCTTTAGCAGTCTCTTTCAAGCTCTTTGGATAGCTATCTTCTTTTGGAAACCTCTCCAATCAATGCATGTATCAACAAGTCCTTGGAATTGGATGTACAATAGCTCCCCAAAACAGAACCATGCATTTTCAAGGTTTTGCTCTTGCTTCTTCAATCCTTCGTACCTAAGAGAGAAGGGTCCCACCGGGTGTGCCATTTGAAGAAGGGAGACCTCGAGTCTCCATTTTGAAGAGGAAAAAATGAATGCTTAATCTCTTAGGGCACCTTCTACTCAAGGGGGTTCTCCTTAGGGAAGTATACCTTATGCTCTCTCAGACACACACCAAAAAAAAAAGCAGTTGGCTCGTTTAGAACAGCATGGATTATTGAAAAATTAGGACAACACGGATTCTTGGACTCCTTCAAAAAAAATCACATTAGATGTTACAAGCTTATTTGTCGAAACCATTCTAACAAGAACAAACAATGACTTGAAATGAAAGCAACATTGCATAGACAAGAATAGGACACTTCTTCCAATACAAGATAATCTGAGGACTAATTACATGGACAAGATACTATAGCATAACATAAAGAGATGGACAATTGAAGGGGAGAGTCTCAACTCACTGCTCCGCAAGAAAAGGAAGACATCTTTTCAGCCTAGGAACTTGAGAACTTGTAAGGCAGGCAGTGGAAGCTAACCTTGCTCAACTCCATCCATTGTAGTCAAGTGCTCGACCCACTCCTTCACAAAGCTCCCAATTCCATGCTTCAATCTACCATCAACCCCTTGGAGAGGCCGGAAGGGACCCCCCCCCCCCCCCCCCTCTACACACTATGTAGAGTTCTTGTGTCTGTGTCTCCTCTTTCTGTATCTTCTTTCTGAGCTTGTTCTTTCTTTGATGGAGAGGTCTCCTTATATAGTTTTTGTAGGACTGGTAGGAACCGACGGGTAGCAAAAGGGACAAAATTAATTTCTTCCCTTGGCAGGTTCACTGACAATTATGGTACTCTGGAAACTTCGTTCTTGGCCCACTTTCTTGCGTCGTCACTATCTTCCAAATTTTTCCACCATCCATGAATCCTCCACGTGCAGGTCGCTGAAAATTTGATTCATGTGCAAGATCTAGGAAATTTAGGAGCTTTTTCAAGTGAAATAGTAGACTAAATCAGAAGTAGACCATCTACTTTACAAAGGAGTTGCATTTTTCCCTTTCTTTTGGGTAGTTGCAGAATGGACTTCATTTGGAGGGTCTTTTTCATATTTTTGTTGTGTGTTTGATTTTTTTTTTTTTAAATCCCCCCCCCCCCCCCCCCCCCCTTTTTTTTTGTGGTAGGACCAGAGCATTCAATTGTTTATAGCAAAGGAGAAATGAACATGTTGGAGATAGACGTCTGCGGAAGCACCCGAACAGCACAAGGAAGAAGAAGAAGCTTGGAGCACAAACACACAATACTGAATGTATTACTAGTGAATGTACAAAGATAAGTAAGTAGCCCATTAGGGCAATAGGCGTATATACAAGTCGGGGGAAAAAAAACCTCCTAAAGAGGGAAAAAAGTGCCTCGGCAGTCCTAGAGTGTTCACACACATCACTACCTAAATATATCAACAAATCCCCCCTGGGAGTGATGCGGTGAACAAGGAGCTGGCACTCATGTATAAGGAAGTGCCAAGCTATGTGGAAATCACTCCACAAAAGGAAGTAAGCCCAAAGCTTTGCGGAAAGCTTCAAACTTCTCCCTAGGCAGAGCCTTCGTGAAAAGGTCTGCAATGTTCTCCTGCGTGGGCACATATGCCAAGCTGATCTCCCTAGCAGAGAACCTCTCCCTGACATAGTGATAATGCACCTCAATGTGCTTAGTGCGGGCATGGAACACAGGGTTCCTTGCAATTGCCAATGCGCTCTGACTGTCAGTGAAGATGGTGGTGGAAGAAGACTGGCCAACACCCAAATCAGCCATAAGGAGTCTGAGCCACACACACTCAACAGTCGTAGTGAAAGCTACCCTATACTCAGCCTCACAATTGGAAGTGGCCAAAGTAGGCTGCTTCTTGCTCAACCAAGATATACATGAGCTACGAAGCATGAAGCAAAAACCACTGGTGGACACAAGAGTGTCATAGCAACCAGCCCAATCTGAGTCAGAAAAAGCATGCAAATCTGGCGGTAGTGATCCCCCCTTGGGATAAAACAACCCAAGTAGCCGAGTACCACTCAAGTAGCGAAAGATGCGCTTAACCGCTTTCCAATGCGTGACCCCTCGGCAATGCATAAACCTGCTCATCTGTGAGACAACAAACTGAATATCTGGCCGAGTAATGCATAAGTAAATCAAGCATCCAACAGCCTGCTGATAGAGAACAACATCAAATGCATCTCAAGCATCATGAAGACTCAATCGTAAACCTGTCTCCATAGGAGTGGTAATAGGCTTACAGTCTTCAAGGCCAAAACGCTGCAATAATGTGTCAATATATTTCGTTTGACACAAAGCCATTCCACCATCAACGTGCATAAACTGAATGCCCAAATAGTGATGCAAATGCCCCAAATCAGACATCTCAAATGAGGCATGCAAATCAGCCTTAAAATCAGCAATATGTGTCTCAACAGGACCAGTGAGCAACATGTCATCAACATAGACAACAATGACCAGAAGCACATCATTAGCACGTTTAACATATAAGGTGCTTTCAGTTGGACTGTTCTCAAAACCATGTGCAATCAGATAGGCATGTATCTTCTCATACCAAGCACGTGGTGCTTGCTTTAAACCATATAATGCCTTCTTTAACCTGCAAACCTGGTTGTCATGCCCTTTCTTCACAAAGCCACGGGGCTGAAAAACATACACTTCTTCATGCAAGTCACCATTCAGAAATGCTGTTTTAATGTCCAACTGATGTACATTCCAACCATGATGGGCTGCAAGTGCACAAATGCTCCGAACAGTAGTCATACGGCATGTAGGTGCAAAGGTCTCATCAAAATCAATGCCTCTTTCCCGTGCATAACCCTTTGCAACAAGCCTAGCCTTATACCTGTCAGCTTGTATACCCACTTAGTGCCAATGGCCTTCTTGCCAGGAGGCAAGTCACTTAAAGACCATGTACCATTCTTCATTATAGCATCATATTCAGATTGCATAGCAGCCATCCAATTTTCTGAATTTTGTGCTTCATCAAAAGAAACAGGCTCATTCTCATCATAGAGACTAGATGCAGCCATAGCATAGCAATCTGATGCAAAGGAGGCACTATGAGAGCTTGAACGAGTACGATATGACAAAGGTGCATCTAATTTGCTGTCACGCAAAGTCTGCACCAACCATTTTGGCATAGTTTTTGCCTCCTCAATATCAGCTCTCTCATCAACAAGTGCATCATGTAAATCTGCATCAGAAATGGAATGATCTGCATGATCATATGAAACCTGCAAAAGCTGAGAAGTTGCCTCATTAGGACGAGCACTAGCCTGTCCACCTGTAAAAAGAGGCATCAAAGTATCATACATGTCTTTGGAGCTAACAGATGTCTCCTTAGTACATGAAAGCAATGGCTGAATAGCATCTTCCACAAAGACAACATCACGGCTAACAGGAATGCGTTTAGTCTGTGGATGATACAGACGATAGCCTTTACTTTCAGAACTGTACCCAACAAAAATACATTTTACTTCCTTATCATCCAATTTTCTGCGATGTTGTTCAGGCACTAATGCATATGCCAAACAACCAAAAACACGCATATGAGCAACAGATGGCTTGCGATCATGCCAAGCTTCATATGGAGTGATAGACTCCAACACTTTAGTGGGACACCTGTTCAGTACATATGTTGCACACATGACAGCCTCAAGCCAGAAACTATGTGGTAAAGCCTGACTTTTGACCATGCACCTCGCCATCTCCATGAGTGACCTGTTCTTTCGTTTAGCAACTCCATTCTGTTGAGGTGTATACGGCACTGTACACTGGTGTTTTATCCCACGTTGAGCCAGAAATGCATTAAAATCTGAAGACATATATTCCCCCCCTCGATCAGAACGGAGGGTGCCCATTTTACATGCTGACAGATTTTCAGCCAAAACCAAAAACTGTGTGAAGCACATGAACACTTCGGACTTTGCTTTGAGTGGATATACCCATGCATGCCTGGAAAAATCATCAATAAAAGTCACGAAGTAAAGGTAATTTCCAAAAGAGGGTGTCTGCATAGGACCACAGACATCACTATGTACAAGCTCCAATTTCTGTGTAGCCCGAACTGAACCATCTTTTGGAAAGGAAGAACGCTGCATTTTGCCCAAAATACAGTCTTCACAAACATGTTTTCCAAGTGCCTCAAGTTTGGGCAAAGAGGATACCATTTCAGATTTCTGAAGGCGTAACAAACTAGCAAAATTCAGATGACCAAAGCGTGCATGCCAAAGCTTTGCATCTAACATAGCCTGAGAATCATGAACTGCACATGCCGAATCATTCACTGATCTTTCATAGTCTATGAGCTTATACAACCCACGACATAAAATGCCAGAAGCAATAATCACATCGCCATTTGAGAGATCATGGACTGTACACCTGTCATCAACGAATTTCACAACCAAGCCAATCTTGGCTAATGCAGAAACTGATAATAGGTTCTTTTTGATCCCTGGCACAAATAAAGCATCTGACAAAGTGAAAGAACTACCATCAGCAGTAGTCAGAATGATCTTACCAACTCCCATAACAGGATAAGAGGAGTTATTGGCGCATGTGACAGTATTCCCTGTAGGGGCAGGCTCGAGTGAAGAGAAGAAACTGCGCTGCGAGGTAATATGTTTGGTCGCCCCACTGTCAAAGTACCAAACATCTGAGTCTACTGCAGACATGCATTGAACATGAGAAGAAGGGTCAAAACTGCAGACAGTAGTAAACGCCCATTCTTCTTTCTGCACAAGATTTGCAGACTCTGTTTTTGGTGTAGAGGTCTCTGCAACAACCATTCCAGCCTCTTTCTTCTTTGCCTGTTTAGCAGCCAGTTTTGGACAGTTCTTTATAATATGATCATTTCCTTTACAGTACTTGCAGAACAATTTCTGCTTTTCTGATTTCTTCTCATCTTTATCCTGGTTCTTCGATTGTGAAGCATTTGCAGATTTTTGCTTACTAGTAGAAGAGCTCCATTTTCCTTTGCCCTTCTGACTAGCCAGGAAAGCTTGATCTGCAACACGCATAATGGACCTGTTCTGCGTGGACTGATCTTCCCCAACAGAACATAGACTAATTCCTCAAATGACAAGGCATTCGGATTGCCTTTCATCATCAACCGAAGAGTAGAGGCAAAACTCTGATATGAATCAGGAAGACCATTCAGAACGGTCTGCAAAAGTGAGCTATCTGGTATAACCTAATTAGCAGAAATCAATTGTTCCTTCAGGTCTTTGATCTTTGTAAGAAAACTGTCCATAGAATCACCTTCATTCATGTGCTCACTCTCCAACTGTTTTTGGAGGTAAGCAACACGAGCCTCATTCCTAGCCTGGTACAAAGTGGTAAGTGTATCCCAAGCATCCTTTGCTGTTCTGCAAGAGCGAATGTGAGGAATAATGGCACGTTTGACAGACAAAGCTATCAATGCATGTGCCTTGGAATCTCTGCCATCCCAACGAATCTGCACTGCAGTAGGTGCAACAGAAACAACAGCACGAACATGAATCTGCGGAATATCATCTTCGACACCATCTTCATCAGCTCCAACACCTGTATTTGCAGTGCCTGTCGTTACAGGCGTAACAGGACGTCTTTCAACACCCTGCACAATGTTCCACAATCCTTTTGCAACCAGTACATGTCGCATCATATAAGCCCATAATGGGTAGTTGGTACCATCCAACTTATCCTCAACAGCCAACATATGGAATACATCACGTCTTTCAGCCATGGTCGGTGACTAAAATACCTTGATGCAGAAATTTGACTGTATCTCAAAAAGTTGAACAGAACAACCCATACGAGTTCTGTTAGACCTGTAGCAGACTTTGAGACGCTTAAACTGGCGAACAGAAACTGGTATATACCTTTGGCACAAAAGGACGAAATAGCCTGCACAAGCGCTGCGATAGTGCGTTCGGAGGCGGAAACGAGCTCAGATTGCGATTTCGGCACCACAAAGCGAAGCAGTTTTGATCTCGGAAACACCCTGAGTATGCTCACCAAATTTTGTGCGAATCTGAGACTGCAAACAGAGGAGTGTCGACAGTGCCCTAGAAGAAGCGGGGACATGCTCTGATACCAATTGTTGGAGATAGACGTCTGCGGAAGCACTCGAACAGCACAAGGAAGAAGAAGAAGCTTGGAGCTCAAACACACAATACCGAATGTATTACTAGTGAATGCACAAAGATAAGTAGCCCATTAGGGCAATAGGCATATATACAAGCCGGGGAAAAAAACCTCCTAAAGAGGGAAAAAGTGCCCCGGCAGTCCTAGAGTGTTCACACACATCACTACCTAAATATATCAACAGAACATGCATCAATCAAAGAAATCTCTTTATTAATCTGATTGGGCTTTTATTTTACCCTTGTTTGTATGAATTTCAGGTCTTTCAATATTTGTAGATCTATCTAGTCTATCTAGTTCGTGGGCTATGGATTTTCACCTAACTGTAGGAATCAAACCATAGCGACAGAATTCCAATTGAATTTAAGCCTTAAGGCTAGCTTCAAGTTTTAACAAAGAACTAGATTGATCAATCATCATTGAGTTTGTTTTGTTTCTTTTTTCTGTTTCCCATCATTTTCATTCAGGTAGTTCTGAACACCAAACATTTTTGACGCTCAACTTTTTTCCCCCCTTTCTCCAATGAGAAAAGAACTTTAAAAATTATCTGTAATTGACTCTTGTTTTGAGGACTGCAGTTTAGCAGCTGAAAGTGTGTTTTTGAGAATGTAGCTCACTTTTGTAACTGTTCCTTGTATCTTTGGTTTATGAATAATTATGCTATTGTATTATTGGTGTCTTTCAAACTGTATATCTCTTTAATCGATGCTTGTTTGTGTAAATACCAGGCTGGAAAGGATGTTGTTCAGGCATTGAATAAGGCCATGGAGCGATGTGGGCTTGACATGGTTGTGACAGCTCTGGTATGATATGATAAGTCCTGAAGATCTGAGCTTGAACTTGTGCATGATTTACATTGATGATCAGTTCATCTTCTTTAAAGTATTGTTTCAATTTTCAGTTCATATCAGGTTTTAGCTCTCGTTTACTTACTTTTAATAAAAGTAGGTGAATGACACTGTTGGAACTTTAGCGGTCGCTTCTCTAGCAGCAACCAGAGAGAATGAAGATGATGAAGTTATGATTGCAGTGATATTAGGAACAGGGACAAATGCATGCTATGTGGAAAGCATCGATGCCATACCAAAGTGGGAAGGACCGAAGCCAAGTTCTGGAAAGATGGTGAGTTCAGTTGGTCTTGTTGCTAAGAATGTTGTGGGGTTTCAACATGTGTAAAGTTTATTTGCTCATTTCAAATGAGTTTATAGCAGAACGTATGAGAGAGGATCTAGTAATAAATCTTTCATGTTACAATCACACCTATTCTAAACTTTTGGCCATTTAAGTCTATATTAGTCCATATTCATATCAAATTCTTTCAGGGTACGACCTTTTGGTGACTGCTCATAGTACGAATGAGAGATTTAAATTGAGATTTATTTATATAAAATTTTCAGATTTGAAATAAAAATCGAGATTTTTATCCCGTCAAAACAGTGTACACTTGTCACACACATACATTGCATATAATAATACATCTCAATATATGTTTTATCATTATGTTGGAGTATCGAGGAGCTAGACAGGTTTTGGAAGTTTTTTGGAGCCTTAATGTGGTCTCAAGGGCTGAAAATGAAGAAGCTTAGGTGCATCCTTTGGAAATCGGGCATATTTGTAGGTTTCCATACACTTACACTGGTCATTTTCCAAATATTTCATCAGTAATAGACATGAGTTGTGTTCATCTGATGTATTGTCTTATTTCCTTCACACAGGACTGAGGAGAAAGTGAACGAATCACATTTGTGGAACTGAAATAGTTCTTTCTGTTTATAACTGCTATTTTGATTTGATGGTTGACAGATTATTTCAATGGAATGGGGTGGCTTTTCTTCACCTTTACTGCCAAGAACACAGTATGATGATGACCTTGACACTGCAAGTGTTAACCCTGGTGAACAGGTACTATGGGTACACAAATTTTTGGATTCAATCTTTTAGTGCTGACATAATGCCTTCCTGCTACATACGGACACAGACCCTTGTCCTTAGCTTGTTTCTTCTTCCCCATTTTCTCTCTCTTCTTTCAATCTCTGTCTGGAGTGCTGTTTTTCATGTGGGCTTTGACAGTTGCCCATTTGGAATCCAGATTTTTGAGAAGCTACTATCAGGGATGTACTTAGGGGATGTTGTTCGGCGAGTTTTGTTAAGGCTGGCAGATGAAGCAGGCCTTTTTGGTCCAACCGTGCCATCCAAGCTGGCTGTTCCTTTCATACTAGGGTACGATAGGGCTGTCATTATCATGTCAACCAATTAGTAGCACTTCTTACCATGTCTCTCTCTGAAATTTGTTGTTGATTGACAGAACTCCTCATGTGTCAGCCATGCACCAAGACAGCTCTTCAGATTTGCAACTCGTGGGGAAAGTTCTTGATGATGTGTTGGGGGTATGTATGATAGCTGTTTTGTTTAGATTGATAATATTCAGAGGATCATAAATTTTCTTTTCAGATACATGAATCATCATTAGAATTGCGAGAACTTGTAGTTGAGATTTGCAGCATTGTTACGACACGTGCTGCAAGACTGGCAGGTGCAGGAATTGTTGGAATCTTGCAAAGGATCGGAAGAGATGGAATTCAAAACAGTTCTGCTGTCCACAGAAAGAGAATTGTGGTAGCCATGGATGGGGGCCTGTATGAGCACTATCCATTATTCCAAGCTGAGTTGAAAGCTACGGTTGCTGAACTTCTTGGCTCAGAGTTTGCCAAGAATGTGCTGATAGAACTATCAAAAGATGGGTCTGGGATTGGTGCGGCTCTTCTTGCTGCAGCCCATTCTAGGTATTCCTAGGTGAATCTTAGATGGCATCCTATCATGTACCCGTTCTATCTCGGTTCCAATCTTAATAGGCACAAGTAGGCAGATATCTGAAAAGTTCATTGGTGGTCTTTCAGCATGATCAATGTTCTACTCTGCAACTCGTGAGGCCAAATTGTCCACTTAGGTCCACATGTACTCAGATGTCTGGAAATAAGAAATCAAGGGTTATCAAGTTCTGTGGATTTATCTCATTAAGGGGGGTTCTTGCACATGTTTATTTATAACCTCAATTTTTGGAACTCACAAGGCTGCTATTTGTGAAGAGAATTGTAATGTTTTTCCTCTTTCTGCAATGTTACTATCTAGCAACTTCCAATGAACATATCATTATTTAGCCAACTTGAGAGAATTTTTTCTACAAAACTTCTCTGGCTCTCGTAACTAATCACACGTTGATTTTAGAACTTCCTGAAGTAGGGTTTGTGCAAAGAGTTTCCTTGTTGTTTTGTACTTGATCTTGTGGCCTCAGTATCTTAAGGTTTTCCTGTGTATCAACTTTCAAGGCTATGATACCTGAGATGTGCAGATATAAATATGAGGACCTAAAATTCCCGGTCAGGTGACCAGCATCTGGATTCTTGATTGATTGTGTATGCAGTGCGGAAGCGGGTGGTTGTGTATTTGTTTGGGATGGGAACAGGTGGTTTTGTATCTGTTTAGGATGGTCTATGAACTGCTTTTACAACATTAGTCTAGGCATAATGGTACGGAGTGCTTTGCATGTTTTACTTGATTTCTTACTTGTATATTGTCTGCAATAGGCTTGTCTTGGCTAATTTGTCCTGGTCATCTTTCCTAGTCAACTTGTTGTTCAACCTGGCAATTCATATAAGCTTGTCCTTGGTGGCTTGGGGAGTCATTTCTGTCAGTTAGGTTGGTCCAGTTTGAAAGCAACCACAGTTGGGTCTCGATTGAAGGCATTTAAAATGCTGCCTAGCTGGTCTCTTGCGCAACTCCTGGAAGAACGTGTGGTGAATGATGAACCAAGCAAGAAAAATCTTCTAACACCAACCCTATGGAAGAGATCTTCCAAACTCACTGACTCAGAGAGAGTTATACAAAGCATACCTAGGGCAGACACAGGGACCTATATAAATAAGTAGGCAGAGAGAGAGAAAGAATGAAAGAACGAAAGAAATGTCATTAACGTCTGTGGCAGACCGAAATCAGCCTATGAGACAAATCAGGTGTACATGGTGTGTATGTCATCTGTCTATCAGAAAAGACAAATGAAACAAATGACGGAAAACTGATCAAAACTGACACGGGCTAAACTAGACTGAACATAGGTAGAGATGTACTGGGATGGTGGTAATTGTATATCCATGAAGTATCTGAAAAGGGATGGGGCTCTATCTCTAGGGGGATGTGCATGTCTATATGTCCAGGATAATACAATCATCAGAAAACATCAAGCTGTCTAGCTCCAGCCTGTGCTGAGGGAGGGGGGTAAAGTGTGGTACATGAGCAGGTATGGTGCTAGGACTGCGGGGTCAACCCTCATCTTAGCCCATTACTCTTGAGTGGCACTATGCTCTTGGGCCTGGATATCTTCGATCTATCGATGGTGGAGGCATATGCCCCTGTAGCCTGTGACTCATGGTCATCATCTAGCTTGGCTCGCCTCTCCCTAGAGGAGTGTCACTCCCCTCTGAGTGTCGAATGAGGGGGGTGGGTGGCAATCCTCTGAAAGAGGTCTGTGAGCTGCAACTGCTGCTCCTCTGTCTGTGTAGCTGTGTGTCTATAATATTGTCCCTGATGGTTCAGTATCTCTAATAGAGAGATGCCCTTGCTGTCTCTGATCTCGAGAGTCCATGATCTCTCGGGAGTGAGCTGTCCTCTGAACAGGGCCTCATATCTGCCACTAATCTCAGTATATGCATTGCATCAATGGACAAAATGCTCCTCACTCTCCACCTCTGCATGCTCTGCAGGCTCGCTCCTCCTCAGGAACACCAGTCTGTCTCTTGATCTCTATCTCTGGTCTCTGTTATCCCACCCTTAGATTAGCTGGCCGATCACCACCTCGCGAGCTATATGGCATTTATGTGTCCATATATCATGGCCTCTATATGAACCTCCCAGGCAGTATAATGAGGAAGTGGTCTCTGTAATCTGATATCCTCGTCCCCAAGCCAGGTGACTATCAGACCCGCCTGATCTATAGCTGCCAAAGTTCCTGTCTCAACACCAAGTTGCTCTCGTTGCAAGAGAGGTGGACATAGGTTGAGTCAGGGTTGTACTAGAAGGGTGGTAGGCTCTCCATATTAAAGATCATGTGGTTGAAACCATGCTCTAACCTGTGAATAGCATGCTCTCTCATGCACGCCCTCTGATAGCTGTATAGCTGCTTCAAATGCCCTACTAGGGGTAGTCCTCTCATCATCTAGACTGTCTGGAATAGTGCCTCTACGACCATACGTGGTGTGGCGAGCTCTTTATGATAATATCATGAGGCAGTCTGCTTGCTGCAGAGCAAGTGTGGGATCTGGCCTCTCAATCTGTGCCCACTGGCCAGCTGTCGATCTAGGTGCCCATACTGTTGCTGAATAAATGAAGGTCGGCATGACTAGGGTGTAGAAAAGCCACCCCTTTGCATGGGGCTTTTGAAAGTGTTCCTGGTGGCATCTCCACTCTAGCATGGCCATAGCTGCATATCCTTGGATGAGCCTGTCAGTAGCCGCCTGTCTCATAATGAAGGTTCTTGATGTGACTCCAAGGTAGATATATGAGGTAAGCACATCCACCTGTCCTCTTGGTGCTGTGAAGGTGGCAGAGTTCCTCACTGCATTGGATGCGTGAAAGATTATAACCTTGGTTTTGCCAAGGTTTGTACTCAGCCCCATATGTGTGTGGAAATTGTCAAGAGCCCCAGGATAGTGTTGCAAGCTCTCCTGTGCTTTGGAATTCGACACAATATCATTAGCATATAACATGATGTGTACTGGAGTCCCTGCCAAGTTGCTCCCCTCCATTCCTGCCTGTTGCATGTAGTCGGAGATCTTGTCGATGTAGAGCCCAAAGAGTGTCGGGAAGAGGGGGCACCCTTGCTTAACGCCGATGGTGCCAACAGTCTTTAAGAAACCACCTGGGCAATGAACTTGACCTGTCACCCACTTGTGGAGAGCATATATGTCCCAAATCATCCTTGTTCATACCCCAAGATTGTGAAGACACTAGAAGAACCTCTCATATGGGACTGTATTAAAGGCATTGCGGAAATTCGCAAAGAAGCAGTAAAGCCTTTTCTTGCATGTTTTTGCCTCATCATGAGGCAATGTCGAAGGAAGAGGCATTGCAGAAGGAAGATGTGGTTGATGGTGGAGAAATCTCATCTGAAGCCTGCATGACTTGGGACTCGTAAACCCTTCTGCATATGATCTGAGCTCCACCTCAAGTACTGCTCCATGTAGCTTGGGCATCATGTGGCCACTTTTCCTGTAATTCCTTGGGTTCAGGATGTCACCAGATTTGTGATTAGGCATGACGATGTGCTGTGTTCACTCCTCTGGGAAGCCCCCCTTACAGCCCAATTGAAGACATGCGCAATGAACGGGGCTATTGTGGAGGCCACATAAATGATGTGCTCACTCTGTATTTGGTGCCTAATTGATTCTGTGTTGCATATGGTGTTTGACCCTCCCTATCATCTCTGTTGAGGAGTGCATGGGGCATGGCTCAAGTGGAATGGGATGGGAGGCTTCCATGGTACCTCATATAGTCCCTTTGCATTATCATGCCATATCTATGGATCCCCAACAGGTGTAGTTGGATGTGACTTTCAGAGGGTGTACCATGTCGTTGTGTTATCTATGCTTATAAATAGGGGATATAGCTCAAGCTCATGTACCTCAAATGTCCACCACTTCCGGCGCTTCAATGCCTTCATCTGCTGTCTGGTCTCTCTATCTGTGGTCTCTTCTTGGGCTTGTGTTCCTGATATAGCTCTCTGCACTCATCATCGTACTAGTGGTTTTGGGTCATAGACCCAAGGGGAGGGGTGCATGTTGTAGCCTGTAGGTGGTGTGTGGAAAAGAGCTGATGGTTGAAGTTTCAAGGACTTAGCAGATGTGATGTGAGGACTCTGAGTGGTGTGGATGGGTGAAGGAGGCACAGGCCATGCTTGACCTTTGCTGAGTAAAGGGAGGCTAGCTCATGTGTGGAATGCATGGTAATATGTGGAGTGCGTATTGTGGAGCTATGTGGGATGGTTTCTTATGTGATGGAGAAAGAGAGGTATGTATGGTCGACTCCAATGGTTATGGGTGGAATCAAGAATTTGATGAGGTGTGTGGTCTCTCGGGGTTCCAAAATATAGTGAACTGTGTTTTTGCCTCCTTCCACAACTCCATGTGGCCTACAAGTCAATCCCCTTGAGGTGGGCCACTTGGCCATCCTGTTATAAATAAAAACATGGTGTTGGGAATCAAGTTGAAGAAGATGTCGTTTATAAGTTGTGATTGGACCTCTATTTGTTGTAGCTCTAAAAGTGGCCTCTTCATAGTGTGTATTGCCTTTGCGTCCTCGTGGTCGTATGCCTCACATTACTCATTGTAGGTATGAGCAATGAAGTCTCCCATAAGGAATGCTTCACCATTTGTGGAGTACTCCATAATCCCCTTCAATAGGCATGCATAAGGTGTGGCATGCACCAATGATTATTCCCGCTAAATGGAGGCAAATTTGGAGCATATGGGAGCAAAATAGCTTAAGGCAATGTAGATGATCCTGTTTTGTAAGAACTTTGAGGAGGATCCACATGCAGTGATCTTGTGGGTCTCGGGCAATAATTTGTAATCTCTTGTGAAACCCTTTTCTGGAGGGTATGACCACTCCAAATCCATGAGAAGTATGTTGGCATGTACATTCCTAGTGTAGAGATTCCCACTTGAATCTATGTGTCCGTGGTAACCCTCTTTGGATTCTCATGTCTCTCTAAGTAGAATGATATCTCAGCCTTTCATCACCTCCTCAAGTCTCTTTCGGTGTGTCCATAAATCTCCATTGTGATTCCAAGCCGCAATGTGAATCTCCTTGTGTCCCATAGGTAGTGCATCCCTATGTGATGGTTTTTCCATTGGTGATGATTTTCTCATCTTGGTGCATTGCCTTCTTCCTTTCCTTGTGGGCTTGTTGGGCTCTAGGCATACACGTGTCATGGTGATCTTGTTGCATGTGTGTGTGTGTGTGTGTGTGTGAGAGAGAGAGAGAGAGAGAGAGAGAGAGAGAGAGAGAGAGAGAGAGAGAGAGAGAGAGAGAGAGAGAGAGAGAGAGAGAGAGAGAGAGAGAGAGAGAGAGAGAGAGAGAGAGAGAGAGAGAGATGTATATTTCCATATGCTAAAGGCCAAAAGGCCTATGAGACCAAAAGTTACAAATTGGTGAAATTAATAAAAAGTTTGAGCTCGACATTTTGAAAAAGAAACTAAGAGACTAAGAAATGAGTAGAGTAGTGTGGGAGAGTAGTGTGAGTGGACTAGAGACCCTCTAGTTGATACAAAGATACAAGAGAAAAGGCTGATGTAGATGAATACAATGATTTTTTAGGCCTACAATCAATATTGAGGCATAGAGAAAATAGAGACAAGGTGGAGAATACACAAAACAAGAGAGAGATAAGAGGAACTAAAATCCATAAAAATGGAGTACATGAAGTTACAAAAAACATATAAGATGCTTGAAAGATGAATTGCTTCATCTTCTCATAACTTCACAATCTCCATAGTTGAGGACTTCTTCCAACTATGAGATTTTTTGAAATATTTGCACCTCTTATTGTGGAAGTTGAACATGCCAGCTCGTATAAAGTTTCCGTCATGACCACCAAGTTGAACATGCTAGCTCTTATAAACATGGCTGAGTGACAAATCCCAAGGAGCACTAGAAGGTTGACTAGTGGTTTGAACATCACATCACTTTTTGCATATGAAGCCAATGCTCTACAATCTTGCAAGTAGTCCCCCATTCTCTGCATACCATCTGCTACATATTCTATTCCAACACATGACATAATTTGTTGCTATTTTTTTTTTGTTGATTGTGCAATCAACATGAATTGATGCGGCCCCTCTTGGAGTTGACTTCCTTTTATTCATGTTCTCAGCAAGTGTAAGAGAACTCCTCTGTTGAAGCATATGCTTCCATCTCCTCAAAATTGAACTTAACTTGATTCGGTCTTCCATGCGGTTTTAATCTTTCTGCATGTCACACTCTTCTCAATGTACACTATTTTCACCTGCTTTGATACCAATTGTTGGTTTTTAGGCAATAAATATTGAGACAGAGAGAACATAGAGACAAGATGGAGAATAAACAAGACAAGAGAGAGATAAAGGAGCCAAGCTCCACATGTATTCCATATGTAACTAAAAATAAAGTACATGAAGTTATAAAAAGCATATAAGATGCTTAAAACATGAATTGTTGTGGCTTCTCATAACTCCACAATCTCCATAGCTGAGGACTCCTTCCTTCAAAAATAGATAAGCATGTAGTTGTGGCTCACCTACAAGTTGTTGAAGAAAGCACAACTTCAACCCTCCAAGTGAAGGAAAATTCCTCTACACAAAGCTCCAAGCCAAGATCTCCACCTTGAGTGATAAAAAGTGTATATGACCTAGTCTATATATAGTTTGTAGTTGACAACAAAAACTCTTGCCATAAACTCTAATATTCGTAATCTTTTGGCAAAAAAGCTATTTTACTGTTCATTTTTTAGGGCTTGATTTATTTTGTTGTTGCCTATGTTTTTCTATGATTACATAGTAGCCTTTGGATTAAAGTACTCATATGCTTCTAGGCATCGATTTGGTTTTGACCTTTTTTTTTTTACTTGTTTGATCCTTTGACCAAAAATCAGGGTTTGATATTTGGCTCTCAAAAAAATGTCCAACTACCTAATGTT
Organism: Ceratopteris richardii; assembly: GCA_020310875.1. Taxonomy (NCBI): domain Eukaryota; kingdom Viridiplantae; phylum Streptophyta; class Polypodiopsida; order Polypodiales; family Pteridaceae; genus Ceratopteris; species Ceratopteris richardii. The sequence continues at coordinate 6,865,411 of CM035425.1, forward strand.
ATATATGAATAGATTGGTCTTAAAGAGTACTTTCCAAATTTTCCATTAATTTTTCTTGCACACTGTTTGGTCCTTTTGTTGACCTAGGTTGACCATGTTTACTTCTCCATATTTGAGATTTAATTATTGTACGTATGTGCACGTCCCTTTTCGAAAGGTTGTTATTTCTAACAATGAATAATACAATGGCATAGTCCTCCATCTCAAAAATTATTGTTGAAGCTCCTCAATATTCTCCATGTAGAGGGTCCTTCCAGGGGGTTGTGTATGGCATATCAAGATGATCCAAATCCTCCTCTATAAACAACTATCATGTGCAAACAAACACATGTAATGCATCCAAATAATGTTACATGCCTTTTAGTGAATAGAGATCAATATGTTGTCATTAGTATGTAATAGAGGTGGGATCCATGTCCTTGTCAAGCCTGCTCCTTTGTCTCCTTGTCTCTCAATATAATTAGTAATCTCATCGATATACATATCAAGCAATGTAAGAGATAACAAACACCCTAATTTCACTCCTATAGTGGAGTGAAATAAGATAGAGATATTGTGTGAAGTGGGCACCTTATTGATTGGTATCATGGTTGATGAGGTTTGTGCATCGATTGCCCCCATAGTAGCATTTGGTTCCGTATGTGCTGAATGGATAAGGCACTTTAGGTGTATGGCTGTAGTTGGATTTATATCCATGTTTTGATATGAGAATTTGTGATATTTTCTTTCGCTATTTTTTTAATGTTTTAAGCACTCATACAAGGAGATACCTACATGTTACAAGTCGAGTTCAAGAGAGCCATAACTACTTGCCTCATTGTTTGTGGTGAGTCATCACAATGGGTCATAGGCCATAGCTTGATATCGCTTATTCATAAAGCATCCACTTTCTAGCTTGAGTTGAAGATTCCCTTGATGGTTAAGTTCGCAAATCACTTTGCATGGGTGATTGGAGAGTATGGCCTCATGAAGTCACCCATGAGTTTAGTATTTCCTTGAGTCTTCAATATTGACTAAATCGGTTGTTACAACTTATAGCCATTCTTGACAAATATTGAGAACTTTGTGTTATCTCCATGAACCTTTAATTTTGTTCATCATTTGCACCCATTCTATTGTCTAGTTAGTAGATCCACCTATTCCACTATCATGTTTCATTTCTCACCTACCCATGTCACCCATTAACATCTAGAGAATATCTTGTTCAACGTAGGAGATTGCGGTGAACTGTGCCTCAAAATGATCATAAAGTCAAAATATTTTGTACGTTGAGCCTTTTCCATTATATACATGTGCGCTCTCATAACTAGTTTATATTTGAAAATTTTTAATTTAAAAGCACCTTAGGCATGTTAAGTTGGATGTAAAATTTGGTTCTCAAACCATATACTTGGTTCTAGTATTTTAGATGCAATGAAGATTACGCATCATATAGATTACATAAAATTGGTTTGTAAGATGCCATAATCCCCCATATGAGCTATGTTGGTAGCCCATCTTTTGCAAAATGTCGTATAAAACTCTTGGCTTCATGTATTATGCCAAAAGTTTTTTGAAACTCCACAAACCAACAATATATCGGTCTCCCATGTTACTTAACCTTATTCAAAATGTAGCTATTCATTTGCATGTAGACTTTCTCTCTTTGAACATCTCGTGATTCATGCTTAAGAAGGGATGCATAGAATCATGTTAAAGTGTGACCAACCATAATGGTGCATTAGTTTCCAAGCTCCATAAGATCTCTTGCCTTGAAGATATGTATCATAGTGGATAAGCTCCAAGTCTCATGCATGCACTTACACATAGCACGATTGAACATCATAGCTACTAGCTTTGCAAGGATGCCTTTGACATGTATAAAAAATATGACCATTAAACCCTCTAATCATAAGCTCTCCCAATTCTTGTTTGTCGAATGACTTTCCTTACCCTCTCCATGGTGGAAAATGTAAATACATGTGGACATGGTTTAGGGGGATTTCGATTGAGGTTGTTGTCTAGGAGTTGTATACGGATATGTTGCATATTAGACCCAAGCCACGGGAGAAGTGATAGTTGGTATATCTCTTGCTCAAAACAAGCAAGGAAAAGTCTTTTCTTCTTGTGCAGATAGTGATGTAAGTTAACTCATGATTATCTTAGCACAAAGGATCCTAAAGAGACCTTTGCAGACATCATCATACAAATTTCTATGGGGCATAGCCCAAAAAATGGTGTGTTTTCCCTCATTGTGTGGCTATGCCTCCTTGGCTGCATCCAATAGAGCCTCTATAAAGATTTGGTTGAGCTCGAATAGAAGCCAACTAGGTTTCTCTCTACATAGGCCTCTATAAATTCCATCGATTGAAACAAAGTTTGTCTATAGAGTAAGATAATATCTAGGGCCCATTGGACACGACCTCTAACCTATGGTGAACTAAAAAGAGATTTCCAATGCTGATAAGGCATGATCGACTATTACACTGATGGATCTGGGTTCAATTGTGAAATCCTCAAAATAGGGTAGAAAGCATGGCATATCCATGCCATAATCCATTGTGTTAGCTCCAATGTTGATAAGGCATGATCCATGCTATCCTAATGGGTTGTGTTCCAACTATGAAATCCTTAGTGTAGGGGAGAAAGACATGGACACGATATAATCCATTGTCTTAGCCTCAAGTTGATGTAGCTCATCATCTCCTCAAGTATCATAATTATATATTATCTTCATCGAGAGAAATCTCTCATATATCATCAAGGCAAAGAAATGTATCATATTAACACAAAAATGATATTGTCCCCTAGGTGATACTTCTCAAGACAAAATGAAATTTGAAATTTTCTAAATTTTTAGCTACCTTGGAATCTATAATTTCACCAGAGATGTCATCACACATGCAATAATAGTATCTCCCTTGTTTTTTCCACAAAATGTATGTTGTGGCCTTTTGTTATCTATATAAGGTCACATAAATATGATTAACAATCCTATAGTGATTTGGCCATGAGGAAGGTTAGGGAAAATAGTCAAGGATCCCTAACCAATCTCTAACGAGTTTTGGAATACTTGTTGTTTTCGATAGATGTAATCTCATTTTTTGGATTTGTGAATATGAAAACAAAGAGTGAAGGGGTTCAAACATAGAAGGATCAATTCAAAGACTAATGTTACCATAAACCTTAAGATGGAGGTCTTGAGAATCTCCTTTCTTATTAGTATGAGTGTCCTTTTTTGTTTTTCATATTGTCTCACTATCATTATTGAAGTTCTAGATTTAAACCTTGTATGAAGAGTCAGTAGACTTACTCTCAAAAAGGACGTCCATGTAATTGGCCAAAGTCAAAGAAACAATGACAACATGAAAGAAATCCTTGCAGTCTTCCTCTCCACTATGTATTGCTTCTCCATCTTCTACATTGTTTGCACCTTATTCTACAACTTCTTTGCCTTCCTATTCCAGACCATCCAGAATTCCCTTTGGATTTTCATCAATTATGAAGTTGTCTTCTCCCATCCTTGCATCATCACCAATATCCTCTTTGCCACCACCTTTTGTATGATGTAGATATTCTTCATGAGGACTTTAAATGTATCCTATGTATGGGTGATCCTAGGAAGTGGACATAATGCAAGAAATTAAGAATGCCATGAAATGTGATGAGGATCACCCTAGATTGAGATGTGGTTCAATTGTCATTCAAGGAAGAGGGTTTGAGGGAGTCGTTGGTGGTGATCATTTAGGAAGGGGTTGCTAATGAAGATGGGCTAAGGATCATCAAGGAAATGATATGGGGAAGGATCGAGGACACCTTGCTAGGAAGATGAAGTTGCTAGGAATGGAGGGAAGGATGCTTAGGTGGGAATAGGGAGTTCAAGGATGAGGGCACACCTTTTGGAGAGAGGCTTTGTAAAGGATCCCTAGGTGGGTGGAGGGAGGTTAAAAATGAGGTCTCTAGAAGTTGTTGTTTCCCAAGGATGGTGTGCACATGAATGTGTTGTCCAAGGATGGCAAGAAGTAAAGAGGGTGGCCATTATATAGGTTCCAAAAATAGTTCCAAAAATGGCAGAAGTTAACCTATCTAACTAGTGGGTAAAAGGTGTTGATATATTTAGGTAGTGATGTGTGTGAGCACACTAGGACCGCTGGGGCACTTTTTTCCCTCTTTAGGAGGTTTTTTTCCCCGGCTTGTATATACGACTATTTCCCTAATGAGCTACTTATCTTTGTACATTCGCTAGTAATAAATTCACTATTGTGCGTTGTGCTCCAAGCTTCTTCTTCTTCCTTGTGTTGTTCGCGTGCTTTTGTAGACGTCTAACTCCAAAATTGGTATCAAAGCACGTCGTCGCTTCATCTAGGGCACCATCGACACTCCTCCGTTTGCAGTCTTAGAATCGCACGAATTTTGGTGAGCATACTCAACATGTTTCCAAGATCAAAACATCTTTGTTATGTGGTGCCAAAATCGTGGTCTGAGCTCGTTTCGGCCTCCGAATGCACTGTCGCAGTGCTTGTGTAGGCTATTTCGTCTTTTTGTGCCAAAGGTATATACCAATTTCTGTCCGTCAGTTTAAGCGTCTCGAAGTCTGCTACAGGTGTAACAGAATTCGTCAGGGCAGTTTTGTTCAACTTTTTGAGATACAGTCAATTTTCTACATCAAGGTATTTTAGTCACCGGCCATGGCTGAAAGCAGTGATGTATTTCATATGTTGGCTGTTGAGGATAAGTTGGATGGTACCAACTGCCTGTTATGGGCTTATATGATGCGACATGTATTGGTTGCAAAAGGACTGTGGAACATTGTGCAGGGTGTTGAAAAACATCCTATCACACCTGCAACTGTTACAACTGCGGGTACTGAAGCTCATGCAGAAGGTGTTGAAGATGATGATATTTTGCATATTCCTATTCATGCTGTGGTTTCTGCTACACCTACTATAGAGCAGATTCCCTGGGATGGCAGAGATGCCTAGGCATATGCATTGATAGCTTTGTGTGTCAAATGTGCCATTATTCCTCATATTTGCTCTTGCAGAACAACTAAGGATGCTTGGGATACACTTACCACATTGTACCAAGCTAGGAATGAGGCTCGTGTTGCTTACCTCCGAAAACAGTTGGAGAGTGAGCACATGAATGAAGGTGATTCTATGGACAATTTCCTAATGAAGATCAAAGACTTGAAGGAACAGTTGATTTCTACTGATGAGGTTATACCATATAGCTCACTTGCGCAGACTGTTGTGAATGGTCTTCCTGATTCATATCAGAGTTTTTCTTCTATTATTCGGTTGATGATGAAAGGCAATCCAAATGCCTTATCATTTGAGGATTTAGTCTCTGTTCTGCTGCAGGAAGATCAGTCCAGGCAGAACAGGTCCATCATGCGAGTTGTAGATCAAGCTTTCCTGGCTAGTAGGAAGGGCAAAGGAAAATGGAGCTCTTCAACTAGTAAGCAGAAATCTGCTAATTCTGCACATTCGAAGAAGGAAGATAAAGATGAGAAGAAATCAGAAAAGCAGAAATTGTTTTGTAAGTACTGTAAAGGAAATGATCATATAAGAAAGAATTGTCCTAAACTGACTGCAAAAGAGGCAAGAATGGTTGTTGCAGAGGCCTCTACTCCAAAAATAGAGTCTGCTAATCCTGTGCAGGAAGAAGAATGTGTGTTTACTACTGTTTACAGTTTTGACCCATCTTCTCATGAGCAGTGCATGTCTGCAGTAGACTCAGATGTTTGGTACTTTGACAGTGGGGCGACCAAACATATTACCTTGCAACATAGTTTTTTCTCTTCACTCGAGCCTGCCCCTACAGGGAATACTGTTACATGCACCAACAACTCCTCTTATCCTGTTATGGGAGTTGGTAAGATCATTTTGACTACTGTTGATGGTAGTTCTTTCACTTTGTCAGATGCTTTATTTGTGCCAGGGATCAAGAAGAACCTGTTATCAGTTTCTGCATTAGCCAAGATTGGCTTGGTTGTGAAATTTGTTGATGACAGGTGTATAATTCATGATCTGTCAAATGGTGATGTGATTATTGCTTTTGGCATTTTATGTCATGGGCTATATAAGCTCATAGACTATGAAAGATCTGTAAATGATTTGGCGTGTGCAGTAAATGATTCTCAGGCTATGTTGGATGCAAAGCTTTGGAATGCACGCTTTGGTCATCTGAATTTTGCTAGTTTGCTACACCTCTAGAAATATGAAATGGTGTCCTCTTTGCCCAAACTTGAGGCACCTAGAAAACATGTTTGTGAAGGTTGTATTTTGGGCAAAATACAGCGTTCATCCTTTCCAAAAGATGGTTCAGTTTGGGCTACTCAGAAATTGCAGCTTGTACATAGTGATGTCTGTTGATATATTTAGGTAGTGATGTGTGTGAACACTCTAGGACCGCCGGGGCACTTTTTTCCCTCTTTAGGAGGTTTTTTTCCCCCGGCTTGTATATACGCCTATTGCCCTAATGGACTCCTTATCTTTGTACATTCTCTAGTAATACATTCAGTATTGTGTGTTTATGCTCTAAGCTTCTTCTTCTTCCTTGTGCTGTTCGCGTGCTTCCGCAGACCTATCTCCAACAATTGGTATCAGAGGAGGTCGTTACTTCTTCTAGGGTGCCGTCGACACTCCTCCGTTTGCAGTCTCAGATTCGCACCAAATTTGGTGAGCATACTCAGGGTGTTTCCGAGATCAAAACAGCTTCGCTGTATCGTGCCGAAATCGCGATGTGAGCTCGTTTCGGCCTCCGAACGCACTATCGCAGCACTTGTGCATGCTATTTCGTCCTTTTGTGCCAAAAGTATATACCAGTTTCTGTTCGCCAATTTAAGCGTCTCGAAGTCTGCTACAGGTCTAGCAGAACTCGTCTGGGCAGTTGTGTTCAACTTTTTGAGATACAGTCAATTTTCTGCATCAAGGTATTTTAGTTACCAGCCATGGCTGAAAGCAGTGATGTACTCCATATGTTGGCTGTTGAGGATAAGTTGGATGGTACCAACTACCCATTATGGGCTTATATGATGCGACATGTACTGGTTGCAAAAGGATTGTGGAACATTGTGTAGGGTGTTGAAAGACGTCCTGTTACACTTGTAACGACAGGTACTGCAAATACAGGTGTTGGAGCTGATGAAGATGGTGTCGAAGATGATATTCCGCAGATTCCTGTTCGTGCTGCTGTTTCTATTGCACCTACTACAGAGCAGATTTGTTGGGATGGCAGAGATGCCCAGGCACATGCATTGATAGCTTTGTTTGTCAAACGTGCCATTATTCCTCACATTCGCTCTTGCAGAACAACAAAGGATGCTTGGGATACACTTACCACTTTGTACCAGGCTAGGAATGAGGCTCGTGTTGCTTACCTCCGAAAACAGTTGGAGAGTGAGCACATGAATGAAGGTGATTCTATGGACAGTTTTCTTACAGATCAAAGACCTGAAGGAACAATTGATTTCTGCTGATGAGTTTATACCAGATAGCTCACTTGTGCAGACCGTTCTGAATGGTCTTCCTAATTCATATCAGAGTTTTGCCTCTACTCTTCGGTTGATGATGAAAGGCAATCTGAATGCCTTGTTTTTGAGGAATTAGTCACTGTTCTGTTGCAGGAAGATCAGTCCAGGCAGAACAGGTCCATTATGCGTGTTGCAGATCAAGCTTTCCTGGCTAGTCAAAAGGGCAAAGGAAAATGGAGCTCTTCTACTAGTAAGCAAAAATCTGCAAATGCTGCACAATCGAAGAACCAGGATAAAGATGAGAAGAAATCAGAAAAGCAGAAATTGTTCTGCAAGTACTGTAAAGGAAATGATCATATTATAAAGAACTGTCCAAAACTGGCTGCTAAAGAGGCAAAGAAGAAAGAGGCTGGAATGGTTGTTGCAGAGGCCTCTACACCAAAAACAGAGTCTGCAAAACTTGTGCAGGAAGAAGAATGGGCGTTTACTACTGTCTGTAGTTTTGACCCATCTTCTCATGATCAGTGCATGTCTGCAATAGACTCAGATGTTTGGTACTTTGACAGTGGGGCAACCAAACACATTACCTCGCAGCGCAGTTTCTTCTCTTCACTCGAGCCTGCCCCTACAGGGAATACTGTCACATGCACCAATAACTCCTCTTATCCTGTTATGGGAGTTGGTAAGATCATTCTGACTACTGCTGATGGTAGTTCTTTCACTTTGTCAGATGCTTTATTTGTGCCAGGGATCAAAAAGAACCTGTTATCAGTTTCTGCATTAGCCAAGATTGGCTTGGTTGTGAAATTTGTTGATGACAGGTGTACAGTCCATGATCTCTCAAATGGCGATGTGATTATTGCTTCTGGCATTTTATGTCGTGGGCTGTATAAGGTCATAGACTATGAAAGATCTGTGAATGATTCGGCATGTGCAGTTCATGATTCTCAGGCTATGTCAGATGCAAAGCTTTGGCATGCACGCTTTGGTCATCTGAATTTTGCTAGTTTGTTACGCCTGCAAAAATCTGAAATGGTGTCCTCTTTGCCCAAACTTGAGGCACCTGGAAAACATGTTTGTGAAGGCTGTATTTTGGGCAAAATGCAGCGTTCTTCCTTTCCAAAAGATGGTTCAGTTCGGGCTACGCAAAAATTGAAGCTTGTACATAGTGATGTCTGTGGTCCTATGCAGACACCCTCTTTTGGAAATTACCTTTACTTTGTGACTTTCATTAATGATTTTTCCAGGCATGCATGGGTATATCCACTCAAAGCAAAGTCCGAAGTGTTCATGTGCTTCAAACAGTTTTTGGTTTTGGTTGAAAATCTGTCAGCATGTAAAATGGGCACCCTCCGTTCTGATCGAGGGGGGGAATATATGTCTTCAGATTTTAATGCATTTCTGGCTCAACGTGGGATAAAACACCAGTGTACAGTGCCGTATACACCTCAACAGAATGGAGTTGCTGAACGAAAGAACAGGTCACTCATGGAGTTGGCGAGGTGCATGGTCAAAAGTCAGGCTTTACCACATAGTTTTTGGCTTGAGGCTGTCATGTGTGCAGCATATGTACTGAACATGTGTCTCACTAAAGCGTTGCAGTCTATCACTCCATATGAGGCTTGGCATGACCGCAAGCCATCTGTTGCTCATCTGCGTGTTTTTGGTTGTTTGGCATATGCATTAGTGCTTGAACAACATCGCAGAAAATTGGATGATAAGGAAGTAAAATGTATTTTTGTTGGGTACAGTTCTAAAAGTAAAGGCTATCGTCTGTATCATCCATAGACTAAACCCATTCTGGTTAGACGTGATGTTGTCTTTGTGGAAGATGCTATTCAGCCATTGCTTTCATGTACTAAGGAGACATCTGTTAGCTCCAAAGACATGTATGATACTTTGATGCCTCTTTTTACAGGTGGACAGGCTAGTGCTGGTCCTAATGAGGCAACTTCTCAGCCTTTGCAGGTTTCATATGATGATGCAGATCATTCCATTTCTGATGCAGATTTACATGATGCACTTGTTGATGAGAGAGCTGATATTGAGCAGGCAAAAACTATGCCAAAATGGCTGGTGCAGACTTTGCGTGATAGCAAATTAGATGCACCTTTGTCATATCGTACTCATTCAGGCTCTCATAGTGCCTCCTTTGCATCAAATTGCTATGCTATGGCTGCATCTAGTCTCTATGATGAGAATGAGCCTGTTTCTTTTGATGAAGCACAAAATTCAAAAAATTGGATGGCTGCTATGCAATCTGAATATGATGCTATAATGAAGAATGGTACATGGTCTTTATGTGACTTGCCTCCTGGCAAGAAGGCCATTGGCACTAAGTGGGTATACAAGCTGAAGCGAAAACCTGATGGTACAGTTGACAGGTATAAGGCTAGGCTTGTTGCAAAGGGTTATGCACAGGAAAGAGGCATTGATTTTGATGAGACCTTTGCACCTACATGCCGTATGACTACTGTTCGGAGCATTTGTGCACTTGCAGCCCATCATGGTTGGAATGTACATCAGTTGGACATTAAAACAGCATTTCTGAATGGTGACTTGCATGAAGAAGTGTATGTTTTTCAGCCCCGTGGCTTTGTGTAGAAAGGGCATGAAAACCAGGTTTGTAGGTTAAAGAAGGCATTATATGGTTTAAAGCAAGCACCACATGCTTGGTATGAGAAGATACATGCCTATCTGATTGCACATGGTTTTGAGAACAGTCCAACTGAAAGCACCTTATATGTTAAACGTGCTAATGATGTGCTTCTGATCATTGTTGTCTATGTTGATGACATGCTGCTCACTGGTCCTATTGAGACACATATTGCTGATTTTAAGGCTGATTTGCATGCCTCATTTGAGATATCTGATTTGGGGCATTTGCATCACTATTTGGGCATTCAGTTTATGCACGTTGATGGTGGAATGGCTTTTTGTCAAACGAAATATATTGATACATTATTGCAACATTTTGGCCTTGAAGACCTGTAAGCCTATTGCCACTCCTATGGAGATAGGTTTACGATTGAGTCTTCATGATGATGGAGATGCATGTGATGCTGTTATCTATCAGGAGGCTGTTGGATGCTTGATTTACTTATGCATTACTCGGCTAGATATTCAGTTTGCTGTCTCACAGATGAGCAGGTTTATGCATTGCCCAGGAGTCACGCATTGGAAAGCGGTTAAGCGCATCTTTCGCTACTTGAGTGGTACTCGGCTACTTGGGTTGTTTTATCCCAAGGGGGGATCACTACCGCTAGATTTGCATGCTTTTTCTGACTCATATTGGGCTGGTTGCTATGACACTTGTGTGTCCACCAGTGGTTTTTGCTTCATGCTTGGTAGCTCATGTATATCTTGGTTGAGCAAGAAGCAGCCTACTGTGGCCACTTCTAGTTGTGAGGCTGAGTATAGGGCAACTTTCACAGCGACTGTTGAGTGTGTGTGGCTCAGACGCCTTATGGCTGATTTGGGTGTTGGCCAGTCTTCTGCCACCACCATCTTCACTGACAGTCAGAGCGCATTGGCAGTTGTGAGGAACCCTGTGTTCCATGCTCGCACTAAGCACATTGAGGTGCATTATCACTATGTCAGGGAGAGGTTATCTGCTGGGGAGATCAACTTGGCATATGTGCCCACGTAGGAGAACATTGCAGACCTTTTCACGAAGGCTCTGCCTAGGGAGCTTGTTGCAAAGGGTTATGCGCAAGAAAGAGGCATTGATTTTGATGAGACCTTTGCACCTACATGTCGTATGACTACTGTTCGGAGCATCTGTGCACTTGCAACCCATCATGGTTGGAATGTACATCAGCTGGATATTAAAACAACATTTCTGAATGTTGACTTGCATGAAGAAGTGTATTTTTTTTAGCCTCGTGGCTTTTTGCAGAAAGGGCATGAAAACTAGGTGTGCAGGTTAAAGAAGGCATTATATGGTTTAAAGCAAGCACCACGTGCTTTGTATGAGAAGATACATGCCTATGTGATTGCACATGGTTTTGAGAACAGTCCAACTGAAAGCACCTTATATGTTAAGCATGCTAATGATGTGCTTTTGATCATTGTTGTCTATGTTGACGACATGTTTCTCATTGGTCCTGTTGAGAAGCATATTGATGATTTTAAGGCTGTTTGCATGCCTCATTTGAGATGTCTGATTTGGGGCATTTGCATCATTATTTGGGCATTCAATTTATGCAAGTTGATGGTGGAATGGCTTTGTGTCAAACAAAATTTATTGACACATTATTCCAGCATTTTGGCCTTGAAGACTGTAAACCTATTGCCACTCCTATGGAGACAGGTTTACGACTGAGTCTTCATGATGTTGGAGATGCATTTGATGTTGTTCTCTATCAGTAGGCTGTTGGATGCTTGATTTACTTATGCATTACTCCGCCAGATATTCAGTTTGCTGTCTCAGAGATGAGCAGGTTTATGCATTGCCCAGGAGTCAAGCATTGGCAGGTAGTTAAGTGCATCTTTCACTATTTGAGTGGTACTCGGCTACTTGGGTTGTTTTATCCCAAAAGGGGATCACTACCACTAGATTTGCATGCTTTTTCTGACTCTAATTGGGCTGGTTGCTATGACACTCGTGTGTCCACTAGTGGCTTTTGCTTCATGCTTGGTGGCTCCTGTATATCTTGGTTGAGCAAGAAGCAGCCTACTGTGGCCACTTCCAGTTGTGAGGCTGAGTATAGGGCAGCTTTCATAGCGACTGTTGAGTGTGTGTGGCTCAGACGCCTTATGGCTGATTTGGGTGTTGGTCAGACTTCTGCCACCACCATCTTCACTGACAGTCAGAGCGCATTGGCAGTTGCGAGGAACCCTATGTTCCATGCTCGCACTAAGCACATTGAGGTGCATTATCACTATGTTAAGGAGAGGTTCTCCGTTGGGGAGATCATCTTGGCATATGTGCCCACGAAGGAGAACATTGCAGACCTTTTCATGAAGGCTCTGCCTAGGGAGAAGTTTGAAGCTTTCCGCAAAGCTTTGGGCTTACTTCCTTTTGTGGAGTGATTTCCACATATCTTGGCACTTCCTTATACATGAGTGCCAGCTCCTTGTTCACTGCATCACTCCTAGGGGGGATTTGTTGATATATTTAGGTAGTGATGTGTCTGAACACACTAGGACCACCGGGGCACTTTTTTCCCTCTTTAGGAGGTTTTTTTTTCTTGGCTTGTATTTACGCCTATTGCCCTAATGGGCTACTTATCTTAGTACATTCTGTAGTAATACATTCAGTATTGTGTGTTGTGCTCCAAGCTTCTTCTTCTTCCTTGTGTTGTTCGCGTGCTTCCGTAGATGTCTAACTCCAACAAAAGGTGATCACTATTTGTAGAGTAAAGTCATGTAAATGAGATGTGAACCATAAAAGTTGGGTGCACGTTTAAAACCTAGTCATTCAAAATTGGTTGTCCGAAAAGAGGCACCCACATTTAATTATGGAAATCACCCACATTGAAAGGAGTCACCCAAGTTGGTGTGGTTGCCCATGTTTGGGTGTTAGGAAGGAGGAGGTCATCCCATTTAAGAGTCATCCCAATTTCTTTGTGATTGCCTATAACTTTGTTGCCCTTATTTTGGTGGTGGAAAGAAGGAACTTGTTCACTTAGGGGTCATCCCAATTCCTTTCTAGTCATCTATAAATTGGTTTCCCTTATTTTGTTGGTGGAAAGGAGGGAATTACCCCACTTTGGAGTGGCTCCAATGATTTTATCTGGTCACCTATGAATTGATTTATGTTACTTTGGTGATGGAAAGGAGGTAGTTTCCCCACTTAGGAGTCACTCTAATTCTTTTAATGGTCACCTATAATTTGGAGTGATCTAGCAAAATCAATGATTATGGGAACAATTGCCCTTGGAGTGCCACGAGATGATGGCTGCCCCCTCTTAGGGAGGTCGGCCACCACCACCTAAAGAAGGTTATAGAGGCATAATTAGTATTGGGTGACCACTGGACTCCCCATGGGAAACCAACTTATGTAGCAGACACCTCTTCTTCCTCCTCCTCCTTCTTCTGCTAGGAGACTAATGTGGTCAAGTTGTTGTGTTGCGAATGTGATCAAGTTATTGGGCGACTAATGTGGTCAAGTTGCAAGGTGACTAATGTGGTCAAATTTTTGGGCGACTAATGTGATCAAGTCACTGGGAAATTAATGTGGTCAAGTTGCAAGGCAACTAATGTAGTCAACTTGCTGGACGACTAATGTGGGTGACTAATGGGGTCAAGTTACTAGGCAGCTAGACTGGTGATTAGAGTGACCAAGTCATTGTGTGACTAATGTGGTAAAGTTGTTGGGAGAATAATGTGGTTAAGTTTTTGGGTGAATAATGTGTTCATGTTGTTGGACAACTAATGTGGTCAAGTTGTTGGGCAACTAGAGTGGTCAAGTTGTTGGGCGACTAACATGGTCAATTTGTTCAGTGACTAGTGTGGTCAAGTTGTTGGGTGGCTAATATGGTCAAGTTGTTGGATGACTACTATGGTCAACTTGTTAGATGAATAATGTGATCAAGTTGTTGGGTGACTAGTGTGGTCAAGTTATTGGGCGACTGAGGTGTTCAAGTTGCTGGATGACTAATGTGGCCAAGTTGTTGGGCAGCTAGAGTGGTCAAGTTGCTGGGCAACTGGAGTGGTCAAGTTGTTGGGGCACTAAACAGATCAATTTGTTGGGTAATTAACATGGTCACATTGCTCAATGAATAATGTGGTCAAGTTGTTGGGCGACTAATGTGGTCATGTTATCGGACATCTAATGTGTTCAAGTTGTTGGGTGATTAATGTGATCAAGTTTTTGGGTGACTAATGTGTTCAAGTCTCTAGGCAACTAGAGTGGTCAAGTTGTTGAGCGACTAATGTGGTGAAGTTGTTGGGCAACTTAAGTGTTCAAGTTGTTGGACGACTAAAGTTGCCAACTTGCTAGGCAACTATCTCATCTAGGCAAGTGGAAAAAGTAGCCCATCAATTGGGCCAGTGGCAAAAGTAGCCCTCCAACTGCGCGAGTGGCAAAAATAGCCCCCAATCTAGGAAATTGGAAAAGGTAGCCCTCCAATTGGGCAAGTTTTGGATGAGTTTGGCAACCACATTGGGCACCTTGAGACACTCTTAGTCCACCTTACATAGGCCACTCCCTGAATTTTCTGACAACTGACAATGACAATCGGTTGTGATTTTTGTGAATGATAGTGGCAACTACTTGGCTTGACCACCACTTCTTCCTTGAAGGCCTATTCAAGAAATTTGGGAATTATTCATGTCCCATTTATATTACTTACTATCTGACTTCTTAAGTTTGAGTCCAACCTGATACTCCATTTATAATATAATTATGTTGAATAGTAAAGTGTAATTTTATTAATAGCCCTATCAAGAGAGAATAATATGTTGTAATGTGTGAATGACTCAAAAAGTAAAACATTGGGACACAAATAACTGTCTCAAAATCCTGTGTAATTCCCACTTTTCCTGAATAGGCCTTCTTGGTACTCCAAGAAAAATATCCACATACCCTTTCCAAACTATTAGTTTCTCTAGTGTTATATAAGTGGGTATCCACTTCATGCATCGAACAATAGAGGAAGAATAGCATAGAGAGGATGGCCTACAATCTTGTCTCTTAGACATATTGTTGAGGTTGTAGCAAGGAATGACTAAGTACCCTCACCACCTTGCATGGAAGCAAGAAGGAAAGCTCAAGAGTGACTCTCCTCTCATCCACCCCTACCTCCCACATGGTCAAGCCATTGCCACATGCTTGAAAACAAGGAGAATAGGGAGTCAAGGATCCTAGTCCATGAGGAAAATACAAGAGAATACAATTATCCTACTCATGCAAAGGAGAGACATGCATAGGCACACACACACCACTCTCACATACTCACAAGACACAATACATGTAAATGTAAATAGTCTTCATGGAGTAAATGAGAGCATCTTACATTGATAAAGGATTTTACATGAGAGAACATCCACCAAAAGCTCTCCTTTTTACAAAAATGAGCTCATATTTATAGGCTAAGCTCTATTCCCCATGTGCCTCTTTGAAAAGTCAAAAAGGTGATTCTCTCTCTAACTGCCAATCTTCTAGGATATTCCAAGATCAAATAATTAACTACCAAATCCCAATGAAGGGCATGCGTGAGAATATTTCTACGTGGGATTTTCTAGAGAGCCAAAAAGGTGAAATGTGAGAGACGTCTTCACTAAGGTATATAAGAGAATATTAAAAAGTGCTCTAGGAGAGTGTTCATATGTATCACTCACATATATACAAAAAAGTTTATATCTCATGGTCTAGAGAGGGTTCCCATGCACCATTGAGGGTGTGTGCATACCCTTCAACCCAACAAAGAGCATATTATATGTTGGTGTAACTCTTGTTATGGCATGTATTGAAGACCACGATTGGAATGTATTGAACATGAGGCAAAGTATGGTACTTTTGAGCGTGCACCATCACCTGGTCATTATTTTATTTAAAAACCATATGCAAAATCAAATTACTATTGATATACAGGAATACTTGCTCGATGATGATGATGATGATAATTTTTCTCATAATGTTAATATACCTCGTACACGTCATGGACTTGTTGTTCATCAATTACAAGCAGAGGTTTCTAGAAATCCTCTACCTCCTGGTTTAGAGACTGAAACGGTTGGAGATTATCCATTGCAAGCTCGTGATCGTTCTTTAGTACAAACATATGATAGAAGAAGATATGGAGGATGGAATAGAGGACCACTTCCTTTAGATGGAGAGCTTTTCAACTTTTGGGGTAATCGCTATATAATTGCTCCATCCACTATTAATAATGCTGGTCATGGTCTCTTTATTGTAGAGGATTTATATGTTCCTCCGAACTCTGAAGTCACTCTTATGTCATTTTGTGGTCCTATATATGGATGGGGAGATTGGCATCGACTTTCACGTTATGTTCAAAGCATGAGTACTTATGGAATATGCTTGAACGCAACATCCCTTACTAGTAGAAGGATTTTACATTGATGGAAGACCTTACACACATGGAAATATAGCAGGTTTAATAAATAGTAGTCGAGGGTTACATAATAGTTCAAGGACTAATTGCACATTTGAGGAGCGTGAAAATAGTCATGAATCACCATACATGAGTAGAGATGTATCAAGATACATAGTTGTCAATGCTATTACTACATTACATACCGGTAATGAACTATTGGTGAATTATGGATGGCGTAGACCTCCAAGAGCACCTTTTAGCTAGAGAGAATAAAAATTTTCTATCCATATTTAATAACTTATATACTTAATTTTATATTTAAAGTTTACTTTTTATTTATGGAATACTAATGAATTTTATTTATATGTGTAGATTCCAATGTATGATGATGATATTCCTCCACACCATTCACAATTGCCAGTAAGACATCATTTATCGGAAGCTTCTATTGTTGGAACATCAAGCTTACACTATGCTTGAGGTGGATTTGATCTACATCAAAGGCTATCGCGTCAAAAGAATATCCGTTGGAGAGTTCTTTTTCATATGCTCATTTATTGTATTTTTTTGAGAGATTTTTTGATGGTTCATTTACCATTGTAAAAGCCTTGAGCTTTACACATGTAAAGGTAGAAAGATAGAGCCCAAATCCCACGAATTTGTGGTGTTTGAAGTTGCATTCAATCAAGTAATCAATCACCTAAAAGTAGATCAAACTAGATCTTCACTTTTCTTAGATTTTAGGAAAGTGAATTGATTCCCTCCAACGACCATTCCCACCTTCATTTGAATTCAAATTCCACTTGTACAAGTCGTAGAACACTCTTAGAGTCTATATAAAGACTTGAAATCACTTGTACAATACATGGAAGCAATATACATACACTTGTGACCATCATTGTCTTGCTCCTTCAATTCTCTGCATCATCTTCTTCGCCAACAGTAATCTTGCAGAGACTGCTGCTCTCTTTGCAGAGCTCCAAATTGAGTGCAAGATGGCTCATTGGAAAGGTATTAAAGAATATAATTTTTCATAGCATTTGGTTTAGTAGATTGGGAGAAATCTGAGTTTTACTATCTCGGGGTCAATCTCTGCGTATTCCTGAAAAATAGGAAGTACCACTGGTGAATGTCACATTCATTCCTATAGCATATTTTGCTTATTCCTTATACTTTTGTGCATTCCATACACTCAACCCTATGTGTATCACTCCTATAAAAAGATTTTTTCTAATTGTAATCACGCTGGTTGCTATGGGCATTTGAAGTTCATTGTTTGTTCCATAGATAGTAAGTTTCTTGAGCTAGTCGACCCGCGAACCTGTCTGTTTTGTATCGATTCATTCTCATTGATGCTCCAAAGTACATAGTGTGTTTCTTTGCACTTATTACATTCTTATAAGGTCTATTTGAGTCTCCATAAGCTCAAGGGCTAGTCTTGTGCCGGTTGTCTTGACCAAACTTCAGCACTTCGAAACGCACTTTTCTACCTTCTACAAGCTTCTCCAAGTTCTTTCAATGGTATGAGAGCTAGATCAAGATGGATGACAACTTTCCCTCAATGATCAAGAAGCTTGATTGATACAACTACGCGGCTTGGAAAATCAGAATGGAGGCCTATTTGCAAGGTAGAAATCTTTATGGAATTGTACCAGGTGATGAAGCTATGCCTATTCCAAGATCCAAAGGAGGACCTACACAAGAGGAGACAGATAAACTCACACTTTGGTGCGCAAGGGATGCTCAAGCAAGGTCGTACATACTAAACTCTATCTCTGACTTTCTATTACCACATATTAGAGGATGCAAGACATCTCAAGCGACTTGGGATGCCCTCAAGACTTTCTTTTCTGCTAGTACCAAAGCAAGAAAGAATCATCTTTGGAACGAGCTCAACCAAATGAAGAAGACACCTAAACAAACCATCACAGAGTTTGTTACCAAGGTCAAGGAGGTTGCGGATCAGTTAGCATCCATTGGAGAGCTGATTGAAGAAGAGGTCATCATGAGGCAAATTCTCAACAGCATTCGAAGTGATAAGCAATGGCAATCCTTCACGACGGCTTATGATCTCATCATGGATGTGCAAACTCCAGACTTCAACATCTTTCTTGGACAACTCTTCAATCAAGAAGCCAACAATAGCATAAAGGAAAGTAACTCTTATCATGGTAATTCAACTAGTGCTCTATATGTAGATAAGAAGGATAAGAAGCAGAAAGGCAAGAAGAAGGAAGAAGATGAAGAAGAGACCTTCCAAGCCAGCTTCACAAGCAAGAGCAAGTGGAAAGGGAAGAAGAAAGGACCAAAGCAAGACAAAGCCAAAGGTCAGAATGTTCAACCTTGTGCCATATGCGATAAGACCAACCACACCACTCAAAATTGTTGGTTCAATGGGAAGACCCAGAAAGGAAGTGGAAGAGGTGGATATGGCAGCAATAGAGACAGAGGTGGGCACAACTTCAACAATAACAATAGAAGCTATAATAGAAGGAACTACAACAATTATTCAGAAGATCAACCACATGAAGACTCATTGCTTCTTATGAATCTAAGCCACAAAGAAGGTAAAGAAGATGATCATTTGTTCTACATAGATTCAGGATGTTCGAATCATGTTGCAGGAAACATTGCTCTTCTATCTGATTTGGAAAGTCCAAAGCATAGACATGAAGTGCAAACAGGGGATGACATGAAGCACAATGTGGAGAAGATTGGTAATGTCAAAGATTCCAATGGCAGGAAAAACATTCTGAGTAAGGTTCTCTATGTACCCACTATCACTAAAAACCTAATAAGTGTAGGCCAAATAGTTGAAAAAGGCTTGCAACTTAGGTTCACCCAACATGGAGCTTTTGTGGAAGATCCATGTCAAGGCTTCAAAAAGATAGCCCGAGGAGAGAAGCATGGTAGGCTCTTTACTTTTGAAGTAGGAGAAACCAGGAACATAGCTCTATTCACTTTTGGGTCTCAAACCCTAAGTGAGCTTGAAGTGTGGCATAAGAGACTTGCTCATGTGAATGAAAGAACCTTGAAGGATATATGCAGGGATCAAAGTGTTCTAGGACTGCCGAACATATCAAAGCAACACAGGATCAACAGGTGTGATGCATGTTAGATTGGGAAGGCACAAAGACAACCATTCGACCACAAAGGCTACATCCACAACAACTTATTGGACTTAGTACATACAAATGTATGGGGACCAAGTCAAGAACCTTCATTGGTAGGATCAAGGTATTATGTCTCATTTATTGACGACCATAGTAGATGGACTATTCTATACTTTATCAAGAGTAAGAATGAAGTGTTTGATTGCTTCAAGAAGTATCTTGCACATGTGGAGAATCATACACTACAACATATGAGGGGCATACCGATGCGGCATATACCGACAGTCACACTCGGCGTCAGTATGGGCATTGGAAAATATCAGTTAGAGATATCGACGGTTAAGTGACCATCGGTATGACCGTTTTAAACGGATCGTCGATGTGGCCCCCCGCCATCGGTATATGCGTCGGTATGAGCATCGGTATGGACATCGATAATTTACTGGAAGTTATCTACGCTCATACCGATGCCCATACCGATGCATATACCGAGGCCGAGTTTTAAACATACCACGAACTCGAGAGCAAAACTTCACATTTTTGTGCGTGTTTGAATACTGTTGGTCTTTTGTCGAACTTGCGTGCCCGAACCGAATTGCGACCTGCATTGTCTTGTGCACACACACACACAGATCTCTCTCTCTACACACACACATTCTCTCTCGGCTTAGATCTCACATCTTGGTAAGTGCTGCACGTACTATTAGCATTTGTGTTTCTCTATGCTTTAGGTTTTATAATTTCTCTTTTCTTCGATTTTGCAGAAGTTCTTTGGCGTCGATTGGAATTGGATGATATGCGACATACATTACGCTTTGACGACAACGATCCAAAAGAGGGACATACTTGTAAGTGATTGTTTTATTCTCTATTGATAGAGAGAGAAAGAGAGAGAGTGATGAGAGAGAGATGAGAGAGAGAGATAGAAAGAGAGAGATAGAAAGAGAGAGAGAGAGAGACACAGAGAGAGAGAGAGAGAGAGAGAGAGAGAGAGAGAGAGAGAAAGTGAGAGATAAGGAATAATGAAAGAAAGGAAGATAGAGATAAGAAAATAGAGCATACATACACACACACATACACACACACATACACACACACATACACACACATTTACAAATGCATACATACACACATACATGTACGCACATGCATGCTTACATACACACACCTATACACACATGCATGCTTACATACACACACATATGCACACATGCATGCATACACACACATACAAATTTAAATACATGCATACATACACACACATGCATACACACATACATACACACACATATATACACATATGCATACATACACACACACACATATACACACATACATACACACACACACAAATATACACACATATACACACATGCATGCATACATACACACACATATACACACATGCATGCATACACACATATACAGATATACACACATGCATACATACACACATGCATACATACACACACATGCATACACACATACATACACACATACATACACACACATATACCCATATGTATACACACATACATACACACATATACACACATGCGTGCATACATACACACACATACACATACACACACATACACATACACACACATGCATGCATACATACATACACACACATACACACACATACATACACACATATACACACATGCATGCATACATACACACACATACACATACACACATGCATGCATACATACATACACACACATACACATACACACATATGTATACACATGCATACATACACACACATGTACACATGCATACATACACACACATATATACACACATGCATACATACACACATATACACGCATGCATGTATATATACACACACACATGTACACACATGCATACATACACACACATATGTACATACATACTCATATACTCACACATGCATACATAGACACACATACACATATACACAAACACACATATACATATAATACATACATACATGTAGATACACATGCATACAAAAATATACATATTTTAGGTTTAAATATTTAAGATTAGGGTTTTAGGGTTTTAACACCTACATAACATATATACACACATACACATACACATATAATACATATATACATGTAGATACACATGCATACAAAAATATACATATTTTAGGTCTAGATATTTAAGATTAGGGTTTTAGGGTTTACGCATACATATAACTCAATTATATTTATATTAAGAAAAAATATAGAGAAAAATAAGAAAAAAAACTTGAATATATAAATAAATATATATAAAATATGATTAGGGTTTTAGGATTAGGGGTTTAGATTTTTATAGGTGTTTAAGTATTTAGGTTTTAGTATTTCAGATTTAAGTCTGAGTCTTTTTATTAGGGTTTTAGGGTTTTAATACCTACATAACATATATACACAAACACACATTTACATATAATACATACATACATGTAGATACACATGCATACAAAAATATACATATTTTAGGTTTAAAACTTTAAGATTAGGGTTTTAGGGTTTTAACACCTACATAACATATATACACACATACACATACACATATAATGCATATGTACATGTAGATACACATGCATACAAAAATATACATATTTCAGGTCTAGATCTTTAAGATTAGGGTTTTAGGGTTTAGGCATACATATAACTCAATTATATTTATATTAAGAAAAATTATAGAGAAAAATAAGAAAAAAAATCGGAATATATAAATAAAAAAATATATAAAATATGATTATGGTTTTAGGATTAGGGGTTTAGATTTTTATAGGTGTTTAAGTATTTAGGTTTTAGTATTTCAGATTTAAGTCTAAATCTTTCTGATTAGGGTTTTAGGGTTTTAATACCTACATAACATATATACACAAACACACATATACATATAATACATACATACATGTAGATACACATGCATACAAAAATATACATATTTTAGGTCTAGATCTTTAAGATTAGGGTTTTAGGGTTTAGGCATACATATAACTCAATTATATTTATATTAAGAAAAAATATAGAGAAAAATAAGAATAAAAATCTGAATGTATAAATAAAAATATATATAAAATATGATTAGGGTTTTAGGATTAGGGGTTTAGATTTTTATAGGTGTTTAAGTATTTAGGTTTTAGTATTTCATATTTAAGTCTAAATCTTTCTGATTAGGGTTTTAGGGTTTTAATACCTACATAACATATATACACAAACACACATATACATATAATACATACATACATGTAGATACACATGCATATAGAAATATACATATTTTAGGTTTAAATCTTTAAGATTAGGGTTTTAGGGTTTTAACACCTACATAACATATATACACACATACACATACACATATAATACATTATGCATGTAGATACACATGCATACAAAAATATATATATTTTAGGTCTAGATTTTTAAGAGTAGGGTTTTAATTAAATATATATAATTAAATATATAAAAATAGGATTACGTAAGGAAAAAATTTGAATATATAAATAAATAAATATATAAAATAAGATAATTATATACATAAATAAATAAAAAGAGAACTAGTGTTTTAAATAATTTAATTAAATATATAAAATTAAACATATAAAAATAGGATTAAGTAAGGAAAAAATCTGAATATATAAATAAATATATATATAAAATAGGATAATTATATAGATAAATAAATATAAAAAGAACTAGTATTTTAAAAAAATTAGTTAAATAAAGATAATTAAATATTTATAAATAAATATATAAAAATAGGATTAAGTAAGGAGAAAATCTGAATATATAAATAAATATATATGTATATAAAATAAGATAATTATATACATATATAAATATAACAAGAACTAGTGTTTTAAATAATTTAATTAAATATATATAATTAAATATATAAAAATAGGATTAATTTTAATAATTTATAATAGAGTGAATATATATATACACATACACATACACACATACTTATATACCTATCTATATTCACATATATATACATATACACATATATATACACATGCATACATATATATACATGTTTTAGGTCTATGTCATTTTGATTAGGGTTTTAGGGTTTTAACACCTACATAACATATATACACACATACACATATACACATAATACATATATACATGTATATACACATGTGTATAGAAATATACATAATTTAGGTCTAGATCTTTAAAATTAGGGTTTTAGGGTTTAGGCATACATATAACTCAATTAAGAGGAAAAAAATCTGAATAAATAAATAAATATATATATAAAATAGGATTGTTAGGCCGCCGGATTGGCACACTGTAATTTTATATTTTTCATATATCGCACGTACTGAAAGGGCGTAGCGAAGTGATGTAACCCTTTTACCTATTAATGAAGAGACATTACGGTGTTCTCCGGTGGTAGAGGAGATGGGATCGCCAGACTGTCTGTCTAGGCGATTTGCGACCTTGTGGAGACGTCGTAGTGCAGATTATAGATATTATGAGTACTGTCACTCTGTCTTTGTTGACTCACAATAATTCTTTATTAACACAGTAATGTTATGTTCACGTTAATAAGTCTGTGCGACTGTGATCATTAATTCATGCGTTAAATACGGTGTAAGGAATAACCGAAACACGAACAGTAATACGGTGTAGAAGAAGTTATACTGGATAGTAGAGTCCTGCTTAATTTGATAGTTAAGTTGGGAAAATCAGATAAAGGGCCTCTGCATTGTCAGACCCCTACCATCCCCAAGAACCCGAAAGAGATTAAAAGCGGACGTGGCGGAAGTCCCCTTTTAACACTAGCGCCGTCTGTGGGAAGATGGCAATAGATTGAGAATAATCAGTAAGGTAGAGCAGTACGTAAGGCAAGCGGTGCAGAGGTGATATATGCCGGTTACTCGGTCCGACGAGTCTTATCCGAAGTATAGGAGAGACCAGCATCCCTGGGCAGTTCCAAATCTATTAGGAATACCCCTAGGTGGTAGAAGTGCAGGCCATCTAAACCCAGTTGTGGAAGTATCGGAGCCAGTTAGCAGTGATTCCGGTACCATTGCGATGACCCATGATGATATTTCGGTAGATTCCGGTGTGATTCCGATACTTTTTGAAGCAGGTATAGTGACTTCTGAGTGTACAGAGACACAGTGCGCAGTTGGTTCGACATTATCTGGTCAGCATTCGACTATTTTCGGTGATAACATTGTGTTACCAAGTGAGACTCTTTTCGGTGAAAAGATAATCTGGTGCGGTGAAAGTTCGATAAGTTCCGACGGGAGTTCGGTGCCATTTAGTGGGAGTCTGAAGTTTTTCGGTGACACTGCAGTACTACCTGGTGGATCCTTGTTACGTTCACCACTGTTCGGTGCAAGCCTCTCTAGTTTCGATACCAAGGCTGAGGACAGGTTATTCGATTTGGAGATAAGTAAGAGATTCAACACCCTTTTTGAACCCGAAGGTGAGCAGTTGGACAATACAGATTATGAAGGACAAGAGATACCTCCTCAACAGATAGATAACAACAAGCACTATGAGTGGTTCACAGTCTCAGCAGTAGACACCCCCACAACCGCAACTGCAGTTTCAGCAACAGCAATAGCATCAGCATCAGCCGCAACCAATTATACCAGTTCGACCGGTTCCAACAGGAGTGACTTACACCAAGTTCGGTGGATTCCCGGGTGATGACCCTGATGCACATGTGCGTACCTTTGAGATAAGCTATGCAGTGCTGAATCATCCACCCGATCCGACGTACAAGGCTAGCGTATTTCAGGCCACCTTAGTTAATGAAGCAGCTAGATGGTTGATTGAGTATGATATTAATCATTTCGTTAACTATGATGTTGTAAGGGATGCGTTTTTACAGAGGTTCCGGTTGAAGAAAAATCTTGCCGAAATCTTTGACTATTTGCAGAACAATCGGCAAAAACCACATCAGAATGTTCAGGAATACACAACATTGTTTTGAACTCACTTAAGGTAGCTTCCTTCGGCACACGCTAATCTACCGGAAGATGTTATAACCCAATGGCTCATTAACGGACTGAGTTCGCAGCTTAAACAAATCATGATCATCCGCTGTGTGGATGCAATGACATTGGATGCTGTTATTGCGATGGCCCTGCAACTAGAGCATAAAGTTGGAGGATTTACAGAAGACTTGGAATGGCTGAAAGCCAGTAAGAACGTAGTGGATGCGCTAACAGATGTTTTGCACCAAGTGCAAAAATCCAGGGCACACTAGTGCTACATGTGCCCTTAACCAGATGTATTGTGCCATCTGCAACACAATAGGACACTCAATGGAAACTTGTGCGTATAATGCCAAGGTGCAGGGCAGAGCAGCTGTAAACGCCATCATGCAAGAACCAGGTCAGCCAGCAACCCATTATGTGCCACCACAGATGCGAACCAATCAGTCGCAAGGATATAGGAATTACCGAGCTCAGCGGAACACCAATTTTGATGGCAGGTGGGTACATCAGCGGAAGGTACTTCTCTTCCACCACCTCTATGTCATTTTTGCGGCGAGATTGGCCACATCCGTAGATTTTGCAAGGATGCAGTAGAGTACGACAAAAGGAAGAAGGAGCGACAAAATCCGATGACCAACATGGTCTATATTTCACCAGTTGAATCACAAGCAGCAGTGGTTCAGACAAGATCGGGTAAGCAGTTGCAACCCGCAGCTGAGGTGTTCGAGCCTGGTATCCGTGAGCAGCAGCGAATGTATACAAAGGCTAGTCAATGGACAGCTAAAGAGCCAACTGTGTTTCCTGATCCAATTCCGGTAACACAGGTTCCCTTGTATTGAAGGTGGGATTCATTGTACCAATCGAGCATGCTGAATGGATATCTCCAATAGTGATCGTTCCGAAGAAAAATAAACAGCTGCGTATCTGTGTTGATTATCGAAAACTGAATGCGGCCACAGTACCAGATCCATTTCCTCTCCCCTTTCTAGACACAATGCTCGACAGGGCACGAGATGTATTCATTTTTGGATAGCTACAGTGGCTATAACTAGGTGAGGATGGCAGAACAAGACATACCTCAAACAACTTTTATCACGAACTGGGGTGTTTATGCGTGTACTGTAATGTGGTTTGGGTGAAGGAATGCTCCAAGTACATTTCAACGATGTATGCAAGAAGTTTTTTCACTCTACTTGACTACTTTTATGCAAGTCTATTTGGACAACTTTTCCTTATTCGACAAGACTGCAGCGCAGGTGTATCATTTACGGTGCTGCTTTGAAAAATGCCGCGAATACCAATTATGCTTGAATCCGACAAAATCTGTTTTTGCGGTCTCTTGTGGCAAACTACTCGGACATATTATCTGTGAACAAGGAATACAAGTCAATCCAAATAAAGTAGCAGCCGTGTTGGAGGCACCAGCCCCCACAACACCGAAAGAAGTTATGCGCTTCCTGGGCCAAATCCAGTGGCATGGCAGACATTTACGGTGGTTAGCTCATTTAGCAACACCACTTAATCGGCTTATGACTAGTACTCCACGGCAGTACGAATGGACTCCAGAGTGCCAAACTGCATTTGATCGTTTAAAAGTTTTATTAACGTAGGCCCCAATTTTGCAACCCCCTGATTGGGATCGTCCGTTCCATGTTTTTGTGGATGCATCAAACATCGCCATTGGAAGTGTGCTCATGCAACAAACGGATAAATGGTTTTGTCCTGTCTATTATGCGAGTCACCGATTAGCCCCTGTTGAAAGAAACTATTCAGTGACCGAAAGAGAATGTCTCAGGTTGGTGTAATCTGTGAAGAAGTTCCGCCATTATTTGTTGGGCCAAAAATTCACCTTCCACGTGCATCATGCCGCACTTGTGTATTTGGTCCGGCAGCAACATGTAGGTGGTCGCTTGGCTCAATATTACAGGAGTTCGACTATGAAGTTATTCATCGCCCCGACACAGCACATGCCTTGGCAGATTTTCTATCTCGATTGGATTATGGCGAGGCTCCGGTAGGGGTTGATGATACTACACCAGCAATTTACGTGACTGAGACCATTTCTGAAGACTCTGCAGAGCCTCCTGTTGTTACTACATACTATGATACGTTACTAACTTTCCTCACCGACGGGTGTCTTCCTCCTCATACTCCCCCTGCTCTGCAGCGGAAATTTGCAGTTTACAATCGTAGATTCCGGTTGATCGTAGGCCAAGTGTACTACATGGATTGTACTGGTTTTTTCCTTCAATGTATCCCACCACATGAAGCAGAATTGGTTATTGCTATGGCTCATTCATTACCCTCGGGAGGACATTTCGCAACTGATCTTAGTCACCGTAAAATTCTGCAAAGTGGGCTTTGGTGGCCTACAATGTACAAAGATGTGACTCAGTTTGTGCAGCAATGTGATACCTGTCAACGGTCTAGACAGCCATTACAGCGGCACTTCTTTCCCCTTCAACCTGTCTTACCTCTGGAACCCTTTCAGAAGTGGGGTCTAGATTTTATTGGTCCAATAACACCCCTAGCTACTCTCACCAATAGCTGCTATATCTTGACTTGACCGATTATGCCACTCGGTGGGTAGAGGCGTGGGCATTATGGTCGGTCACAGTAGTTTGGGTGGTTAAATGCTTGATGAAAGATGTTTTTCCTCGTTATGGGTTGCCTCTGGAAATCATTACGGACCAAGGTACACACTTTGCTAACCACTTAATGCAAGTATTGATCGAGACATTTCAGATTTTCCACAAATTCAGCTCGCCTTATTATCCCCGTGCCAATGGTTTGGCGGAGAGTACCAATAAGACTTTGTTGACTATTCTCCACAAATTGCTTCTGGAATGTCCGAAACGTTGGGACCAGTTACTACCTGCAGTTTTGTGGGCTTACCGGACTATGTACAAGGTAGCTACTGGCATGACCCCGTTCAAGCTTGCTTATGGATTGGAAGCTATTGCACCGATGGAAGTAGTAGTGCCGAAAGAATCTTTGCACTTTCGGTTGGATACACTCAGATCGTTGGATGAACAACGTTGGGAAAGTTTTATGACTCTTCAAGAAGTTCAGCTTCTTCAAGCCCGTACCCATGATCGTTTCCTCAAGACCCCTGTGTTTACGGAAAAATTGCTACCGGAAGAATCTTTGCACTTTCGGTTGGATATGCTCAGATCGTTGGATGAACAACACTGGGAAAGTTTTATGACTCTTCAAGAAGTTCAGCTTCTTCAAGCCCATACCCATGATCGTTTCCTCAAGACCCCTGTGTTTACGGTGGGGCAACTTGTGTTATTCTATAATGCTAAAGCAAATAGGTCTGTTGGAAAATTTAAATTATGGTGGTTTGGTCCATACCGGATTGCTGATCAAGTGGGACCAGCAACTTTTTGGTTGGAAACCTTAACAGGTGTTCTCTTGCCAAAAGTGATTAATGGTTCTAAGCTTCGGCCATATCACCAACCGGACGATAATCGATGATGTGTACCTCGTCTTGTTTGCGTGTTATTTGTTTTATTTCTTTCCCCGTATTTTGGTTGACCACTGACCGTAATCCCCTTGTTATGGTATCTAAATATGATTAATCGCCGCCCTGTGATATTGTTTCTTTTCTTGCATGCATGCCGTAATTATGACGGATATCTTTCCAATATCGCGTGATGATTAGGGTTTTTGACCGCCTAATGTTGCCCGTGTGACTACTCAATCTTGTTTCTTTTCTTGTTAATCGCTATTGTGTTTGTGTGATTGTGCATTCCTTGTTGTCTATGTTCTTGCCTTTATTTGTGCACGCCATGGAAGCTCTCGCGAATGTCACCATCTTCTGTGCAGGACTCACTCCTGAAGTAAGTGAGTACTTGCGCACCCGTGGTCTTCTGGCCTTCGCTGAATAGCCTTGGCATTCAGTGGAGTGTCAACCATTCTATGCGCAAATCATTGCTGCCATCGCCTCTACACCTGCTACAGAGCAGTGTTGGCCAATAGCCTGTTTACCATCCCGCGTTGTTATTACTTTAGCTTCGTTTGCTGAAGCTTTCCACCTCCTTATAGAAGGATTGGAGAACGGTCCACTTCTTCCTGTAGCCACCATGATAGAGTTGTTTCCTCGGCACTCATCTAATGAGTACGCCATTTTATGTAGAACTGAACCTGATCGCACAGCTCTGCAGTTCTTAGTAGCCACTTTGAATCTCCAAAAACGTACCTATGGTATTGCCCGTCCATTTTATTCCATGCTAGATATCGCTTCCCGTGAGTCTGTTAATTTTGCTTCATTCTATTTCCGACGCATTCGCCGTGAATGTGTTGCGGTTATCAAACAAGTCAATAAGGGTGACCTTCCACGTTCTCGTCTACCCCAAATCCTTACTTTTCTTTTTCTGGTGCTCCAAGCTGCGCAACCACCTCCAACCGCTCCCATCTTACTACATGAAGAATCTACGCAAATGCTGGAGGATGAGGAAGATGATGATGCAGACATGTTGCAACTTCTTCACCAAAAACGCAGATGCATAAGTCCCTCTGAGAGCCAAGTGCAGGGATCAACTGCTGGCCATGAAGATGAAGTTTTCATGATACTGCTACTTCTATTCACGTTGAGTCTTTTGGTCCGTCTTCTCCAATTAAGCAGCAGGAACAAGGTGCCAACCTGGAAGACTCCGACGAAGTTTCTTCTCGGGTGGATTCTCATCAGCAGCATCAAGATTCTGTGAAGGATATTGCTGCTGAAGTTCTTAACGATGTGATAGCCATGATTGACACTGTAATCGACAAGGCTGAGGAGACCAAGCAGAATACTCTTATACCCATTCCTCCCCCAATAAACCATGTTGAGCCCATTGGCCTCGTTGCGCCTGTTGTTCTCGACGCACCCAGTTCTCCATCCTCGTCTCCCAACTACTCTCCACCACCTTCCCCTCATCTGTTTTCCGCTTCTACATCCCAATCTCTTCCTGCTCTTCCTTCTCCAAACCCGATGTTCAATGAACTCGAGTCTATGGGTCGACTCTTGATTCAGTTTTCTCAGCAGTTACCTATGCAATTGAAGCTGGTAACCAATAATATTCGACATGAATGATAGCACAAAGTGGATATTTTAGAGGCAGCTATTGCCCCATTACAAGAAGAAGCAAATGGAGTTAAGGCAAAGAACTATGCTTTGCAGGTTCAACTTCAGCAACTGCAAGCTCGGATAACGGAGCAGGATGATCTAATTGCTCAAAGAGATGCAGCATTGGCTGAGTTAAAAGCCAAAGATGTTCTTTTAACTGCTCGTGATGAAGAAATCAAGCAATTAAATTAGTTGGTACAGGATAAGGAGGATGCTCGGATTGCTCTCGATAATCTTTTAGAAGAAACTCGCATCGAGATTGATGAGGTCGTGCAGAGAGGACAAGAAATGGCTACTTTGGCTAAGCAGACTACTGTAGAATTACAGGTCGCATCTGCGGATCTTTTTCAGGCGAATTCTGCCCTAAAAGCCTAGACGAGTCTGACAATTCAACTTAAGAAGGAATTACCAGGGACTATGAAAGAAAGAGATGCTTATTATCAAACAATTCAATATCAAGCTCAGGAGCTGGAATGTAGAGAAAAGTAGTTAGGCTTTCAAGCAGAGCGACTATCCAGAATTGATGGTCAAATTGCAGATATGAGATTGAGCCGAGATGCAGCCCTTGCCAATGATTTTTATTTGCAAGAAGCCTTTTTGTAGTCGTAGACCGATGCTTTGATAACTCAGGTTATTTCGGCGAGTTCAGTACGCACTGACGCACAGTTGGTGGAGCCGGAAACATTAAAACTAATGTTGGATTCATCAAAATAGAAAATCACCAAAACTTTTAAATTAGCCCGAACTATGTATATACAAGGCATTGTAGATGAGCCTTAAGTTTAGTTTCGTTGCGGGTTCAAGTCCACCGTGCGTGCCAGTGTTAGCCGCCGGATTGGCACACTATAATTTTATATTTTTCATATATCGCACGTACTAAAAGGGCATAGCAAAGTGATGTAACCCTTTTACCTATTAATGAAGAGACATTACGGTGTTCTCTGGTGGTAGAGGAGACGAGATCACCAAACTGTCTGTCTGGGCAATTTGCGACCTTGTGGAGACGTTGTAGTGCAGATTACAGATATTCTGAGTACTGTCACTCTGTCTTTGTTGACTCACATTAATTCTTTATTAACACAGTAATGTTATGTTCACGTTAATAAGTCTGTGCGACTATGATCATTAATTCGTGCGTTAAATACGGTGTAAGGAATAACCAAAATACGAACAGTAATACGGTGTAGAAGAAGTTATACTGGATAGTAGCGTGCTGCTTAATTTGATAGTTAAGTTGGGAAAATCAGATAAAGGGCCTCTGCATTGTCAGACCCCTACCATCCCCAAGAACCCGAAAGAGATTAAAAGCGGACGTGGCAGAAGTCCCCTTTTAACAGGATCAATTAAGAAAAAATCCGAATATATAGATAAAATAGGATATTTATATAGATTAGGGTTTTAAAATTAGGGTTTTAAGTTTTTTTAAGGTATTTAAGTATTTAGGTTTAGTATTTTAGGTTTAAGTCTTTAAGAGTATGATTTTTAGGTTTAATAAAAAAACAAATGTTCTAAAATGTCCATATTATAGCAGATGGCTTCTTTGGATCCTAAAGAGAGAATGGCATGTCCTTGCACACAATGCAAGTATCAAATTTATCGGAAACAACGGATTTGTAATGCACATGTTAGAGAGTATGGATCACTACAATAGATCGAGGGAATACCGACGGTCAGCTGTCGGCGTCGGTATGACCCTTGGTTGATTTGGGAAAGCTGCTTTGCCTCGGAAAGGCACCGTCGGTATATGCGTCGATATAAGTGTCGATATAAGCATCGGTATATGCGTCGGTAATTTGCTGGAATTACCGACGCTTATACCGACGGTTATACTGATGCTCTCTTTTTAACCGGGCCCGAAACCAAAATTCGTCATTCTGAGCATTTTGAATCCAGCTCTTCTCCTGTCGGGTTTGCGCGCGCCAACAACAGATCTTTGTTTGTCACCCTTTCTCTCTCTCTCTCTCTTTCCCTCCCTCTCTCTCTCTCTCTCTCTCTCTCTCTCTCCCTCTCTCTCACTCTCTCTCCCTCTCTCTTCCTCCCTCTCTCTCCCTCCCTCTCTCTCTCTAAACATACCTCTATCTTTGTAGATATGAAGTTTTGGTAAGTAGATCGCACATATTGTAGCACTTTTTTTTGTTTCTCTATGTTTTTGCTTTACTAATATGTTCTCTATTTGGTTTTGCAAGAGATTTTGGGATCAAATCTTTGGAAATTCGATGAAGAAGAACCTCAAGTGGATTTTGACGACCTTGATTCAAACAATTCTCTCTCTCTCTCTCTAAGCACAACTCTATTTTTATAGATATGAAGCTTTGCTAAGTAGATCGCACATATTGCAACACTCTTTTTTCTTTATTTATGTTTTTGCTTTTCTAATATCTTCTCTTTAGTTTTGCAAGATATTTTTGGGATCAAATCTTTGGAAATTCGACGAGAGAGAACTTCAAGTGGATTTTGACAACCTTGATTCAAAAACTACATCAATGTAAGTGAGACATATATCACTCTTTTTTCTTTCTTTATGTTTTTTCTTTTCTAATGTCTTCTCTCTTTAGTTTTGTTTTCGACTGAGAGAGAGAGGGAGAGATATATACATATACATACACACATACACAATGCATATGCATACACACATACACACATACATAATACATATGCAAACACATACATGCATGCATACACACATGCACATGCGTACACACATGCATATGCATACACATACACACATACACAATGCATATGCATACACACATACACAATACATATGCATACACATACATGCATGCATATATATGTATACACATACATGCATATGCATACATACATGCATGCATATGTGTATACGCATACATGCATATGCATACACATACAAATATGCATATGCATACAAGCATGCATATGCATACATGCATGCATATGCATACATGAATATACATACACATACACATACACATACATGAATATGCATACACATACACATACACATACACATACACATACATGAATATGCATACACATACACATGCATGCATATGCATACATGAATGCATATGCATACATGCATGCATATATATGTATACACATACATGCATATGCATATATACAAGCATGCATATGCATACATGTACGCATATGCATACATGCATATGCATATATATGTATACATGAATGCATGTATACACATGAATGCATGCATATGCATACATGCATGCATATGCATACATGCATGCATATGCATACATGCATGCATATGCATACATGAATGCATGTATATGTATACACATATGAATGCATATATATATGTATACACATACATGCATGCATATGCATACAAGCATATGCATACATGAATGCATGTATACATATGCATACAAGCATGCATATGCATACAAGCATGCATATGCATACAAGCACATGTATGCATATGCATGCATGTATGCATATGCATGCATGTATGCATATGCATACATGCATATATATGCATACATGAATGCATGTATATGTATACACATACATGAATGCATATATATATGTATACACATACATGCATGCATATGCATACAAGCATATGCATACATGAATGCATGTATACATATGCATACAAGCATGCATATGCATACAAGCATGCATATGCATACAAGCATACATATGCATACAAGCATGCATATGCATACAAGCATGTATACATATGCATACATGAATGCATGTATACATATGCATACATGCATGCATATGCATACAAGCATGCATATGCATACAAGCATGTATACATATGCATACATGAATGCATGTATACATATGCATACATGCATGCATATGCATACAAGCATGCATATGCACACAAGCATGCATATGCATACATGAATGCATATGCATTTGTATACATGAATGCATATATATGTATCCACATACATGAATGCACATATATGTATACACATACATGCATGCATATGCATACAAGCATATGCATACATGAATGCATGTATACATATGCATACATGAATGCATATATATGTATACACATACATGCATGCATATGCATACAAGCATATGCATACATGAATGCATATATATGTATACACATACATGCATGCATATGCATACAAGCATATCCATACATGAATGCATGTATACATATGCATACATGCATGCATATGCATACAAGCATGCATATGCATACATGAATGCATATATATGTATACACATACATGAATGCATATATATGTATACACATACATGCATGCATATGCATACATGAATGCATGTATACATATGCATACAAGCATGTATACATATGCATACAAGCATGCATATGCATACAAGCATGCATATGCATATGCATACATGAATGCATGTATACATATGTATACATGAATGCATGTATACATATGCATACATGCACGCATATGCATACAAGCATGCATATGCATATGCATACAAGCATATGCATACATGAATGCATGTATACATATGCATACATGCATGCATATGCATACAAGCATGCATATGCATACATGAATGCATATGCATATGTATACAAGCATGCATATATATACATTGGATGAGATGAGATCTTCACATTGAATCAGATGGGATCTCCACGTACACCTTGGGGTGCGCATGATCATGGCGACTCCAATATATATCATATCCGTAATGGAGCTCCACTTATGGATTCGGTCGGAAAGTCAATGCGTCAGCATATACGACAACTCTACTCCATCGAATTCGGTCATTCAGTAATGTTAAAATGGACCGAACAAGATAGGGACTCTAAAAGTCATATCACATAATGCATATATGAAGAGTACCGGCCAACACCTGGGAATCCTATTGTGAGTTCCGAGTGGATTTAACATACGGCACGCGAAGTGATGTCGCATTGACGATTGGAAGCTCGCGATGCTTTCAGAGCAGGCTTACCGAAGCCTGTATGGCTAGATCTCGAAGAATGGGAATCGATTCAGGATGAGCAACAACATACTCCTGATCGATATCGTCAACAGAGAGATGCAGCGGCCACACGTTTAGATACGGTTGGAACATCGCATTTAGGTAGCGACGGATACGACAGTATGCGCTACCAATTTGTAAGTATCATGTTAATTATTGAAGTTGTTTGTGTTAAGTAAATTATGTATGTTCATCTAACATTTTGCATATTTATTATAGGAGTTGGCAGTGGGTCGTCCTCCGACGCGAACTGAAGAATCATATGGATATCGACATGGACTGACTGCACTGTTACAAAACTTAGAGGGACACGGTGCAATCATCTCATGGGAGAATATTCTTGATTAGGTAAAGTTATATCTTGGTTTCGTGTTTTTAGTTGTTGTTCATAAATGTCATGTTAATTGGTCTTATTTTATACATATGTTTTGTTGCAAGATTGTAGGTATAGATATTTTGATCAATGCCACAATTTTGTATCACACTCGCATACGGCAATGATGTAACATAATTTTGTATTTGATTCCTATATGGAAGTGTTTTGTCACATTGCCACAATTTTGTATTACACTCCTATGTGGCAATGATATACCATAATTTTGTATTCGATTCCTATATGGAAATGCTTTGTCACATTTTGTATTCAATTCCTATATAGAAGTGCTTTGCCACACTTTTGTACATTTTTCATTTATGGAATATACAAGTTTTTGTACATGATTCATTGTTCATTTTTGCTCATATAAGTTTATGTTTTTGTTGCCATTAGAGTACATAACACATGTACTCAGTTGGGCAGAGTGTATTGTCTTTTGCTAAACAACATCATGCTGTAGCAAAAGACAACACACTCTGCCCAAAAAAATTTGTGCAGATAGGGTCGTCGGTATACGCGCCGGTAGCTCCAGTATGGTCGTCGGTATACGCGTCGGTACACCCAGTGCGAGCGTCGGTATGGACGTCGGTATATGTGTCGGTTATACCGACGTTTATACCGACGTCTATACCGACGCTTATACCGATGCCTAAACCGGTGCCCATACCGAGGCTTTCTTTCCGACGTGTATACCGACTCTAACACCGACGTCCCGAAGAAATCACGCCCGTTCATTTGCCTCGGTAGCAGCCTCGGTATACCCTCGATATGTTGTAGTGGATCCTTTGATAGGAGTCGACTGGAAAACATACGCTATCATTCGCATGGTCCTCCAAGTGAGCAGATGGACCCAAACGACATTGCACCGGTAACCTCTCGTGGACAAAAGAGAGCAAAATAGGACTTAGACATACAAGCAAGTACTAATAATATTACACAGAATGAACATATGGAAGAGATGCTTGAAGCATTTTATGAGATGGACGAAGATCATGATGGTGGAGAAGGTGTCGAGAGTTTCATGGACACAACAGAAATTCCACGATTAGGAGTCGATGACGAATATGAAAACATGTGAAGACTAGCTCGTTTACCACTTTACAATGGAGCAAAGATATCTATACTACGTGCGTCAATCGTGATGCTCAATCTGCAATCCATTTATGGATGGTCAGATAGTAGTGTCACTGAATTGTTTAGGTAAGTGGAGAACAAACTGGCTTTCATTGTTGTATCACAATAAATTTATTTACTAATATCATTTTAATTGCTTATTGTAGGCTTCTTAAAGATCAATTTTTGCCAGAGGGCAATGACATGCCTCCAACACGTGGAGATGTCTCAACCTATAACAAGACGAGACGTGCGAGTGCAAGGCATACTTATGTGGATAATGCATGATTGACTTGGTTATGGTGAATGTTCAGGTTTATCGATTTCGGGTTACCATGCTTGTCCTTTATGCTGACCACGACTCGAAGCACGCTATTCCAAAGCACTACGTAAAACTGTCTATGAAGGACATCATAGATATTTGCCTGATGGATATGTTTTACATGAAGGACAAATTGGCCAACAAGCGCAACACCAAATGGAAGCTAGCCATTGGAAACAATTGTGGGATTCAGAAAATCCGGTTGCTGGCATGAAACGGTTGTCCATTTTTCATGAACTGCCTTATTGGAGTGAATTGTTCATCAATCATTTGGTGGACCTGATGCATATTTTTAAGAATGTGGGAGAGATTCTTTGGAAAACTTTGATCGGAAAGAAAGAAAGCAAAGCACAAAGGGAGGACTTAGAAGAGCGAGGTCGTATGCGAGAGTTGTGGGCAATTACTAAGCCCAACAGAACAGTATCATTACCAAGAGCTCCTTGGATGCTTCGTAGGATGGCAGAGCAGCAAGTGAAGAAAACAATTTTAGAGTTTCGAACACCTACTGGGTGCATGAGGTGTCTAAAGACTGCTTTCATATGAAACAACGATCTTGCAGGACTCAAGTCTCATGATTGGCACAATTTTTTACTGTTTGTGCTCCCTGTAGCCTTAAAAGATTGTCTTTTAGAGGATGTACGAAGAACCATTTATAAAATTAGTTCTTTAGTACAGTGGATACCTTCTAAAGAGATAAATAGAGATAGCATAGAGAGTGCAAAACTCAATGCTATTGAGGCTATTTGTATGGTAGAGAAATACTTTCCCACAAGCATTCTCACTATTTAACTTCATTTACTGGTTCATATGGTAGATGAAGTTGCAATAGCAAGAATTGCCCATAGTCGATGGATGTTCTTCTAAGAGCGCTTTATGAAGACATTAAAAGGGTTTGTTCGACAGAGAGCACATTCAGAGGGTAGCATGGTAGAGGGATGGCTTGTACAAGAATCTCTTGTATTCATAACTAAGTTTCTACGTATGTCAGATCCCGAAATGCCTCGCTTATGGAGCGATGATGAAGATATTCATCTCGTAGGCAATGAACAACAAGGTAAATGATTGCAAAGAAAAATGAATGCAACTTTTAGAGAGAAGGCAATGAAGTTTTGCATAGTTAACTCTGAGCCTATGCAGAAGTGGTTAGAAAGCTATGAGCTTGCCAAGGAAACTAACGCAAAGGACAGAGCTCAGTTTCGAAGAAATCGTTCCACTCGATTTTTGCCTCTTCCAGAAAATCTTCCACCTCTTGCACCTTTTCCAATGAGCAGATGGCTAGATACAGCGGTTTCACAAGCAAAGGCAGCGGGTGAAGATATCTATGAAGAAGAAGAAGAACTCACAAAAGGATGTGATTGGGAGTATATTAAATACGATGCACTATGGTCTCATGGACGACACTTTCAAATCACACAAATCGATCAAAATAGGTCTACTTTTGATAGTGGAGTGATGGTGAATTTTTTTCAAAAAAGTAGAGCGAGTGCAAGAGATGATAATGCTCTAGAAGGCGAGCTAGATTATTATGGTGTGATTCATGACATCTTGAAACTATCTTTCAAAAAGTTTGATTTCTTTGTTTTTGATGTGAAATGGTTCAAAGTAGTCACCTCTGGAAGAAACGCAACAGTGAGACGGGATAAAAGTGGTTTGCTTCAAGTCGACTCCACAAGATTATGGACAGATGAAAGGGATACATTTGTACTTCCCGAACACTGTGAGCAAGTTGTTTTTATACCAGATTCAAAAGAACCAGAGTGGCTATTTGTTTTACAAGTCGCTCCACATAGTAGAAAAATTTTTTAGAACATAGATGTAGAAGAAAGTCCATCTCTAGTGGACACAGAGATTCATTCGATAGTCGAGGAGGAAGAGATCATTGTTCGAGAAGAAGAGGTCATTGAAGAAGAGGTCATTGTTCGAGAGGACGAAGCAATAGATGATGATCAAGAAGAAACCAGCATAGAAAGTAATTTAGAAGCCATCAATATAGAGATAGATATTCTCGGTGCATCGAATCTTCAAGAGGATGCTAGACTAGATGACTTTTGAATAAAACACTTGTACGTACTAATTTTTGTTTTTTTTATTTATTCTCTATATTACTTTTATTATCGCATTCTAATTATTTGAGTTCTTTTATTATAGAGCACGATGGGAGACAGTCCTCCACTCACTCCACATTCCATGACAGAGGAGCAATTTTTGGAGTTCATCTCTCAGGTTCCTCCCACGTATATGGCCGCTGCATCACAGTATTGGATCACTCGTGGTAGCACTCCTCCCGGCCTCACTCCTGGCGGCCTTAATCCTATCGGCCTCACTCCCACTGGCCTCACTCCCGCCGGTGTCACTCCTACCGGTGTCACTCCTGCGGGTGGTGCTACTCCCGTAGGAGGTATGTGTCCTAGCTTTGTGACTCCACCACGACCATCTTTTCAGCCATCTCCTATTGGGTCTACTAGTAGACATGTGCGTTCGACACCTCAGCGCGATACAGGTTCTGGCCGGTCTCGTAGATCGAGGTCATGCTCTGGAGCAGGAGGTTCTAGGAGTGGATCTATAGGTAGGTCTGGAGGCGGCTGTTGTGGAACGTAGGTACGCCACGTAGTACACCACGTGGAACACCACGTACACCTTGGGGTGCTCATGACCATGATGACTCCAAGGTGTATACTATCTGAGATGGAGCTCCGATGATGGATGCGGCTGGCAAAGCAATGCATGCACGCATACGACAGCTTTGCTCCATCCAATTTGGACACTCTATCATGCTAAAATGGAGTGAACAGGATGGAGTGAACAGGATAAAGATCAGAAGAATTATATCACACAGACAATTTATCAAGAGTTCCGACCAGCCGAGGACAGTCTCTTGTCAGTTCAGAGTGGATTCTGCACACCACACGTGAGGTTATGTCCCATCGACGATCCGAGGCTCGTGATGCTTTCAGAGAAGGCTTACCAAAGCCTGTATGGTTAGATGCTGAGGAGTGGGACGTGATTCGTGACGAGCAGCAGCAGACTCCTGATCGATATCGCCAGCAGCGAGATGCCGCAGCCACATGTTTAGATACGGTTGGACCGTCACATTTGGGCAGCGGCGGGTATGATACGATGCGTCATGAGTTTGTAAGTACCATTTCATTTATTGAATTTATTTGTGTTAAATTTCTCATGTATGTTCCTCTAATCTTTTGTATATTTGTTTCAGGAGCTGGCAATGGGTCGTCCTCCAACACGAACGGAGGAGTCTTACGGATATCGTCATGGGTTGATTGCACTATTGGAGGACTTGGAGGGACGCAGTGCAGTCGTTTCATGGGAGCATTTGCGATGAGGTAATTAATTTATAAACTTGGTTTTTACTTGTTGTTTGTAATTTTCATGTGAATTTATCTCATTCCATTAATGTTCTTTGTTGCACGACTGTTGATATGGAACGTTCTTTGCATGTGTATGGCAGTGGAACACCAAAATTTTGTATTTGATTTTCATATGGCAATGCATTGCTTTGCCACATTTTGTAAAAGTGTCATATATGACAATGGTTTGCCACACTCTTGTACATGCTTCATTATTGAAATATATAACTTCTTTTGTACATGGTTCATGGTTCATTCTGATTATCTCTTTTGTGTTCAATAATACTCTGTTTCATGAAATCATATTTCGGTTGACATTAGAGTACACATCACATGTACTCGGTTTTTTTTGGGCAGAGTGTATTGTCTTTTGTTAAGCAACATCATGGTAATGTTGTTGTAGCAAAAGACAACACACTCTACCCAAAACAAATTTTGTAGGTATGGTCGTCGATATATGCAACGGTACTCCTAGTAATGTCATCGAAATAAGCGTCGATACACCTAGCAGGCGACGGTATCCGCGACGGTATGCCCAACAGAGCCCTCGGTATAGGTGCCAGTATGGGCGTCGGTACTACCGATGCATATATTGACGCATACATTGATGCTTATACCGATGCTTATACCAATGCTTATACCGACGCTTATACCGACGCTTATACCAACACTTATACCGATGTTTTGGTACCGACGTGCATACCGACCTTTACACCAGCATCACGGCAAATAAAGCCGCGTTCATTTTCCTCGATAAAAACCTCAGTATACCATCGATCTGTTGTAGTGATGCAGGTAGATCACTAAATAAGCTCAGATCTGATGGAGGGGGAGAATACTTCTCCAAAGAGTTTGATGAGTTCTTGCAGGACAAAGGTATCAAAAGGGAAGTGACTACTGGGTACTCTCCTCAACTAAATGGAATTGCAGAGAGGAGAAACAAGACATTGGTTGGATCAGCCCGAACAATGCTTGAAGAGAAGAAGTTGCCACATTATCTATGGACAGAAGCTATTTCAACTGCTGTGTACCTTGTCAATCGACTACCATCCAAATCACTTCAAGGTATGAATCCTTATGAAGCATGGCATGGAAGAAAACCTAGTCTTGGACATTGCAAGGTTTTTGGTTGTTTAGCTTATGTTTATGTACCATCATAAATAAGAGGTAAGCTAGATGAAAGGGCAACGAAGGTAGTGTTTATTGGATATGATTCAACTCAAATGGGTTATAGGTTCTTCAATCCTTCAACCAAGCAATTCACTACAAGTAGAGATGTTGTGTTTGAAGAACACAGGTCTTGGTATGATGAAGACAAACAAAAGGTAACACTACCATATGATCTTGATTCTGACTCTCATCAATTAGGAAGCAAGCATGATACAT
Source organism: Ceratopteris richardii (assembly GCA_020310875.1). Classification (NCBI taxonomy): domain Eukaryota; kingdom Viridiplantae; phylum Streptophyta; class Polypodiopsida; order Polypodiales; family Pteridaceae; genus Ceratopteris; species Ceratopteris richardii. The sequence goes on from CM035425.1 coordinate 6,907,572, forward strand.
AGGTCCAAGATCCAAGAAGTGATACAGACGATGACCAAGATGAAAGAGAAAAGGATTACAAGCTATGGAAGTCAAGAGGCAAAGCAAAGATGCAAGAGCTTGGAGAATGCTCCAAACAAACACCTAGAAGATCAACAAGAGAGAAGAAATAACCAGAAAGGTATGGATATGATTCCACATTTGTTACGAAGCATTCAATCTACTTGGCAAAAGACTCTATTTCAGAGGAACTCTCAACCTATGAAGAGGCAAAGGGAAACCCTAATTGGGAAAAGGCCATGAACAAAGAGGTAGATGCATTGAAGGAGATGGACACTTGGTATTTGATTCCAATGTCACCGAATCAAAAGGTAATTGGTTGCAGATGGGTATATAAAGTTGCCAAAGGATGCTCACAAACTCATGGTATAGACTATGAGGAAACATTCTCACCGGTTGCAAAGATGACAACAATCAGGACATTGATAAGTGTAGCTGCTGCAAGGAATTGGAGACTCCTCCATTTTGATGTGAAAAATGCATTCTTAAATGGTTGGATAAGTGAAGAGGTATACATGTCACAACCACCAGGTTTTGAAAACCCTAATCATCCATCTTATGTTTGCAGACTTAAGAAAGCATTGTATGGATTGAAACAAGCTCCTAGAGCTTGGAATTACAGGTTGGTTACATATCTTCAAGATCAAGGGTTCAAAGCTAGCGGATCAGATCCTTCTCTATTCATCAAACGAGATCACAATGAGGTTATCTATCTATGTGTATATGTAGATGATATTATTGTGACAGGTGATGATCTAAATGGCATTCAAAGGATCAAGGGACACATGCAAGAGGAGTTCAAAATCAGTGACCTAGGTGAGCTCACATATTTCCTAGGTATGCAGGTGATATACATAGATGAAGGAATGTATTTGACTCAAAGAACATACATTTAGGATCTTCTTCTCAAGTTCAAAATGGAGAACACTAAGCCTGTAGGTACACCTTTGGAGATGAATCATAAACTTATTGTTTATGAAGGTGAGAAAATTGAAGACATTAAAGAATATCAAAGCTTAATAGGTAGCTTGATATATGCTACTCATACGAGGGCAGACATCTCATATAGTGTGGGAGTGCTTAGTCAGTTCATGCACTCACCAAGAAGACCACACATGGATGTGGCTAAGAGAGTACTTAAGTATCTCAAAGGTACAATCAACGAAGGTATATTCTATCCTTACTCTTCAGATTTGGATATCAAAATCTACTCAGATGCAGATTGGGCAGGAGCTAAGGATGATAGAAAAAGTACATCTGGTTACTTAGCATTTGCAGGTTCGAAGCTAGTGTCATGGAGTTCCAAGAAGCAACCAACAGTTGCGTTATCCTCAACTGAAGCAGAGTACAGAGGCTTGACCATAGCAACTCAAGAGGCAATATGGTTAAAAGCATTGTATACAGATTTGGGACTTGTGAGTTCCAAACGTCACATATTTGGAGATAATGTAAGTTCCATGCATCTAGCGGCAAATCCTATTTTCCATGTGAGAACCAAGCACATAGAAGTCCATTACCACTTCATCAGGGAGAAGCTCATGGCAAAGGAGATTGACATTTCTTTTGTTCCTATTGAAAAGCAAATAGCAGATATGATGACGAAGGCACTTGATGGAATAAAGCTTTGTAGATTCAAAGCTATGGAAGGTATTCAACCTATCAGAGAATGAAGAGTCAAGCATACTTTAGGTTGAGGGGGTGCTGTTGGTGGATTTGATCTACATCAAAGGCTATCGCGTCGAAAGAATATCCGTTGGAGAGTTCTTTTTCATATGCTCATTTATTGTATTTTTTGAGAGATTTTTTGATGGTTCATTTACCATTGTAAAAGCCTTGAGCTTTACACATGTAAAGGTAGAAAGATAGAGCCCAAATCCCAGGAATTTGTGGTGGTTGAAGTTGCATTCAATCAAGCAATCAATCACCTAAAAGTAGATCAAACTAGATCTTCACTTTTTCCTAGATTGTAGGAAAGTGAATTGATTCCCTCCAACAACCATTCCCACCTTCATTTGAATTCAAATTCCACTTGTCGAAGTTGTGGAAAACTCCTAAAGTCTATATAAAGACTTGAAATCACTTGTACAATACATGGAAGCAATATACATACACTTGTGACCATCATTGTCTTGCTCCTTCAATTCTCTGCATCATCATCTTCGTCAACAGTAATCTTGCAGAGGCTGCGGTTATTGACATGGCCCATTCTAATCCTTTCGGTGGTCATTTTTTGGTCGATCTTACTTACCGGAAAATTCTACACAGTGGCTTATGGTGGCCCACTATGCAGCGTGATATTGCTGCTTATGTCAAAAAGTGTGATGCTTGCCAATGATTGGGACAGCCTTTACAACACCATCATTTTCCACTACAGCTTGTCTCTCCCCTTGAACTTTTTCAAAAGTGGGGCTTGGATTTCATTGGGCCCATTACACCTCCCGTTACAATTATTAACCATCAATATATACTTACTTGTACGGATTATGCTTCTCGGTGGGCTGAAGCTTGGGCTTTACCATCCGCAACTGCGTTAGTGGTGGTCAAATGCTTGATGACTTATGTTTTCCCTCGGTTTGGTCTTCCCTTAGAGATTGTTTCGGATTAGGCCACACATTTTGTTAATTCCTTAGTGCATGCACTTACTCGGACCCTGAATATTGTTCATAAATTTAGCTCCCCATATTATCCTCATGCCAATGGTCTTGCTGAAAGTACCAATAAAAACCCTCTTAACATGCTCAAGAAACTAGTTCTGGAATGTCCGGAGCGTTGAGACCAGTTCCTCCCTTCAATCCCGTGGGCTTATCGTACTACTTACAAAGTAGCTACAGGCAATATGCCTTTCAAATTGGCATATGGGCTGGAGGCCATTGCACTCATGGAATTGGTGGTACCTAGCCTATGGGTGGCACTGGACCATAAGCTATTACCGAAAGAATTTTTCCTCTTCGGTTGGATGTGTTGTGGTCTTTGGATGAACAATGCCTAGAAAGGTTTCTGATGCTGCAAGAAGTGCAACTACGGCACAGCCTCATCCACGGGATGCTCTTCTCTTTCACGAAGAATCCACGTAGATAATGGAGGTTGAAGACAATGACGACCTCCTGTAGTTTTTCTAGGGGAAGCGTCGCAAATTGATCCCCTCTCAAAGTCAAGTTCAATTGTCCTCAACAGTTCAATTGCAGGATACTGCTTCCTCCGCACCGATTCTCTCTGCTCCACCATCACCTAAGGATCAAGCCGCTCCAGACACTGTAATGGAAGATGTCCATCTCGGTGAAACGGTTGTTCACCTGCAGCCTCACTCCCAAGAGAAAGTGCCTGACACCGTCACAAAGGTTGTGCAAGTCACTGAGCAAGAGCAACCCAAGGAAATGATGGTGCAATCAGATACCCAGCTTATTACGGTAACCACTCTTGCCCTGCCATCTTCACCCAAAAATCCACCTCTTCCCCTTTCTCCGTCCAAAGTGCCTTTGTCGCCTAGCCCTCCTCCTTCACCGCGCCATTCCGTAGCCCCTCCTCTCCCTTCCTCTCCCGATTACTCGCCCCCTTCTTCTTCCGCCACTGTTTCGGCTAATCCCTCTCAGCCCATCTCCACCTCCAGTTTCCTTGACTCATTGGATCCATTAGCCCAAACAGGAAATTACCTTATTCACCTTTCCAAGCATCTCCCTCACCAACTACAAGACACCCATCAATCCTTATGAACGGAGTATAAATCCAAGGTTGATCTCCTCGAAGCAGATATTGCACCCCTCCAGGGAGAAGTTTTAGCAGCGAAAGCAGATGCAAGCTTATTGCAAGAACAACTCCAAACTCTACAAGGATAGTTGACCGAGAAGGACGCCATCATTGCAGCTTGCGATGATGAGACTAGTAAACTTAGACAAACACTGACCGATAAGGAGGACGCACTGAAGGCTTTGGGTGATCTATTAGATACAATGTGCACTCAGTTCATTACGGTCGAGCAGGCTTATCAAGTGCTAGCCTCTTGTCCAAGGATGCCTCTTGTCCAAGTTTGTGCATTTTTGCTTTACCTTTAGACTTACACATTTTGAGTTTTTCATACTAAGTTGCTTCATCATTGTCACTCTAGGACAATGGTGAGTACCAACGTGAGAAGATTCACCTCATAATTGTCAATCTGTGGAGACGTGAGGACTACTATGAAGACTATGAGCAAGTGAAGGCACAAGTGTGTGAGTGAGAAGCACACAAGCATGCACACACATACACACACACGCGCACACAAGGCAAGAACAAGGAGAGGAACAATGGAGTTCTTTGCATTAGTCAAAAAGTCTCTTACATAAGCTCAATTCACAAACAATCTAACCCCAAAAATGAGCACTCTGGCTCTTTTTATAGTTTTCTAACTAGCTTTGGTCTTGTCCAGACCTAGTGTCCGGCCTAGTTAAAAATTAGGTTCTAGAGCCTATTTGAGGGCTCAAACGGAGTCTAAAAATTATGAAAATTGATATGTAGCTAGTTCTAATACTCCTCAAGCTCGAGGACTCCTCGGCTTGCACAAAATGGAGTCTATTCTACCAAAAACGGAATTTACAATGTTTGTGTAGTGATTAAAATCACTTGAGTTGTAAATGGTCCATGGAAAAAATGATTAGGCCTTGTTGCCGTATTGTGCATGACTGCTCCGTTGTGCTAGTATGCTCTTCATCTGACTTGTATGCCAACACTCCCCCCTTCCTAGCGCCTGTCGCCCCTGACAGACCTCTGTTCGATCGGGTGGTCGATATAGTATTGGATGACATTGGTGGCAAGTTCGTGTTCTCCTATCCTTAAGCCTCTTGCTAGATCAGCTTCCAATGCATCCCAATTTATTGCGCCAGGGACCTCTGGTTGCGGTGTGGTGTAGTACTCAGAGTACATTGCTTGTTCACAAGCAAAGAGATGGAGCAGGTGTGTTGGCTTTGGTGCAAAGACCTCCGAGTGATACTCCCAGACACCTGATCGGAACATTTCTTCGAATGTCTGTTTGTAACATGCAGGGAGGTATTTGATGCGTGCATGCCAGGCGTAAGCCACACGAATACTGGGGGTGGTGCTCATGTCATACACCAAATCATAATTTCCATTGGTAAACCCCGGTAGACGTACCTGTGGTGCGGCTTCATTTCTAAAGGTTTTCAGTACTACCTGCATCATATCTAAAATCTTAAGCATCATTTGAGCAGCCACATCTGGCATGGGCTTCAATCGAGGCATCTAATGTCGAATTGTTCCCATCATGTATGCTACTGACGGTGGTCCTTGTGGTGGCGCAATGTATGGATAATTGAGCCATTCCTTGCATTGTGCGTTATTCTGGACCTTTATGTTGAATGCTTTCCATGAGCGGCATCGTGGAACAGGGCCATAGCATGGATTATAGAGGAGATGTAATGGCACATTGTTCCAGGTGCGGAGCATTTCAGGATAGGTTTCAAGAAGTTTCTGCCGCCATGTTGGTTGACGGATCTTGCCTTTTTGCACCTCTATAGGAAGGTCTTCGGGTTGAAATTGGGTTGCGAAGGAGGGTATCTTCCCTGTGACTCTCTGTATTTCTGCATTGTAATCAGCCAGAATAATATAGTAAGGCCTGTATTGGAGTTCCGATGAGAGGATAAGACGTCTCGATGACAGGTTCTTGAAGTAATCAGATTGCAGCACAGTTTCCTCTATGACCCTCATGGCTTGATTTTGCACTAGTGTACGCTCTTCATGAGAACTCCCGATCTCCTCCACTTGTCGTAGCCATGGGGGCCGTGGTGCTTCGAATGTGTCCTGAGCCTCTTCCGTTTGTTGACCTCCTGGGAAGGGTTGTGGGTCGTATTGTTCTTCAAATGTTTGTTCCACAGGAATTTGTACTATGTCTTCGTCGGTGGGAGCTTCTGGAGGGGAAGGTGGCCTTTCATATTGTAGTAGGCGTGCTTTCAACTCTGTGACCTGTGTCTGGAGATCTTGTAGGGCCTCTGAGTCTGTGAGAAGTGAAGCCGCTGATGAGGTGGTTGGAGGGGCAGTCGTTGTGTCTTTTTGTTGTTTCTGCTTCAGTTGACTTAGTTCCTCTGAGAGTTGGTCATGTGCTTCAAGCAGCATGGCATAGTCTTCCAATATGATCTTGATATTGTCGGGGGTCACTGCTTGAAACTTTGATGGGCTGATGGGTGCCCCTGGTGTGCTTTCGATAGCTGCTTCTAGGTTTTCCTGATTTTGTAATTGCAGGCATCGATTCTCTTCATGAGCGGCAGCAAGATGTCGCTTGAGTAGGGTCATATTTCGTTGAAGCTTTGAATTGCGTTCCAGCTGTGTCCGTAGATGACCTTCTACCACTTGTATTGCTTCTTGTTCTGTATTTTGTAACTGAACTTCCAATACACTATGAGCCTCTTGTAGAGTATGGAATTGTGTATGGAGGCGAGCATTTTCCTCTTCTAGTGCAGCCAGGCGGTGTTGTAGTAGCTCCGAGTGCTCCTGCAGGCGTTCATTCTGTTGCTGGAGCTCATTGTACTCTGTCCTTAACTGTGATATACATGTGAGCATGGTGTCCAATGCATTTCCTATGGATGATGGTGTGGTTTGTACAATGGAGGATGCACGGGGAGGGGATTGGGGAAGGGGAAGAGTGAATGATGTGTCTAATGGAGATGTGTGTGTCGGTGAAATTGGTGGGGGGGAATGGGAGAAGGTGGAAGTGTGGGGGGTGGGGGAGGTGCCGTGGGTGGTGAAATGTCCATACTTTCAGGAGTGGGTGCGAGTGTGGGGTCTACCATGTACATTGGAATGGTAGGTGGTGTGTGTGTGAAAGTGGTGAATAGATGAGAAGTGGGGTGGGAAGCTGAAAATAAAGGGAATGGTTGAGACCTGGGTTGAAAAGTTCCAGCAAGGAAGGCATGGAGGGATTGGAGAAGTGGAGAGATGGTGGTTGGGGGTTGAGGTCATAGAGGCGGGGAGGTCATGAAAGGTTGCGTGGTAGCAGGGAATCCCATGAATATGGACCTAGTGTCAGGATGACCTATGGCTGAGGGTATGGGGGATGGTTGTCCTAGGGAAGGCTCTATGAGCGATTCGGTGGATTGTGTAGTGATGGTGGTTGCTTCATAGATTGGGTTTTCAAAGGTGGAGAATAGGGTTGAACTAGAGGTGGGAGTTTGGAAGATGAAGGTTTGTTTGGTGGGTTGAGTGGTCGAGGTGATCTCCACGGCTTCTGTTCTAGGAGGCGATGGTGGGGGTGTGGGTGGTAGTGGCTCGATTGATTCAGCATGGGTGACTGGGTGCTCTTGGCTAGCGGTTTCTGTTGCCTGGGAGGTTGTCGGAATGGGTTCGGATGTAATAATTGGCCCTTTTGTCGTTGTAATGGGGATCTGGATGTTTTTACCTGACCGTGGTCGTGTGTGGAATCTTCGTGGATCATATTGAACTGGAGATCTCCTAATGGCGGTCCGAACTGCTTCTACTATCCCATATGTTTCTGCCATTAATAAGAGACCTTCACTATATTCTGAGTCAACTCCTGCTTCTTCCAAAAGCTGAGTCATGAGTACTCTACTACTCTGTTCGGTGAGCAGTTGTTGCGAGCGCACTCGTTCCATGATTTGATACAGCCTTCGGAGTTCTGCTGTATAAGCTGGGGCTTCAATGGTCTCCTCTTCGTATGCTCCTTCTTCTTCTAGGTGTCCTTGTTGTTGACCCTACTGATCGTCACTCCAATGTACATGGCGACCGTTTGTGGATTTTCTTCTTCTTTGTGAAGATGTGCCTTGTTCTTCTGTATCTGAATAAAACTCTACATCAGAGAGTTGTGTACTTTGTAAGAATGCTTCGAAGTCCTGAGGATCCATTCCTCCAGCATCTCCAGTTGCAGCAAATTCAAATTCAGGTGGAGCCGGAGGAGTCGAAGGGGCAGCTTGTGTTGTAGTTTCAGATCCAGACCTGGGTATTCTAATGGTAAAGGGAGGTATAGTGGCCTCCCCTCGTGGCGATACTTCAGGGGTAGTCAGAACTTCACGTGTCTGGACACAAGGGATTGAACCCCTCATGCGCTTGGATTGATGTGTGGACGTCTTGAGCCTCTTAAACATTTGTAATTGTGCCCAAGTTAAGGCATGTTCAATGGGTACATCGTATGCTAAGCACCGGTAGATAATGCGTGTGATAGCACAGCAACCGTTCACCACTAATTTCCTAGAAGACCTTTTATTTGCTTCATACAACTGATCTATAATCCATAGAGGAAGCTTAATTGGTAACGCACCTGTCTCCGCTAAGTAGAGAGCGAACCAAATTCTTTTGTGCGGTTGTGTGAAGTGGTCTTGGCCGGGGAAAGCAAAATGTTGCATGCACATACGGAGAGGGATGGACACGTTTGGTGTGAGTGCTGCCATGTCTTTAAGCTTCAGTAGTTTCCTATCCTTCATGTTAGTAGGAACGAGAGCATCCTTCTCAGAAGGTACATGTGTGCCGTGCATATTCAAAGCAGAGCTCACCAACTCCAAGGTAAGTTCAAACCTCTTTAACTCGTTGTTGCCCAGCAAGGAAGGAAGAACAAATGATCTTGGTTTGTCCTTTTCTTTGTTAGCTTGTAATGTGGAGACCAAATAATAGCATCGGAGGAGATCCGGTTTAGGTAGTGGTGCTTCAAAGTATTCTGCTAGCCCTGCACGTTGCCATATGGTTTGGAGATCTTCTGTGTTCTGTAGAGTCTCAAACTCCTTGGAGAAAAATTGGAATCTGACCCAAGATCTGTCATACTCGCACTTAGACTCCCATATATACTTGGCCTCTCCTAATGGGCCTAGCATGCCATTGAACCAATGAGAATTGGCATGGACTCTTTCTGTGATCCCTGTGGGTGGATCCGGTACCAGGATCTGCTGAAGGTGTTGCAGCTCCACAGGTCGTTCAGTTGGTGGCACATCAACAGGTAGACTATCCACATCAATTCCTGCAGTAATTATTCCTATCTGGGAGCTCGGACCTGGTGCTTCTGCCATGAGAGTGCTTGTAGTTGCTGATGCTTATCTGCTAGAAGAAGAGAGAGGCACATTAGCATTGCATTGGAAACAAGATGTTATGGTGTTCCCTCCACAATACCAACATGACATTCAGAGTGGTTAGAGGTTAGTAGGTGAAGTGTTCGTGATGTGTGTACAAGTGGGTTAGTAGTTTAGGGTTCACTCTAGATGCATACTTTGGTTGTGCAAAGTTCTCAGAATGCACCTACATTAGAGGGAAAGGATTTACAAAGGTGGGTCAGGGGGTTTGATATGGGGTTTAGGTCTCCAAACTTTGATGCTAGAATCGTTGCTTTTATTGGCGATGATGTGTGAAGGTTTGCGTACTGGCGTGTGTTGGGTTTGGGACCTCTTGGGTACCCATTTCCAAACATTCCGAGGCATGACCGAGAATGTGGTGGTGTGGAGTGTAGATGTTTGCCTTTGGATGGGAGCCAATAGGACTCGTGAGTGTTGGTTTGATCTAGTGATTGGAGGTGAAGTTATTTGAGCTACTAAGCAGGTCTTGGGCACCCATATTTGTCTAGCTTTTGGGATAGCCTTCATTGACTGCTTTGGAACCCAAATAGATATGGCTTGTCTAGATTGATGCTTAGGGTACTCCTTCGCTGTAGTCCTCGACACTGTAGCTTGCTTGATGCCTCTTTGGAATCCTGTCTCCAAAGCCGAGGGTTGTTCACCTTTGCGTATCCAGAGTTGCTTCATGCCATGGGGCATTCTGTATTGTACTGGTTGGTGTTCCTTCTTCTTGGTCCTCGGGCTCCTCTGTATCGTGTATTTTTCGGCTTGCTTTCCTCGAATTCTCTTTGGAAAAGAAGGGAGCTCCTTGTTGACTTCTGTACGTTCGTCATGAGTGGCAATCCTTTGCACCATAGAACTTCGGTCAAGAGTAGCATGGTTCATTTCAGGTGGACTCCTGGAAGGACCAGGATTCGGTGCCTCTTCTAGCGGCCTATGTGCTTGATTTTCTAATTCAATCGTGATGTGGTTTTGGCCTACCCATGCCTGAAGAAGTCCACTTCTTAGGTTGAGGCTGACTGCATGATCATAGATCCAGTCTTGGCCCAGGACAAGAGGTTCGGTAAGATCCTCGTCATCACACACTAGCACTTTGACTGCCATTAGCACCTCTTGAATGTAGAGGGGAAGTTCCACCTCACCAATGCAAGGGGTTTCCACAACTCCCAATCCTATGAGATATGCCTCTATAGGATTGATTTGTAATTGAAGCTCTTGGTAGTAAGAAAGTCGAACTGCACTAGTGGCGGACCCTGAGTCAATTAAAGCTCTCACTATCCTTACACTTCCTCCTTGTCCTACTTCTAGGGTTACAAAAGGCCATCGGTCGATTATTCTATGGGAATGTTTACCTGAGGCTTCGCACATGGCCATGGGATAGCCTAGAGATTCATGAGTGTCAGGCATAGGCGGATCTCTGCCTTGTCTCCTCAATTTCATTCGTCGGATGCGTTCTAAAGCTTCTGCTTGTGCTTCTTCTCGAATTCGTTTATCTTCTTCTTTACGTTTCTTGGCAGTGTTGAGTCGATTTAGCATTTCTTCAGTCAGGGGTTCTTGATATAACTTGACTCTGCATCCACTTATGTAACTTGGTAGAATATCACCCTCTAGCGTGGCTAGTTGAACTGCTCCACTTGTGGAGATTCTATTGATAATCATTGGCCCGTAACCTCTCTTCTCTAACTTCCGTCCATGTTGCTTCAAGGTGTAGACTAGGACTAGGTCTCCTGCTTTCAAGCCCTTATCCTTCACGTGTGCATCGAAATATGCCTTTTGCCTCTTCTTGGCTGCATAAATTCCTACTGCAGCCCTCAATCGTGTTTCACCTAATCGTTCAAGATCGAAAATTCTAGATGACAATTCATGGCCTGTCCAATCATGCTCTTGTGCTACTTTCAAGGTTGGTATCAAAAATTCCAATGGTAGCACTGCATTCTGGCCGAAAACCATTTGAAAGGGCGTGGCTTGGAGTACCGTTTTGTAGGCAACTCTGTATGCCCAAACAGCATGGTGTAGCTGTTTGTCCCAATCCGAGCGTTTGTTATTCACTAATTTGGTTAGCACATTGCATAGAATCTTATTGATGCTTTCGGCTTGTCCATTAGCTTGTGGATGATAGGGGGCAGACTTCTTATGTATCACCAAGAACTCTTGAAGAAGATTTTCAATGACTTCATTCAAGAAGTGAGTCCCTCTATCACTTACTAGCTCTATGGGTAGTCCGTATCGAGTGAACACATTCTCAAATAAGAATTTAGCAGTCGTTTGGGCATCATTCTTCGCTGTGGCTTTCACTTCTACCCACTTGGTTAGATAATCCGTGGCCACAATGATATACTCAGCATGTGAACCCTTAGCTGGGGGATTAATAGGACCAACAAAGTCTATTCCCCACTTAGAAAATGCACGTCCACCCATCATAGGTTTCAGTGGCATCTCATCCTTACGTATAGGATACTGAGTTCTCTTATAAACATCACACCGTTTCACATAGGTATGTGCATCCATGTGAAGGGTCGGCCACCAGAAGCCCGCAAATAGTATTGCCTTGATTACCCGATCTGGTCCAAAGTGTCCCCCTGCTACGCCTTGGTGAGCAGTATCCAAGATTTTGAGATATTCACTCTCATGGACACATAGTCTCAGGTAACCATCTTTACCACGCTTGTATAGATTATCACCAATGAGTGAATAATCCTGGGCTTCTTGTTCTAAACTCCTTTTCCTAGCCAGATTCATGTCTGAAGGGAATGTTTTCGTCCTTAAGAAGGATACTAGTGGTTCACTCCAATCTGGCACTATGGACACTTGATAAAGTGTGGCATGTTCCACAGGTGGTTTAGTGCAGCAGATTGGGCATTCCTTGCACAACTTTTGGACATCAGCCTCCATAGTCGGCCAATGCACCCCGAGTCTCCTTAGTGTCTGTAAGGTTCGTTGCTTTGAGTAGTGTTGCTTTAATGCACCTACATGTGCTAATTGCAACCATTTAGTGTACTCGTCCTCTTGTACACAACAAGCCAAGATCCCTTGATTTGTGTGCTTGTACATGCTTCCAGCCATGATGTGGTACTTCTGGGCTTTTACTACCTCTCTACCTTGAGTGTTTAGGCCCGTATGTCAATATTGGCACTAATGGCTTAGCCCACTGAGGTATTACTTCCAAATTAAACAAGTAAGCATTGGGAAGATCATCCGATACTCCTTGTGGGGCTTCTCCGGATGGTTAGGCCCGTATGTCAATATTGGCACTAATGGCTTAGCCCACTGAGGTATTACTGGGTGGTTAGGCCCGTATGTCAATATTGGCACTAATGGCTTAGCCCACAAAGGTATTACTTCCAAATTAAACAAGTAAGCATCGGGAAGATCATCCGATACTCCTTGTGGGGCTTCTCCGGATGTGAGCCTAGAGAGATGATCTGCTCTCAAATGAGTCTTGCCTTTTCTCACCACTACCTCAAAGTCATATTCCATTAGTAAGAGGAACCATCTCACCAATCTACCTGTGTTGCATGGCTTGTTTACCAAGTATAGTAGAGCTTGATGATCAGTAAAAAATTTAAACTTATTTGCAAGCAAATAATGTCTAAACTTTTTAACCGCATACACCATGCCCAACCCCTCTCGTTCGGTAGTGGTATAGTTTTGCTCAGCTGCATTCAACTGTCTACTCGCATAGGCAATGGGAAGATCCATATTACCTTCACCAGTAGGTTGTGCAAGCACACATCCAATGGCATAATTGGATGCATCCACATGCACATGGGAGGGCTTATTCCAATCTGGTGTAGTCAAGATTGGTGCTGAGCATAATCGCCGTTTGAGCTCATTGAAAGAGTTCTCACATTCCTCAATCCACTCAAAATTTGTCAGAAGTCCGTACAGAGGCTTTGCAATGATGGCATACATGTGAATGAAACGTCGGTAATAACCACAATGCCCCATGAAAGCTTGCACTTCCTTGACATTCTTTGGCCTAGGTAGTTCTGCAATAACCCTCACCTTCTCTTCGTCAGTGGAGATGCCGTTCTTTGACACTATGTGTCCTAAAATCTTGCCTTGCCTGACCATGAAAACGCACTTTTCTGGGTTCAGGCAGACTTGATATTCTCTACATTTGTCAAAGATTTGCCTGAGTTCAGGTATATGTGTTTGTCTAATGTTGCAACGAATGAGCACAAAGATCATCAACATAGACTTCCAAATTCTTTCTTAGGAACTCTTTAAACACATGGCACATCAATCTCTGGAAGGTTGCGGGAGCATTGGTAAGCCCAAATGGCATTACTCTAAAGGCGAATATGCCCCACTCTGTGGAAAAAGCCGTTTTATGTTGATCTTCTAGTGCAATGGCCACTTGATTGTAGCCAGAGAACCCATCTAGGAAGCTGTACACTTCCTTGTCGGCTACCCTTTCTAATAAATGCTCGGTGATAGGAAGCGGATAACTATCCCTGATAGTGGCTGCATTAACCTTCTTCAAGTTAATGCATACACGTAATTTACCATTCTTTTTGGGCACCGCTACAATGGGGGATACCCATTCAGTGTGCTCAATTTCATAGATAAATCCAGCTTCAACCAAGCAGTCTATCTCTTCTTTGATCTTGGCAGCATAGTTGTCATTGTATGTGTATGGCTTTTGTTTTGAGGGTCTGGCCTCTGTAGTCATGGGAATTGTATGTGAGCATATGTCCGGGTCCACTCCTTTCAAATCCTTGTAACTCCAAGCGAATACATCTCTGTATTCTCTTAGCAAGGCTATTAGCTCTTGTTCTTCCTCTTCTGTTAGGTCATGGCCTATGTACGTGCATCTCTCTTCCCCTTCTTCTATGGCTACCACTATTTTCTTGGTGGTTTCTTTGTTATCATAGGCCTCCCCTGATTGCGCCTCTCGTTTAGGCATTCTAATCATGACTCTCCTGTCGTCTATCTCATACTTCTTAAAATTTTCCGGGACCTCAAACAAAGATTCTTCCTCTTCTGGTGTGACTTCTTTCTTCTTCCTTTTCTTTCCTTCTTCCTTAGGGGTTACATGTGTGGCTAGCCTTACATCGTTTGTAAGCTCTCCGTGCCTCTGGGGTTGAAATTCCACTTCATAGAAGTATTCTTCATCTGATGCAAAAGGTGGGTCCATAATAATTGACTCTAGATCGGAGTCACTCGCATCCTCAAATGCATCAGGGCTAGGTTCGCACTCTTCTAGAACTGCCTCTCCCATGATGGGTTCTATGGAGAAGACTGAAATGTCATAGCCATCCTCATCACAGTGGGGTGTCCATTGTTCTTCATTGATGGCTACATCCATTGTTGCTAGAATTTCTGCCCAGCCGTGAGGTTCAAATTCTTCGTCTGGAAAAACTACGGGTGCATAGGCTGGGTCTTGGATTGATCTATGGGTTTCTTTTGCACCTACCTCCCTGGCTTTTTCTCTCTTCTCTTCTTCTACTGCTACCTTACACATCCATAAGTGAGTGTCTTCATGCATCCATGAGGATCCTGATCCTAGGGAATGCACCGATTCCGTATCATCTTTGGCTCTATGGATGGGGTTCCATTGGATAGGAGGGACATCTCTATGAGAGTAATCCTTGAGATTGACTTTGGTTGTAACACCTAAGTGCTGCAAATACAAGGAATTGGTTCCCCAATCCTGTACCACTTGCAACTGCCGCATAAATGGTCTTCCCAAAATCATCTCATAGGCTTGATTTTTGCTAAAGTCACAGATAGCAAATGTGTGCTCAAACTCTACACCACAAGTAGTGAGAGTTATCCCCTCTAGTAGTCCTAAGGGTCTTTCTATGTGCCCGTCAGCCATCTGCAATTTCATTCTCGTTGGTCTGAGAGCTGGCTTGCCCCATCGTTTCCATAAGGAAGTGGTAACAATTGCAACTCCTACACCTGAGTCCAAAATGGCCTTGGTTGTGTAGCCGTGATGAGTGATGGGGAGATAGGTGTTTCTTTCTTCTCCCTCGCTCATGTCTCCTATCTTGTCCAAGGGTATTTCTGGCACTGTTCTTTGAGATCCTACCTGGGAATGTGGTTTTGCTACTTCGAGCACTTGATTGGCTACATGTTTCCACACTTCTGGTCTAACCTTGAGCAGCTCTTCCAAAGTGAGATTGCACTGCACTTTGGTGTTCTTCACTACCTCCGTGTTCCTAGGTATGACTGAATCTTCGTTTCTTACCATGACTGTAGGTGCTCTCATACAAGTGGACTTTGCTTCCCATGGGCCTGTGAAATGGGGTAGTTCCTGTAAAGAATTTGACTCGAAGTCTAATCTTTCTTGAGATTGGGCACTCTCCTGCTCTCCATAAATGGATGGGATGTCTTGTGGGAATTGGTCGTGTGCATCATCCACAAGTTCAATAGGAGGTGGGACTTCACTTTCTTTAGCCCATTTGTCTTCTTGAATCTCTCGTAGGAATTTGGGTGTGAACCGATTCATAGAAGATGATGTGTCTGGCTCCGTAGAGTTAGGCACATAGGCTTCCTGGGGAGGAATGCTTATTCTATCACTTGCCTTCTCCTTAGCCTGGGAGTTGGCTCCTTTTCCAGACTTTGCAATTAACATCTGCAAGCTGTCTAACAGACCATCAAAATGCAATGGTGTTCTAGTGGAGCTAGAGCAAGTGAAAAGGCGACTGGTCTCAAACATGGCTTGAGCCAATTCCACCATCTTGGCACACAACTTAGTTCGTTCAAGCTCTAGGTCAGCTCTAGGGTAACATTTCTCATGATCTGTTACATTGGGCCCTTCTTGGATTCTGGCCTGATATGCTTTAAGCATCATGTCTAGATCTTCAGGAGTGGGATCGGCTAAGACTGATCCTACTCGGGGTGGTGGGTGGGTTACGTGTGGTGGATTGGTGGGTGGAGGAATGGAGGGTGAAGGGGGTGGTATTGGCGGGGATGTGTGAGAGTGCGTTTGAGATGTGATTTCTATGATTTTGGCTTTGGTTTCTTGTAGGCTTTCCTCAAGTTCGCTCATCTTTCTTGTCCATTGCCTTTTCATACGTTCACGGCTATCTCTCCAAGCTCTTGTCCTCTTCTTATTCTGGCTCTCAGTCTCGCTAACCTCCACATTCTTTTCCTGGCCTAAGTCTTGGTTTTGCCTGAGCTCTCGTGATGACTTGTACTGGAGCCGTGGAAGTCACACTTCCTGTGGAGTCTACCACTAAGCCAATAACATTGATAGGAGCAATCTTTGGCATATTGGCGGGGTTCTTGGGACACTCTCGTAACAAATGCTCCTTTCCACAATCAGGACAAAAGCCTTGAATTGTCACAGATTGGGTTTGTGTCGGTGCAGGTAGAGGGCAATCACGAATGAGATGATCTCCCTGACAACGATGGCATGGCCCTCTAGGAAATGGAGGTCTCATCGGCCTAGGTTGGGATCTCGAGTTGGTGTTGGCATACATGACGTTTGCGTATTTTGGCTCCCCACTAGATTCATTCGGTTCTTCATAATAATATGACTCACTATGCTCCGGTGATTGCATGTAGTAGGCCTGGGGGCTCTCAACATGGGTGGAGACAAAGCTATGATCACTTGGATCACTTTCTGAAAGCGAGGATGCCACTGGCACTAAAGCTCTATTTAGATTTTCTTCTGCCGCTGCATACTTTACTGGAATCACATTGGTGGGGGTAGGAGGTTGTTGTGCTAGGACTGGTTGCGGTCTTTGTTGCCCTTGATAGGGTGGTTGATAGATTTGCTGGGGTCTAGCATACTGTTGTTGTGGGTACTGATTAGGGTACTTTCCTTGTTGTGGATATGGCTGAGAATAATTTTGTCTAACAGCTTATTTGTTATATGGACAGTCTTGTGCTGTGTGATTGGTGTACCTCCTTTCTATGGTGCAGTACTGGTGGTTAGGGTTCACTTGGGGTTGAGCCATGATGGGGCACACATTAGCCATATGGTCTCCTCCACAGGTATAGCATCGTTTTCCGGGGGCAAATCTAGGAATCTGCTTGCTAGAGACACCTAATTTCAGAGCTACCTTTTCTGCTAGATCCTCAATTGATGTGGATTGTGAGGAAATGAGGCTACTAGAACTATCTGAATCTTTATAGATTTTTGAGAGCTCTAATTCCTCCCCTAGATTATCCTCAATGTCTATGCACATGCGTACACATTCTTCTATGGATCTAGGTTCCTTCAAGTATACATATGATCTCAGTTTGGTGCTTAACAATCCATCTAAAAATAAGGCCACTTGCTTGGCTGGAGTGGGTAACTCTGGGACCGGGCATCTCTCTAGATATTGCCTAAATCTTCTGCCTGCAAGCCTCACTGTCTCTTGAGATGTTTGTTTGAAGTTGTATATCAGGGAGGATGTGTTATGTCTTATGCCCAAGATTTAGCCTAAATTTCCAAAAAAAATTACCCCTTATTTTTTTGCCGAAAATGTCTGTCTATCGCGATAGACGGTGTCTGTCGCGATAGACACAAGCGGTCGTGGGGGCTGTCTGTCGTGATAGACGGTGTCTGTCGCGATAGACGGTGTCTGTCGTGATAGACGGTGTCTGTCGCGATAGATGGGTCTGTCGCGATAGACGGTGTCTGTCGCAATAGATGGGTCTATCATGATAGACGGTGTCTGTCGCGATAGATGGGTCTGTCGCGATAGACGGTGTCTGTCGCGATAGAGTGGTCTGTCGCGATAGACGGTGTCTGTCGCGATAGATGGGTCTGTCGCAATAGACGGTGTCTGTCATGATGGATGGGTCTGTTGCGATAGATGGTGTCTGTCGCGATAGACGGTGTCTGTCGCGATAGACAGTGTCTATCGTCTGTCGTGATTTGGTCTGTCGCGATAGACGGTGTCTGTCGCGATAGACTGGATCTGTCGTGGAATTTGGTCTGTCGCGATAGATAGGTGTCTGTCGCGATAGACGGGGTCTATCGTGGGTCTCTGTTTGTCGCGATAGACGGGTGTCTGTCGCGATAGACGGTGTCTGTCGCGATAGACGGTGTCTATCGTCTGTCGTGATTTGGTCTGTCGCGATAGATGGTGTCTGTCACGATAGACGGTGTCTATCGTCTATCGTGATTTGGTCTGTCACGATAGACGGTGTCTGTCGCGATAGACAGTGTCTGTCGCGATAGACTGAAAAAATGCAAATTTTTTAGAAACTTCTAGTGATTTGGAGTGCTCTAATGGTGTAGGTTACCGTGCCAAACACGCATTCACAAAATATTAAGTTTTTCTGTCTGTCGCGACAGACAGAGGTCGTCGTCTTGGGACCTGTGCAAAGTTTGTCGTACCTGCGCAAGCTGCTGGAGATGATGGTACAGCTAGTTCCTGCAACAAAAGCTCAAAAACACACCAAAAACAGATAGCATGCAAGCTCTCTCTCGCTCTCTCTCACAATGAAATGAGGGAAATGAGGTGGGGAGTGTAATATGACCAAAAAACTGAAATTTTTGTGGAGATGGAGATGGAGATGAGAGATGGTGGGGATGATAATGGTGATGATGGTGATGCAAAAGTAAGGAAAAAATGAAGAAAAATAAAGAAAAGGAAGGATATTACCTATAACTCCAATGTCTCAACTCGACATCTTACCATCACACGCTCGTCCTCGAAGCTCTCTCCCCGGCAACGGCACCAAATTTGGTGTCACTCTAGCACAATGGTGAGTACCAACGTGAGAAGATTCACCTCATAATTGTCAATCCGTGGAGACGTGAGGACTAGTATGAAGACTATGAGCAAGTGAAGGCACAAGTGTGTGAGTGAGAAGCACACAAGCATGCACACACATACACACACACGCGCACACAAGGCAAGAACAAGGAGAGGAACAATGGAGTTCTTTGCATTAGTCAAAAAGCCTCTTACATAAGCTCAATTCACAAACAATCTAACCCCAAAAATGAGCTCTCTAGCTCTTTTTATAGTTTTCTAACTAGCTTTGGTCTTGTCCAGACCTAGTGTCCGGCTTAGTTAAAAATTAGGTTCTAGAGCCTATTTGAGGGCTCAAATGGAGTCTAAAAATTATGAAAATTGATATGTAGCTAGTTCTAATACTCCTCAAGCTCGAGGACTCCTCGGCTTGCACAAAATGGAGTCTATTCTACCAAAAACGGAATTTACAATGTTTGTGTAGTGATTAAAATCACTTGAGTTGTAAATGGTCCATGGAAAAAATGATTAGGCCTTGTTGCCGTATTGTGCATGACTGCTCTGTTGTGCTAGTATGCTCTTCATCTGACTTGTATGCCAACAATCATCTTCTAAGAAATCCTGCTCTTCAACTTTAGGAGGATTATCCTTAACAAGTTTTGGAAACTCTTCTTCAAGATCATAAGGTAAGTTGACCTTTCTACATGAATCTTCATACCAAGAACTATTCTCATCAAATACTACATCTCTACTCACCAAGAATCCTTTGGTTTTTGGGTTGTATAATCTGTGGCCCTTTTGAATGTTTTCATATCCAATGAATACACACTTTTCTACTTTGGGATCCATCTTCCCTCTAACCTGTGAAGGAACATGAGCATAAGCAATACATCCAAAAATCTTACAATGATCCAAGCTTGGTCTTCTTCCATTCCAAACCTCATATGGTGTCATGACTTCAAGTGATTTTGAAGGTAAGCTGTTAATCAAATAAGTGGCTGTGGATACAGCCTCAGCCCATAACTAATTAGGTGAGTGCTTCTCATTTAGCATAGACCTTACAACTTCAACAATTGTCCTATTCCTTCTTTCTACCACTCCATTTTGTTCAGGAGTGTACGTTGTAGTAATCTCTCTTTTGATTCCCATTTCTTGAAGAAGGGAGTCAAATTCATGGGAAAAGTACTCTCCTCCTCCATCTGACCTTAGCCCTTTTAATGTCTTACTTGTTTGATTCTCCACAAGAGCCAAATATCTTTTGAAGCATGAAAAGACTTCATCTTTGTGTTTCATAAAATATAATATAGTCCATCTATTGCAATCATCAATGAAGGAGACATAATACCTTGATCTAGATATTGAAGCATCCTTGCTAGGTCCCCATACATCTGTATGAACCAAATCCAAGAGATCTCCATGCATATATCCTTTCTTCATGAATGGTAACATGTGAGACTTTCCAAATTGACATGCTCTACACTTATAAATCATGTATTGTTTTGATAAGTTAGAGAATCCAAGTACACTTTGGTCCCTGCAAATTTGCTTTAATGATCTTTCACCAATATATGCTAACCTTTTGTGCCATACTTCCAATTCTATGAGTGTCTAACTACCATAATTAAAGAGAGCAATGTTTCTAGGTCTTGTAATTCAAATGTGAACAATCTCCCTATCTTTTCACCCTTTACAATTCTCCTAAAGCCTTGACTTGGATCTTCAACAAATGCTCCTACTTTTGTGAACCTAACTTGTAGGCCTTTCTCCACAATTCGTCCTATGCTTATCAAATTCTTTGTGATGGTAGGGACATAGAGTACCTTGCTAAGTAGGTTGATATTTTCATCAGGTGCTTTCACATTTCCTATCTTTTCCACCAAATGCCTTGTATCATCACCTGTCTACACTTCATGCTTGTTCCGGGGATCTTCTAAATCTAATAGGAGGGCCACATTTCCTACCACATGATTGGAACAACCTAAATCTATGTAGAAAACATGCTCATCAGATTTACCTTGTGGCATGGCCATATTTATGATTAGCAATGAGTCTGCTTGATTTGAGTCTTCTGTGTAGTTATTAAAGTATCTTCTTCCTCTATTGCCCCCTTGATAGTTTGAGTGGTTGTAGTTGTTGTGGTATCCATTGAAATTGTTGTTCCTTCCTCTAGAATAGCCATAATTTCCTCTATTGTATCCTCTGCCTCTTTGATTCTTGGAATTCCTAAAGCAATTTTCAGTTGGATGATTGGTTAATCCACAAATAGAGCATGAATTAGGGTCTTGGGATCTCCCTCTACCTTGCCTTCGTCCTTTGCTTCTACCTCTACCATGTCTTCCTCTACCTGCATAGTTAGCTTGATGTGTACCTGCGTCAACATCCACTTCTTTTCCTCTTCCTTTGTTTTCTTTGGACTTGATTTTATCAGTATATAAAGCAAAAGATTGATTACCTTTGGATCTTTCTCCATTCTTGATAACCTTGGCCTCTTGAGTAAGTAGTTGTCCTATGAGTGTATTGAAATGTGGTACATGCATATCCATGTATAGATCCATAACTATGGTGAATGCTTCCCACTTGTCATCTTCCTTCAAGCCATTGATGACTTGCC
This sequence comes from Ceratopteris richardii, assembly GCA_020310875.1. NCBI lineage: Eukaryota > Viridiplantae > Streptophyta > Polypodiopsida > Polypodiales > Pteridaceae > Ceratopteris > Ceratopteris richardii. The sequence continues at coordinate 6,928,904 of CM035425.1, forward strand.
TTACAATTTTCTCTTCCTCTATTACCTCTCCAATGCATCTCAACTGATTTGCTATGTCCTTGAGCTTTGTGACAAAATCAATCACATTTTGTTTGGGAGCTTTCTTGAGAGGTCCAGCCATAGTTGATGCTTCCTGGCCGTTGTACTTGAAGAGAAGAAGGTGTCAAGTGCATTCCACACTTCCTAAGATGTTTTAAAACTTCTAATGTGAGGCAACAAAAACTCTGAGATAGAGTTGAGGACATACGACCTTGCAAGTGCATGCTTGGATCCCCCATGTGCTCAATCTTCCTTGATCTTCCTATGTTGGTTGACCTTTGTTCCTGAAACTTGGCATAACTTCATCTTTAGCTATATAACCATATAAATTCTTGCCTTGAAGATAAGCTTCCATCCTTAATGACCATGCTGAGTAGTTACCTCTATCCAATTTGTCAATTGATGAAAGAAATCCATCTGCCATGTTGTCCAACCTTGCTTTGATACCACTGTGAAGAGATGGATTTGTACTTGGAGAAGATGAAGTGGTGCTGCATAGACTTTGCACTACACCAACCAAATAAACTCTAGGGACATGAAGTGGACCCTTTTAGCTTCCCAATGGATGTATTAGACACACTATGTACCTTGGAAGATCACTCTCAAAAGATTGAATGGACACAAACTAGTTTGATTAATGGTCAACATGAAGAAACTTTCTATTTTGGTCAAGAGTGCTTCAATATTTCACTCAGTGCTCATTCTCTGATTACAATTGAATAGAGAGCTTTTAGAGGAGTCTAATTAAGAAGTAATGCAACCTATTAGGAGTTATTTCATAAAAAATAAGTAACCATACTAAGAGAAATAAGTTTAGCAAGTCAGGTATGTGATCCCCACTTTTTAGGAACTAGATAATGCAGAGACACAAGTGACTTTCAATTGAACATATCTCAGATTTGTGAACTCCAAATGAATTGAAATTTTGTGAGTATGTAATAGACTTAGAGAGCTAACTTTACGAAGTTGACATCTGAATCCTAGCTTGTAACCTTTTGATCATTCACCATTGTAAAAGAATTTAACCTTAAAAGAATCTTGTAAATCCATATATCTCATGGAGTTATCAGAAATGTGAGACAAGAATCAAATTAGATGGAATAACTCCTAAATGATTTGAAGTCACCTTTTTAGATAGAGCCAAGTTTGAATTCAAATTCAAACTTGGAAGAAACTCTTATAAAAGCCTTTGTAAAAACTCGTAGCTGTGTGTACTTTCCTTGATCATTTTTAGTAGCTAAGTGACTTACATCATAGCTCACTTAGACTACCATCATTGGGCATCATTACAATGCCAATGATCTTGTACAATCATGTTTTATAATACATATATCACATTGATCATCTCTGTCTACTTCTCTACTATGAATACTCAGATCAATGAACTTTCTCTGGTCATAACTCAGTGATTTCTCAACTATTTTGCATGATCTATAGCTTGTTGAAACCAGGTGAAGTCTAATTTATGTTGTCAAAGTTTCAAAACATTTGGTTCAGCCATCTAGGATAAATCATCCTCGAAGTGCTCACTGGTCATATATTGTTCAGTCCCTAAAAAATCAGGGGTAAGCTTTGGATTGCTAAATTGATTTCTCATAGCATAGTTTATTTTTTTAGACAATTCCACTTGTAATAATTATCTATCTAAGCTTATTGAACTCCCTCAAAAGTAATTTCATCAAATGTTACTATACTATGAGCACTGAGCAAAAGAATCAACATGTGTATAGACCAAAATAGCAAGTTTTGTGAAACTAGCTATTCATGAAGTAGGCTGTTTTGATTCAATTGTTTCAAGCATCAACTCCAAAGTACAAGGTGCTTTCTTGGTGTCATTTGCAAGCTAAAAGGGCCTACTACATAACTCTAAAGTGTATTAGGGCAGTTACAAAGCAAGTTTTGGTAGTATCACCTCACTTCCTTGAGGTATCCATCCATCTCTTCCAACAAACAGTACACTCACATAGGCATCAAGATATGGACACAAATGATCATGAAAATAAATGTATATTGATCGTGAAGTACAATGGACTTATTGGTGCATATGTGTGCCTTGAAACCACACTCTGATATGGCATGAAGCCCTGCTAATGGAGGTACAAAAACCACAACTAAAAGCCATGTATATATAGTGATGTTTGGAGCCCAAATTTGAATTTGAATCTCACCTAAATTCAATCTCCAATCTTTTAGAGATTGATTCTCCAACTCATTTAATCATGAATTTATGGCTTTCTCCTTCCTACTCATCAAGTGGACTCAACCACTTAGATTCTTTCACTTTTACATCAAGTAGAAACTTAAAAATTACAAGAGTGAGTTCACAAGTGAGCTCTACAAGTATTTGACATTTTCCTTCAAGTTTCTATCTATTTTGATGACTCAAGCCACCACTTACACTTGCCATGGACTTGTTCCAACAGTAGGAACCAATTTGAGATGGACACCAGCAACAAAGCCCTAGAGATCCCTGACAACAAAGAAACCAATCAAGAGGGCTACACTACTAGCAAAGAAGATGGTTTTACCACTAGTAACGAAGACAATATGAACAATGAAAGTTCCATCATTGGATTGACTATTCCGGAAACTGCTTCCTATTCATTCCAATAGGTGGCCTCTCGCAAGGGAAAATAGTCTATTGAGGTACCCTAGAGAAGCCCCCACAAGAACAAATTACTAAGTAGGACCCCATCCCAGCAAAAAAGAAGGATGAGTCCAAGAGGAGAAAGGATAATGCTCCTTCCCACAAAGGGGGTAATTATGACAATGATCATCATCTCCCTAAATGCTAGGGGGCTCACCAACTCCTCAAGAGTGACCATCATTGGTCAATGGCTTTGTGACATTAGCCTAAATCTTGAATTTATCTGTATCCAAGAGACTAAAATTGATGGAGCAGACCTCGAGAAATGCCTTAGACATGTCTCTCTGACCCATGTCTGGATCTCGACATCGCATCGCTGGGGTTCGGTGGGATGGTAATTGGTATTAATCACTTCTGGTTTGAAAATCTTGAGAACTCCATTGAAGATCGGAGCCATCACTGGATTGCCACCTCCTTTGGTGCCCCTTTTTGATTCATGTTAGTTTCTATGTATGCCCCAAACGGGGAGTTGGAGATACTGGACACATGGGCCTCCTTGGACTTGCTCCCCCACAACATGCTAATTTGCAGTGACTTCAATATGGTGGAGGACCCTACAGACAGATGGAACAACAAGGGTTGGGTCATCAACAGTCAGAAGAAAGAAGCTTGGGACAAAACCAAACTGCACTTGGATCTGGTCGAATTCAAAGGCTCGAATGGCTTTTTGAGTTCAAATCTCCAAGCGGGGGAGGACTTGAGGAAAGCTAGATTGGATAGAAGCTACATTGCTCAAAGCATTATTCATCAATGGGGCCATCCTTCCATCTCACAATGCATTGACCTCGCCATCTCTGATCACTACCTGATCATTATCTCATTCCAAGCTTTCACCAAAACCCATAAGGCTCCTTGGTTCCATGGTTGCTCGATTTATTTCTCTCTCCCCTATGTCCATCAAGAAATTTTTGAAGTGTGGAAGGTGGCATTCGCCAACTGTTCATCCCCGGCCAAGAGTTGGAGATGTGCAGTCGTTAAGTCTCGGCAGATCATGTTGAGAACCAAGAAGATTCTCTAGCATGTTCGGGGAGGACATAAAGAAGCTCGTTATCATAGACATTGGAGACTTGAGGAGGAACTGAACAAACGAAAAGCTCAATCATAGAGGGGCCTACGAAGAATCAGAGCATTGCTAAGATACGAGAAAGAATACAAAGGAAAAATTTGCAAATATTCTTTAAGGAGTGGTGGGCTGGCAAAGCCAACAAGCTCACCAAAGAGATGTGAAGCATTCTTAAAAGGAAACAAAACGGAGAATTGATCCCCCTACTACTAGACTCAAATGGTGAAGTATGCAATATGGAAGAAGAAAATATTGGAATCATTGAAGAACACTGTACGAGACTCCTAGGAAACTCGACTCCCCTCTCTCCTCATAGACGAGAATACATGGCGGCCATCTCTAGGGTTTCCTCTAATCGGATCCCACACAACCTCGATCCCTACTTGATGCCTCAATCTCAAAAAGAGAAATCATTGAAGTCATTGATGCCCTTCCCAGTGGGAAAATCCCGGGGCCGGACGGACTCACTAATGAGTTCTTTAAGTCCTTCAAGTTGGTGCTAGCCGCCCCTCTTCATTTGGTCTGGCAAGAGGCACTCAAGTTTGGTGCACTTTCGACTTGTCTCAACAATGGCATCATCAAGCTTATCCACAAAAAAGGGGAAAAGAACAGAATTGAGAATTGGCATCCGATTACGATGCTTCAAATGGGATATAAGATCAGTGCTAAATTCATAGCCAACATAATTTTTGACCATCTGAGAATTTGATTAAGCAATGACCAAAAAGGTTTCGTCAAAGGCGTGTCTATTTTGGAAGCCATAATTGATATCTGAGAATGTCTCGACTACACGGAAGAGTCAAGACAAGATGTGGTTTTCCTCAAGATTGGCTTTGACAAAGCGTACGATAGGATGGAATGGGACTATATTTTGCAATCACTTAAAGATCTCGGTTGTAGCCATAAATTCACAAAGATGATCTCGCCTATTGGGAAACGCGTCGACCCAAATTGATGTTAATGGCCAACTTACGAAGGGGATCAAATTAAAATGCTCGATTAGACAAAGGTGCCCATTGGCTCCTCTTCTCTTTGCCATTTCCACGGAAGGACTTAGCCAACTGGTGGAACAATAGGTGGAAGTTGGTAATATCAAAGGCCTTTCGTTGCCTTGTAACCATGGCCAAATCATCATGCGACTTTTTGCTAACGATATGAATGCATTTGTCCACAATGAATGTACCAGCCTGGAGACGTTTTGGAGGTGCCTGGATACTTTCTGCAAAGCCTCTAGATCAAAAATCAACCACTCTAACACCGCTTTCAGAGCTATTGTCAGGATCCAACCCGACCTTCTCTTTGAGCATGGTTGTCAAAACATCCCTCCATGCCAAATCTTTTGGCTTCTTGGGATTCCCTTGGCTTTGATATCTCGTTGGAGCAGAGGTGGAATTGGGTCCTAGCTAGAATCGAAAGCAATCTAAATTATTGGAGAGGTATGCAAATCAATACTGCAGGCTGTGCAATGGTTATTAACACATTCCTCATGTCATCAACCATTTACTTACTCTCTTGTTGGAGACCGAAAGAGCAAGAGTTGTCCAAACTTGAAAGTATTTCTAGAAACTTCCTTTGGATGGGAGACGACAACAGTAGGGGGGTCCCTAAAATCAAATGGTCCATTTGCACTAGGCAAAGGGACAATGGTGGCCTTGGTATTCTGGACATTAGTTGCATGGCTAACAAACTTGCGGCAAAATGGATGATTAAGGCATGGTGGAGTGATGAGACTTCATGGGCCAAATTGATCTTTAGAAATAAGAGCGTGATGACTTTTTTGGGATTCTCGAATTGGAAGAACCTTGACATTCTGAACCTTTTGTTTTCCCCGATCCTGATTTTCCCAAAACGCTCGAAGCTTGTATGCTCCCTTTGGAAGAGTTGGAATAAAGTCAAAAGCTTCATAAGAATCAGTGAAGATTGGAAGTGGGTGGCCAGTATCAGATAGAATGACTCCATCTGGTTTCCAATCCATGGCATCAGAAACATGGAATCTTGGAACATTCAAAGTGCCAAGAGGAGCAACAAGGGCTTCAGAAAATGGAAACATCTCTGAAAACAAGACACTAATCAATGGATCAACTTCAAGGATATTAACCCTAGTCTCAACATTACCTATGAAGAATGGAATATTCTACAAAGTATACGCCTTGCTTGGGACTGCTCTAAAGTCTGTCTTCTCATGCGACACGACTCGCCATGCCCGTTGGGTCTGAAATGGCATAATGCTAATTGCCTAACAGAAATCCCAAATATCAAACGAAACATTGATTATCAGGTCAACCTCAATAAGAAGTGGTGCCTATTGTGGACACAACTGCAGTTGGATATGAAGTTCATGGCCATCTGGCACCCTCTCATAGAAACCAAAAAGTATGTCCTCCCATGGCAAGTTCTTCATAGGGGAATTTGGACCAACCTAAAGGCTAGCAAAATATGTGGGGCATCTCCCTGGTGCAAGCATTGTTACCAGTCCATTGAAGATGTTGTTCATATCTTCTTTACTTGTCCCAATTCCAACAGGCTCGGGCAGATTGTTGGAAAGAAAATTAGACTTTAGCATCATGGAATGATGGGAATCGAATGTTCATCATAGATAAGAAGATTGAGAATTCTTTTGCCATATCTTCTAAATTTGATTCTTTCTCTTTGTCAAGAAAGACAACTAGCTTTGTATTGGAATATTCCAACGACTTGTGCTCTTCTTTAGTGGAAACTAATCTTGTGAGTACATTTCTTGAAGTAGATCTTCTGATTGGAATGGACTAGTGCTCAATTTTCCTTCTATAGTAGCTTTCGATTTGTTTCTTCCTTGGATTTGATTGATCTTCCATTCAACTTGTAGTATGTGTCATCAACAATGGTGGAATGAAGTTGCTCGTCTATTAGGGAGATGAGAACTCCTAAGAGTAGGGTATCCTAGGGGATAGGAAGTCACCAAAGATACTCACCCAAGAGGGAGGACATGGTTGGGGAGAGTTTCTCAAGAGAGGAAAAATATCTAGGAAATGTCTCTCAAGGGACAGAACATAAGTTGCTAGGAGAGAGAAAATAAGTCACCCAAGAGAGAAAAAATAAGTTGTCCAATAGAGAGAAATGAGTTGAAAAAGTCACCTAGGAGAGAAAAAAATACTTGGGAGAGTCTTCGAGGAGAGAAAAAAAAGTTATTGAGGAGGGAGAAAAAATAAGTTGTTGAGGAGAGAGCGAATAAGTTTCCCAAGAGAGAGAAAATAAGTTGCCTAAGAGAGAGAAATGAGTTGAGAAAAGTCACCCAAGAGAGAGAAAATGGTTGAGAGAGTTTCCCAAGAGAGAGAAAATAAGTTTCCTAAGAGAGAAAATAAGTTGGCTAGGAGAGAGAAATGAGCTGAGAAAATTCTGTAGGAGAGAGAACACACTTGGGAGACTAGCCTATGAGAGAGAAAAATACGTTTCATGAGAGAGAAAAAATAAGTTTCCCAAGAGAGAGAAATGAGCTTAGAAAAGTCCCTCCAGAGAGAAAACATATGGAAGAGTCACCTAGGAGAGAAATGACGGAAAAGAGTTGCTTGCGCTAGGAAGTGAACAATAGTGGGAAGAAAAACAGTACTACCAAGGATTGGAGATGACTCTAGAAGCCCTGTCCCATTGGGTGTGCCAAAATTTTACTTGTAGGTGGTGAATTAGTGTGTGGATTGCAAGGAGTGCAGTTTGCACGTACTCCTAGAGTAGGTATGAAAACATTTGGACTAGAATACTCAGAGCTCAGTGTCCAATCCACTTGATATTAGACTAACGTAATAGATCTGAAGCAAGAAAATGGACCTCAAACATGATGTACATGAAAGACTTAAGAGAAGAAGAAGCACAACTAAGAAGGATACATATGAGGGAACACACAACGCCACCTTAGAATAAAGATGATACATAAACTCCTTAGCAAGATGGGGGTATAATTCTTCTCCTCAACATCAATTCCAAGGTTACCCTCCAAGCCAACACCTCTTGTGTTGGAGTTAGACGTCTATGGAAGCACCTGAACAACACAAGGAAGAAGAAAAAGCTTGGAGCACAACACACAATACTGAATGTATTACCACTAGAATGTACAAAGATAAGTAGCTCCTTAGGGAAATAGGGGTATATACAAGCTGGGGGAAAAAACCTCCTAAAGAGGGAAAAAAGTGCCCTGATGGTCCTAGAGTGTTCACACATCACTACCTAAATATATCAACAAATCCCCCCTAGGAGTGACGCGGTGAACATGGAGCGGCCACTCATGTATAAGGAAGTGCCAAGCTATGTGGAATCAATCCACAAAAGGAAGTAAGTCCAAAGCTTTGCTGAAAGCTTCAAAATTCTCCCTAGGTAGAGCCTTTGTAAAAAGGTATGCAATGTTCTCTTGTGTGGGCACATATGCCAAGCTGATCTCCCCAGTAGAGAACCTCTCCCTGACATAATGATAATGCATCTCAATGTGCTTAGTGCAAGCATGGAACACAAGGTTCCTCGCAACTGCGAATGCCCTCTAACTGTCAGTGAAGAAGGTGGTGGATGTTGATATATTTAGGTAGCGATGTGTGTGAACACTCTAGGACCGCTGGGGTACTTTTTTCCCTCTTTAAGAGGTTTTTTCCCCCTTCTTGTATATACGCCTATTGCCCTAATGGGCTACTTATCTTTGTGCATTTTAGTGGCAATACATTCAGTATTGTGAGTTGTGCTCCAAGCTTCTTCTTCTTCCTTGTGCTATTTGCGTGCTTCCGCAGACATCTAACTCCAACAATTGGTATCAGAGCAGGTTGTCCCTTCATCCAAAATGTTATCTACACCTCTCCTGCTGCAATCTCATAATCACACGAAATTCGGTAAGCATACTCAGGGCGTTTTAGAGATCAAAACAGCTTCGTTGTGTGTGCGAAATTGCAATTTGAGCTCGTTTTGGCCTCTGAACGCAGCTATTTTGTCTTTTTGTGCCAAATGTACATACCAATTTTGGTTCGCCAGTATAAGCATCTCAAAGTCTGCTACAGGTTCAGCAGAATTCGTCTCGACAATTCTATTCAACTTTTTAAGATACAATCAGTTTCTTGCATCAAGGTATTTTAGTCACCGGCCATGGCTAAAAGTAGTGATGTATTCCATATCTTGGCTGTTGAGGATAAGTTGGATGGTAATAACTACCCATTGTGGCCTTATATGATGCATCATGTATTGGTCACAAAAGGACTGTGGAATATCATGCAGGGTGTTGAAAGACGTCGTGTTACAGCTGCAAATACAGGTGCTGGAGCTGATGGAGATGGTGTCGAAGCTGATGATATTCTACAGATTCCTATTTGTGTTGTTGTTTCTGTTGCGCCTACTATACAGGAAATTTGTTGGGATGGTAGAGATGCTCAGTGATAGCTTTTTCTGTCAAACGTGCTATTATTCCTCACATTCGCTCTTGTAGGGCAGCTAAGGATGCTTGGGATATACACTTACCACATTGTACCACGCTAGGAATGAGGCTCATGTTGCTTACCTCCAAAAACAATTGGAGAGTGAGCACATGAATGAAGGTGATTCTATGGAAAATTTTCTAACAAAGATCAAGGACTTGAAAGAACAATTGATTTTTGCTGATGAAGTTATACTAGATAGCTCACTTGTGCAGACCGTTTTGAATGGTCTTCCTAAATCATATCAGAGTTTTTCTTCTACTATTCCTTTGATGATGAAAGGCAATCCAAATGCCTTGTCATTTGAGGAGTTAGTCTTTGTGTTGTTGCAGGAAGACGAGTCTAGGTAGAACAAGTCCATTATGCATGTTGCAGATCAAGCTTTCCTGGCTAGTCAAAAGGGCAAAGGTAAATGGAGCTCTTCTCCTAGTAAGCAGAAATCTACAAATGCTGCACATTCGCAGAAGAAAGACAAAGATGAGAAGAAATCTCTAAAACAGAAATTGTTTTGCAAATATTGTAAAGCAAATGATCATGTCATCAACAGCTGTCCAAAATTGGTTGCTAAAGAGGCAAAGAAGAAAGAGGCCAAAATGGTTGTTGCAGAGGCCCTTACACCGAAAATAGAGTCCACTAATCTTGTCCAGGAAGAACAAAGGGTGTTTACTACTATTTGCAGTTTTGACCCATCTTCTCATGAGCTCATCTCTATAGTAGACTCAGAGGTTTGGTACTTTGATAGTGGGGCGACCAAACATATTACCTAAGAGTGCAATTTCTTCTCTTCACTTGAGGCTACCCCTACAGGCAATACTGTTACATGCGCCAACAACTCCTCCTATCCTGTCATGAGAGTTGGTAAGATCATTTTGACTAATGCTGATGGTAGTTCTTTCACTTTGTCAGATGCTTTGTTTGTGCCAGGGATCAAGAAAAATATTTTATCAGTTTTTGCATTAGCCAAGATTGGCTTGGTTGTGAAATTTGTTGATGACATATGTACACTTCATGATATGTCAAATGGCGACATCATTATTGCTTCTGGCATTTTATGTCATGGGCTATATAAGCTCACAGACTATGAAAGATCTTTAAATGATTTGGCATGTGTAGTACATGATTCTTAGGGTATGTCAGATGCAAAGCTTTGGCATGCACGCTTTGGTCATCTAAATTTTTCTAGTTTGCTACGCCTGAAAAAATCTGAAATGGTGTCCTCTTTGCTCAAACTTGAGGCAGCCGGAAAACATGTTTGTGAAGGCTGTATTTTGGGCAGATGGTTCAGTTCGGGCTACTAAAAAATTATTGCTTGTACATAGTGATGTTTGTGATCCTATGCAGACACCTTCTTTTGGGAACTATCTTTACTTCGTGACTTTCATCGATGATTTTTCCAGGCATGCATGGGTATATCCATTGAAGGCAAAGTCCGAAGTGTTTATGTGCTTCAAACAGTTTCTACTTTTGGTTGAAAATATATTAGCATGTAAAATGGGCACCCCCTATTTTGATCGAGGGGGGGAATATATGTATTCTGACTTTAATGCATTTCAGGTTGAAGGTGGGATAAAATATCAGTGTACAGTGTCATATACACCTCAACAGAATGGAGTTGCTGAAAGAAAGAACAGGTCACTCATGGAGATGGCAAGGTGTATGGTTAAGAGTCACGCTTTACCACATAGTTTCTGGCTTGAGGTTGTCATGTGTGCAGCATATGTACTTAACAGGTGTCCACTAAAGCATTGTAGTCTATCAGTCCATATGAGGCTTGGCATGGTCGCAAGCCATCTATTGCTCATCTACGTGTTTTTGGTTGTCTGGCATATGCATTAGTGCATGAACAACATCACAAAAAATTGGATGATGAAGTAGTAAAATGTATTTTTGTTGGGTACACTTCTGAAAGTAAAGGCTATCGTCTGTGTCATCCATAGACTAAACGCATTCTGGTTAGCCATGATGTTGTTTTTGTGGAAGATGTTATTTAGCCATTGCTTTCATGTACTAAGGAGACATTTGTTAGCTCCAAAGACATGTATGATACTTTGCTTCCTCTTTTTACAAGTGGATAGTCTACTGTTGGTCTTAATGAGGCATCTTCTCAACCTTTACAGGTCTCATGTGATGATGCAGATCATCCCATTTTCTGATGCAGATTTACATGATGCACGATGAGAGAGTTGATATTGAGTAGGCAAAAACTATGCCAAAATGGCTAGTGCAGACTTTGTGTGACAACAAATTAGATGCACCTCTATCATATGGTACTTGCTCAAGTTCTCATAGTGCCTCTTTTGCATCAGATTGTTATGCTATGGCTGCGTCTAGTCTCTGTGATGAGAATGAGCCTGTTTCATTTGAAGAAGTACAAAGTTCAAAAAAATGGATGGCTGCTATGCAATGTGAATATGATGCTATAATGAAGAATGGTACCTGGTCTTTGTGTGACTTGTCTCCTAGCAAGAAGGCCATTAGCACAAAGTGGGTATACAAGCTGAAGCATAAACCTGATGGAACAATTGATAGGTATAAAGCTAGGCTTGTCGCAAAGGGTTATGCATAGGAAAGAGGCATTGATTTTGATGAAACCTTTGCTCCTACTTTTCGAATGGCTACTGTTTGTAGCATTTGTGCCCTTAAGCTCATCATGGTTGGAATGTACATCACTTGGACATTAAAACAACATTTCTGAATGGTGACTTGCATGAAGAAGTGTATGTGTTCCAGCCTCGTGGCTTTGTGCAAAAAGGGCATGAAAACTAGGTGCGCAGGTTAGAGAAGGCATTATATGGTTTAAAGCAAGCACCATGTGGTTGGTATGAAAAGATACATGCCTATTTGATTGCACATGGTTTTACGAACAATCCAATTGAAAGCACCTTATATGTGAAGCATGCTAATCATGTGCTTCTGATCATTTTGGTATATGTTGATGTCATGCTGCTCAGTGGTCCTCATGACATGCATATTATTGATTTTACAGCTGATTTGCATGCCTCAATTGAGATGTCTGATTTGGGGCATTTGCAGCATTTTGGCCTTGAAGATTGTAAGCCTATTGCCACTCCTATGGAGACAGGTTTACGATGGAGTCTTCATGATGCTGGAGATGCATTTGATGTTGTTCTCTATCAGCAAGCTATTGGATGCTTGATTTACTTATGCATTACTCAGCCAGATATTCAGTTTTTTGTCTCACAGATAAGCAGGTTTATGCATTGCCTAGGTGTCAAGCATTGGTAGGCGGTTAAGTGCATCTTTCGCTACTTGAGTAGTACCCGGCTACTTGGATTGTTTTATCCCAAGGGGGGATCACTACAGTTGGATTTGCATGCTTTTTCTGACAGTGATTGGGTAGGTTGCTATGACACTCATGTGTCCACCAATGGCTTTTGCTTCATGCTTGGTAGCTCATGTATATCTTGGTTGAGCAAGAAGCAGCGTACTGTGGCCACTTCCAGTTGTGAGGTTGAGTATAGGGAAGCTTTCACAACGATTGTTGAGTGTGTGTGGCTCAGATGCCTTACGGCTGATTTGGGTGTTGGTGAGTCTCCTTCCACCACCATCTTCATTGATAGTCAGAGTGCATTGGCACTTGCAAGGAACCCTGTGTTCCATGCTGGCACCAAGCACATTGAGGTGCATTATCATTATGTTAGGGAGAGGTTTTGTTGCCAGTAGCCAACGGCACAGACGTCAAGGAAGTATGTGAAGACAGATCACAATGAAGTAGTGGGGAGCCATTCGAATTATTTTTCAAAAGAAATATGTTTTATAAATACTTTTCAAAACTCCCAACAATGATTTTCATCACTCTTGTACCATATGTAACATAGAAGAACCACTTTTGTAATTCATAGCTCCATTTTGTGCAAGACAAGGAGTCCTCGAGCTTGAGGAGCTTAGGTAGAACAAGCCTATCAATTTTGGTTATTTTTATACCTCAATTAGACCTTCAAATAGCATCTAGAACCTATTTTTAACTATGCCGGTCACTAGATGTGAAACTGGTCAAAACTATTCTAAAAACTATAAAAAGAGTTAGAGAGCTCATTTTTGAGGTTAGCTAGTGTAGACTTGTATGAGCTAGAGTGAGCTTGAGCTTGTAATTGAGATCTTGAGTAATAGAGTCTATTTTTCCTACCTTCCATTGTGTCTTGCTTGTCTCATACATGTGTGTGTGTACGTGTGTGTGCATCTCTATGCTTCTCACCTTCACTCTCACTACATTTCACATTCACGATCTTCATATCACTCCTATCTCTTTCATGGATTGACATTAAGGAGGTGGAGCTTCTTAACATGGTACTTACCATTGTGCTTAAGCAACACCAAATTTGGCACCGTTGCTGGGGATCGAGCCTAGGATGAATGTGTGATGGTAAGAGTATAGCAATAAGTGGTGTTGGAAGGTAAAAATTTCACTTTTTGTTTTTGTTTTTAAGTAGTTTTTTGTGTTTTTCGCCTCCCCTACACTCTTTCTTCACCATCGCATCATCTTCTTCCACTCCAAAAAAATCAAAAAATTCACCATATCCACCCATTCTCCTCATTTCCCCTCATTTGTGCATGCGAGAGAGAGAGAGAGCTTTTGTGCTTGTATGTGCTTGTGTGTTTTTGAGTTTTCTTGCAAGTAGAGAGCTCCAAAGCAGTAGGAAAGCTTCCAAAAGGTAAAAAAACCACTTTCTTTCAGCATCTGCTATGTGTGTCAGACCATCACAATGGTCTGCCAAACTGAGAATTTTTGGTAAGCGAGTTCACCATGGTGTAGAGCACACTTGCACACATGGGAATCCACATTTGCATTTTGGTGGACCATCGCGACGGGCTCACGCCATCGAGATTGTGTCACACCATCACGATTGGCTCACACCATCGCGATGGCTTGGCCGGAGCATTGCGATGGTCTCACACCATCGCAACGGTCTCACACCATCGCAACGGTCTCACACCATCGCAACGGTCTCACACCATCGCGATGGTTCACTTGAACCATCGTGATGGTCACTGACCATCGCGATAATCTCGTCAACCCCGTGCCATCGTGATTGGCTCACGCCATCGCAACGACCCACTTGCCATGTGTCAAGCCAGACCATCACGACGATACCAAGTATGCCATCGCGACGCCTCAAAATTGAACCATCACGATTGGCTCAAGCCATCGCGCCATGTGACCATCGCGACGGGCTCACGCCATCGTGACGATTGTGTTGACCGTTGACCATCGCGACAGGCTCATGCCATCACGATCGCTCGCTAGATAGACCATCGCGATGCCTCACGCCATCAAACCATCATGATTATACCACGCCATGGTGACGGTTCACCTGAGCCATTGTGACGGTTCAGCTGAGCCATCACGATTATCTTAGACCATCGTGATTATCTCAGACCATCGCGATTGTTCACCCAAAATGAAAAAAATTAGGGTTTGATTTTTGGGCAAATTTGAGGCTAATTTGAGAAAATTTTTGGGTGACTGAGCTCATTGGAGACCCCTTAGCTCATAAGTGAAGAAAAACCTAATTGTCAGTTTTTACCACCGAGGGCCTAAATGCTCATATCTTTTTCACCCGAAGTCCGTTTTTTGAGCTTTATAGCTCATTAGAAAGCTCTTTACGAGTACTATGTGATTTCAATTGTTTTTTCAAAAAGAAGATGTTGTCTTTTAGATAAGATAATTTGAGGTTGATCATTGTTGGGACTAGAAAAGAAAGGGGGCTTTGGAAAAAAGTTGGGCCAAGGAGAAAGGACGTTAAAAGTGTATATATCAAAGCGCTTGATCATCAATTGAGAATTGGTCTAAACATTGAATTGTTACAGGTCTAGCAAGGGCTATCACAGGAAATCAAAGCAAGGCAGTGAAGAACTCAAGGCTTGGGAAGTGCGACTTCTTGGGCATCAGAGCAATCAAAGGAGCTGACTCGAGGTTGGAAGAATACTCAACCCCCTCAGTCAATTATTAGCTTAGGCTAAATGTCTAGCATTGTGGATTAAAGTAGGACGATCGGAAGGCATCAAGTCCAAGAGACTTAATTTTTCAAGTCCAAGACTAAGATAAAAGTGTGCGATACAAAAACCTAAAGGAAAGAACTTAAGTCTGACAAAACGAGAACTCGAAAGTACAACAAAAAGTCAATTTGTGATGCATACATTGAGAGAAGACAAGAATCTAAAGGAATCTAAAAAGAAACAAGCAATTAAGAACAAAGAACCATTGCCTATCAGAGAGTGCTAGGAAGTAAATTCATGAACCTTAGATTAGGCAAGCATATAGGTAAGTCAGACGGACGAAGCCTTAGATCATCAGAATCAAGTGTAGGAACTACTGCACGTTCGTGGGCTCAACAATTGAATAGTTATCCTTACGAGTTGGGCTCAAATACAAGTGAGTCAGAAATGGCTTTTAGCACAGAAAGAGTAGAAGGAGGGTTAAACATAGCATATCTGGAAAGACCCGAAGGACCCTATGGAACTCAATTAGAAATTTTCCGAACCAACCGCTTAGGTGCTCGCATCTATGAGGATGGTTTGTGAAGACAAGTGATGCAAATGCCTAATCCGGATCAACTCATTGGATTGGAACATCCAGTGGTGAAATTTGAGAGAGATGCATACATAGATAAAGAAGGAACAATGTACATCATAAGTACTCAACCAAATAATACCAATGAGTTCGGTGTAATTCAATTAGAGATGGAAGCGAGAACCCAAGGAAAAGAACCACTAGGAGAAGAACCCAAGACACCTAGAGGGAAATCTGTACTGACAAGAGTATTAATCGTAGATTGGATCCCTCGGGATAATAGAAGCATAGAGTTATTTGTAAATAAGGAAACCGATGAAGCATTTTGGAGGTATAGAATGGAACAACCTAGTGAGGTAGGCTGCATCATGATTTACGAGTTCAAGGACCCAGATACACCTGGAAAGGTTGTATACTTGGATGATACTTCAGAACGAGTATTTGTAGTACCAGACCACACAAGAAATACCTACACATGGAGAGGTGATTTAGTATTCCCTCCATTATGAACAAATGTAAACACGAGCCATCAGGGTGCTGGAACATCCTCAGTCCATAGTACTCAAAGAGAGAAGAACAAAGAGAGATCAGAAGTAAGGTTCACTCATCCCATAGGGAGAGATAGAACAACCACGGACATCGATAGAGTGAAAAGACAAAGGGAACCTAGAATACCAGGTGGTAGAGATGATTTTCCTCTACCTAGACCACATGAACACCCAAGAATATTGAGACCCACTCAATTAGTAAAGTCAATGAAAAACTACTTTGATGGGACAGGAGATCCCTATGACCATGTTGCAGAGTTTAAGCAAGTGCTCCGAGGAGAGCAATTAGAAGACATGTTCATGCAATACAATGCATTTGGACTAATGTTAAAGAATACTACTTTAACTTGGTTCCAACCATTGCAACAGAGGCAATTTAGAGATATCCATCACTTGTTAGAGTCATTCATCACGGAATTCTCTAAAAGTGGAATCAGGCATGATACTTCTTCATTGATTCATAGTTTCAAACAGACCCCTTAGGAAACAGTTAGATTGGCAGGACGTAGGTTTAGACAATATGTTGAGAGATGTCTGATGCAAGAATTACCCTCACAGGCCAAGCAAGTGCCATTATTTTCAAGCGGCCTCTTGAGCTCTAAACTACGCTCCTATGTATACTTAAAGGAACCCATAATGTTAGAGCAATGTGTAAGAATTTGTATAGACATTGAGGACAACTTAGGAGACAAGTTGGAACTCTCAAAGGTCTATAAGGACTCAGATTGTTCATCTCTAGCATCCTCAAAACTTTCTAGCTCAATAGAAGACCTAGCAGAAAAAGTGGCCCAAAAACTAGGAGTTTCTAGTAAACAGATGCCTAGGTTAACAACAAACAAGCATTGTTACACCTGTGGCGGTGATCATATGGCAAATGTGTGTCCCAATGCAACACAACTGCAAGCCGAACCTAGTGGCCAATAATGTACAATTGAGAGACGATACACAAATCACACAGCTCAAGACTGCCCATATAACAAACAAGCAGTACGACAAAACTACCCACAAGCATACCAGCAACCAGATAGGTATCAAGGTCAGTACAATGCTCAGTACAATGCTCAACCTCATTACTATAGACCTCCTCAAAACTATCCTTATCAGGCTCAATAGAGATCTCAACCTGTTTTAGCTCAGCAGCCACCCCCACTAGCTAATGTCATCCCAATCAAATATGCTATTGCAAAAGAGAACCTCAATAGGGCTTTAGTGCCTTCTTCACCCTTGATCACAGAAAGTGACCCTAACTCTAACAGTTTTGACTCTACTCATGTAGATAGTCCACCCGCCTATTATACGGAGTCACTAGAACATGTGGAAACATATCATTATGATAGTTCACTAGTGGAACCAAGTTGGGAACCTGACTATGCTAATGTGATGTACACTAACCCTATTCCGCGGCCCCAGTTAAGACAGGAAAGACCACAGGGCCCTAGAGGACCATGCTTTAGATGCCAAGGAGATCATTTCATAAAGGATTGTCCACATCCTCTGATAGTAGGACAGTCACAATACTATAACATACAAGGCTTTTGTGCCAAGTTTGGTAAAGAGCATGTCATAAAAGATTGTCCCAAGAACCCTACGAATGCTTCAAAAGTGATATCGATCAATGTGATAGGTATTGTACATAACGCAGATGGATCCAACCCTACATATGTGCCTATCCAAGCCATAACGAGAGCCAAGACGCTCTTACAAAACCAACAGCTTAATCCTAAGAAAATAGTTGGAACCAGTGAAGTTGGAGAGTCTAGTAGTAAAAAGATGAAATCATGGAAAGATTCTAGAGAAAGGATTAAGAGAAAGTGGAGTAAAAAGATAACTGAGTTGGAAGGAAGTTTAAAGGAATCGAGAACCAAATCCTAGAATTGACTTCTCAAGAATCTAATAAGGAGAATCCAGCTCAGAGACCGGGATCAGTATTAGCGAAACCCATACCAGAAAACCTAGACATGATGTTTTGGTGCATATCAGGCTAGAACAAAGGAAGGACCCCAGATAGCTAAAATGAGTAAGAACTATCCACGAGTAGATCTAGAAATTGAGAGGACTAAACTTTGCATGAAGATGGTATAATTAGCACAAACTATGTTCGAAGCCTCTCGTTATCTTAATTGGAACAACATGGCAAAACCTGAATTATAGTTTCAAGGACTACTGGAGAGGTTAGAATACTTGATTGATAGCAAGGAGAAAAAGAATCTGCATAGGAATCCAAATGACCTTGAGACACAGGAAAAGAATGCATCATCCCTGTCCCAAGTACCAAATATAGAAGTTGAAGACAACCTGTTTTCCATACATAAGTATTCACACGAATTTCTAAGAGAAATTCAAGAAGAGAAGTGGAGAAAAGAACAAGGAACCCATCCTCCTATTCAAGAAATAGATGACTTGCAAGAGCAATTTCCCCAAGACATCCCCTCTATTTATGACGATGTAGAGGAAGAACAACTAAGTGAACACACATGTTTTGAATCCAATTCTTTGCAAGAATTACCTCAGTTCACAGGACCTTGGGAAGCAAAGTCTATTAGCATGAGATCACCCACGATAATAGTGAGGAATGAAGAATCAATAATCCCTAAAAACACGGAAGTGATCAAGAACACCAAAGTACAATGTCACCTCACGCTTGAGGAATTGTTGAAGGTTAAACCAGAATTGTGGAAGCACCTAGCAAACCAATTCCCTGAGGTTGCTATTGTTCCCTCACAGATAGGATCGCACAAGAAGGTATGAGAGATACCCGTAGAAAGAATTGGAGATGTAAGCAAAGGAGAGGAAGGTAACACTTATCTTCCAATAGCCCACCAGGGCTACACCACCAAAGCCATCTTAGATTCAGGAGCCAGAGTAGCCATTGCTACGACTGCTTTATGGAAACGTTGGGGTAAGCCAGCATTAAGATCCACCAGGATGAAGCTACAAATGGCTGATGGAAATATAGAAAAACCATTAGGCTTACTAGAAGGCATATCTCTCACCACTTGTGGTGTAGAGTTTGAACATACTTTTGCCATTTGTGATTTTGGGAAAAATCATGCTTACGAGATAATTTTAGGACGACCATTCATGCGTCAATTGCAAATTGTAAAAGATTGGGGAACTAATTCTTTGTACTTGCAACATTTAGGAGTGACTACTAATGTCAATCTTAAAGACTATTCCCATCGAGATGTATCCCCAATACAATGGAACACCATCCATAAGACGCAAGAAGAGAAAGAATCGGTACACTCACTAGAATCAAATCCTTCATGGTTGCACGAGGATACTCATCTATGGATGTGTAAAGTAGCCAAACAAGAGGAAGAACGGTTAGAAGCTAGGGCTTTAGGATCAGAACAACATCCACGAACTGTTCAAGACCCAGCTTATGCACCTATAGTATTTCCAGACGAGGAATTCAAGCCTCACGATTGGGTAGAAATCTTAGCCATGATGGACATAGCTGTGAATGAAGAACAATGGACCCCTCATTGTGATGAGGACGGGTATGATTTTTCAATTTTTAGGATTGAACCTGTTGAGGAAGAATTTATCCTAGAAGAATGCATAGAAGTGACCCAAGAATCGAACGAGAGTGATGACGAGGACCTAGAATCCATCATCATGGAACCCTTCTGTTCCACAGAAGAGGAATATCTTTACTTTGTAGAAGCCAAAAACCTTGAAGAAGAAAAGGAAAGTCAAATGGAACACCTTGAGCCATCCCTACAAGATGCAGAAAGTAAACAAAAGAAGAGAAAGAAATCACCTAAGACAGAAGAAGAAGAAGAACCACTCCTGGAAGTATCGGAGAACTTCAAGAAATATGAAATAGAAGATAGGAGAATAATGGTATGAATGCCTAAAAGAAAATCCAAGGAGAAGTATATGATAATCGAGAGAAAACCAAAAAATTTATAGTCACCGTAGAAGGAGAAGAAGAAAAATGTACATACATTGGGCATGATTTGACAAACGAAGAAGAAGAGGAGTTAGTTGCCCTATTACGTGAATATAGAGATGTATTCGCTTGGAGTTACAAAGACTTGAAAGGAGTAGACCTGGATATATGCTCCCATAGAATCCCCATGACTCCAGATGCAAAACCTACGAAACAGAAACCATACATGTACAATGATAACTACGCTGTGAAGATTAAAGAAGACATAGATTGTTTGATAGAAGCAGGATTCATTTATGAAATTGAGCATACTAAATGGGTATCCCCCATTGTGGTAGTGCCCAAGAAGAATGGAAAATTGCATGTGTGTATTAACCTTAAAAAAGTTAATGCCGCCACGATTAGAGACAGTTATCCTCTTCCTATCACGGAACATTTATTGGAAAGAGTTGCGGGCAAGGAAGTTTACAGCTTTCTTGATTGTTTCTCAGGCTATAATCAAGTAGCCATTGCTCCAAAAGATCAACATAAAATGGCTTTTGCCACGGAATGGGGCATATTTGCATTTCGTGTAATGCCATTTGGGCTAAAAAATGCACCAGCCACTTTCCAATGACTTATGTGTCATGTTTTTAAGGAATTCTTACGCAAGAATTTGGAAGTTTATGTCAATGACATATGTGCACATTCGAATATGAGGTAGACACATATCCCAGAACTAAGGCA
Source organism: Ceratopteris richardii (assembly GCA_020310875.1). Taxonomy (NCBI): domain Eukaryota; kingdom Viridiplantae; phylum Streptophyta; class Polypodiopsida; order Polypodiales; family Pteridaceae; genus Ceratopteris; species Ceratopteris richardii. The sequence goes on from CM035425.1 coordinate 6,949,777, forward strand.
AGTATTTGACAAATGTCGAGAATATCAAGTTTGTCTAAACCCAGAAAAATGCATGTTCGTGGTCAGACAAGGCAAAATTATAGGACACATTGTGTCAAAGAATGGAATCTCTACAGATGAAGAAAAGGTGAAAGTAATTGCAAATCTACCTAGGCCAAATAACATAAAAGAAGTACAGGCATTTATGGGTCATTGTGGTTATTACAGACGATTCATACACATGTATGCAATCATATCCAAGCCTCTATACTCTCTTTTGACTAAGTTTGAATGGATAGATGAATGTGAAAATTCATTCAATGAACTTAAATGATGCTTGTGCTCAGAACCTATATTAACAACCCCATATTGGAGCAAGCCATCCCATGTACTTGTGGATGCATCCAACTATGCCATAGGATGTGTGTTGGCACAACCTACGAATGAAGGAAATATAGATCTCCCTATCGTTTATGCGAGTAGACAGTTGAATGCAGCAGAACGGAACTACACCACTACGGAACGAGAAGGATTAGGAATGATCTACGCGATAAAGAAATTCAGACATTATTTGTTGGCAAATAAGTTCAAATTCTTCACGGATCATCAAGCATTATTGTACTTAGTCAATAAGCCTTGTAATACAGGACGGTTGATACGTTGGTTTCTATTACTCATGGAGTATGACTTTGAAGTAGTAGTCAGGAAGGGAAAGACACACCTCAGAGCTGACCACCTCTCAAGATTAACCACAGGAGAAGCTCCTCAAGGAATAGTTGATGAATTACCCGATGCATATTTGTTTAACCTTGAGATAGTACCAGAATGGGCTAAGCTGATTGTCCCTATTCTCACATATGGACCGAAGAATCCTAGGATAAGGATCAAAGAAGGAGAGATTACCAAGTCACAAAGATATCAAATAATAGCAGGAAGCATATATAAACAGGATAATCAAAAGATTCTTGCTTGTTGTGTAGATGAATCAGAACATGTGAATTGGTTGCAATTAGCACACGTAGGTGCATTAAAGCAACATCATTCAAAACATCGTACATTGCAAACTCTACATAGACTAGGAGTATATTGGCCTCTATGGAAGCAGATGTCTAAAAGTTGTGTAGAGAATGCCCTGTTTGTTGTGAAAGACCATCAGTAGAACATGCCATGTTGTATCATGTGTCTCTCACACCAGAATGGAGTGAACCTTTAGTGACATACTTGAGGACAAAAACATTCCCTCAAGGAATGACCTTAGCAAGACAACGAAGTCTAGAGCAGGAAGCTCAAGACTATTCACTCATTGGCGATAATCTATACAAATGAGGACAATACGGATACCTCAAACAGTGTGTTCATGAGAACGATTATTTGAGAGTACTAGAGACTACACACCAAGGTGTTGTAGGAGGTCATTTTGGCCCCGACAAGATAATCAAAGCCATCCTCTTTGCAGGATTATGGTGGCCCTCTCTTCACATGGACGCACATACATATGTTAAGAGATGTGATGTGTGTCAAAGAACTCAATTTCCTACTCGCAGATATGAAATTCCATTTAAACCCATGATGGGAGGACGTGCATTTTCTAAGTGGGGTATATACTTTGTAGGCCCATTAACCCCCCTGCAAAAGGTACTCATGTAGAATACATTATTGTGGCAATAGATTATCTTACCAAATGGGTAGAGGCCAAGGCCACAAAAAAGAATGATGCACACACGATTGCAAAATTCTTATTTGAAAATGTCTTTACGAGATATGGATTGCCTATAGAGTTAGTGAGCGATCAAGGAACTCATTTTCTAAACCAGGTAATTGAATATTTGTTACAGGATTTTATGGTGATTCACAAGAAATCTGTCCATATCATCCTCAGGCCAATGGTCAAGCTGAAAGCACTAACAAGATCCTTTGTAATGTACTGATGAAACTCGTGAACAACAAACGTTCAGATTGGGACAAATAGTTACACCACGTTGTTTGGGCATATCGAGTGGCCTACAAGACCGTTCTCAATGCAACTCCCTTTCACATGGTTTTTGGTCAAAATGTTGTGCTTCCTTTGGAATTCTTGATACCGACCCTTAAGGTTGCATAAGAACATCAGTGGACCGGCCATGAATTATCATCGAGAATAATGGACTTGGAACGATTAGGAGAAACGATGCTGAAAGCGGCAGCATGCATATATGCAGCAAAGAAATGACACAAAACCTATTTCAATGCACATGTGAAAGACAAAGGCTTAAAAGAAGGAGATTTAGTCCTAGTGTATACGCTGAAACAACATGCACGGAAATTAGAAAAGCGAGGTTATGGACCTATGATCATTAACAGACTCGACAAGTGAAGCAATACAATTAGCCACCCTAGACGGAGACATAATGCCTAATTACATTAGTGGCTATAGATTCAAGCTTTATCAAGAATCTCTTACTAAGGATATGCTTAGACGACTCACGTTGGTAAAGAAGCATAAGGAAGAAGAAAATAGAATACAAGTTGAAGCTCAAGTAGAAGCTATAGAACGCATTAAGCGCATGAAGTTAAGTAGACAAGGACTAGGGAGAGAACAATATAACCATCTGGAAACAAAACCCAGATACCCCATGGCCATGTGTCAAGAAAAGTCAACAACTCATCCTAGTATAGTGGATAGAAGACCATTCATTACAGTTAAGCTAGAGCACGGCAACCCTTGCCAAGAGCTCATGGCTTTAATTGATTCAGGTGCTGCGACTAGTGTGATTAGATGGTCCCACTATAAGGACCCGGGAATAGAAATGCGGCCAATTGAGGCATACCTCATAGGGCTAGGAGGCATGGAAACCCCTTGGATGGGTGAGGTGGACCTTCCTATCCTCATACACAATGTGACCATGACAGCGAAGCTACTAGTGTGCCATGACGACGACCTGATAGAACCCCTAATCCTTGGCCAAGATTGGCTATACAATCACTCAGTGGACCTAAATCTTAGACAAAGCTCCTTACATATTGGAACCTTAGACCAGTGGTGAGTGATACCTCTTGACTTCCCTAACTGCATTCTGCCTTAGGTATGTAACCCTAGACCATATGAACTACATGTGACAGAGGACCGGAAGATCTTTGGCCATCCCTCGGCTAAGCATGCTCTCTCCAAAGTCAACCCATGAGAGCTTGGCGATGGATAGTTGCCAGACAAAAGGATGTCAAGATATTTTCCCCCGGTCTTCCAGTAATGATCAGGTGGGTTTCATCAGCGGTCAGGTGAACTGCATCAGCGAACACATGGGTGTTGCGGTGCCCATCCTTCCACACTTACTATGGATTGGCCTAGATTTATGGTACAAAATGAAGCACTTCCTAATGGGCAGGTTTTGCCAGTGTTGGACCTCCCTTCTTTTCCAAAGCAGAGTGTCCATCCGACCTCTCAACCTCAACCACAAAGGAGTCAACCACAACGGAGGAAACCAGATCGATGACTCTACCAGATGACACCAAACAAGCAGCAGTATTAGCATCACAAAACAAGCAGCACAAGACAAATATGGATGCCAAAAGGACAAAAAGCACTGATAGTTTTCAACAAGGCAAACAATGATAAGATGAAGTTAAGGCAAAATCAGAATCAGTATCCAACATCTCCTCAACCTTCTTCCACGAGTACTAACATTCGATAGATTTGGATCGCCAAGAAGTACCTCACTAATCGACCCACACTCACACAGATTTGGGTACCCAAATAGTGTATTATAGCTCAAAACTCAAGCCATGTAATATATACCCCTCAGAAATCTCTTCACCCCTCCATACCACCACATCCAATATCACCTTTTGTCTCTCAGCAGAAACATACCACCCGCTCAGCAACTCTTAGGAAGTGGATACCAAAATGTATCTAGAAGCCTTCTCAAAACCTGTTGTCTAACATTACTCCCACCCCGACTAAACACTACCCTTGTAATAATTCTGTCACAACTGAACTTTGTACAAATTCACACACTATCACCCAACATCACTTGTAATAACATCTCATCAAGCAATGTATGCACTATTTGAAGCATGTAGGTGTCTAGAGACCTGCATTAGCTTTGCAAAAATCATTCCATAAACCACCTCACAACACTTGGCCACACGGGTTACACATCGGTTATGGAAAGGGATTGCAGTCTCACTTTAATGGGATCATGATTAATTTCCATACTAATGTGCTAATCTTTTGTAGCAGATCTTCTACCCCTTTGCATCACTCATCATGCAGACAGAAGGACCGCCTGAAGCTGGCCCCAGTGTACCTGTGGTCAATTTTGGTGAATTACTGGCTAAGCCACATCCCACATCACAACCACCTGAATTTCAAGGATTCCCAAGACCTATGCCAATTGATGACCCTCCCAGGGGATATACCAAGAAGGTTCATCGTAATTCACATTGGTTCCAAGGTTTAGCAGGAACTTTGGCAGATGCAGACCATTTTTGATGCCACATTGACTTTTGACAATAGTAAGTGGGGCAAGTATCAGTTCTTCTCTAGAGAATTTGAAGCGCTCCAAAATACAGAAGACTTAAAGCATGTTTGGGCGAGAGCAAGTTTTACAGAATACTTCAGTGATCCACTACCCAAACTGGATTTTTACAAATGCTACTACCTGGTGACCACACTTATAGCCTCCAAGAACAAGGACTTATCGGGCACTTTCATTTTGCCGTCCTTGGTAAATGAACCCCATTTAAGAAGTGCTATCTTTTAAAGGATTTGATTCGGGCTGTGATTAAGATTCATGGGACTCACACGCCCACAGAGTGCGAAAGGCTGATTCCAGAGCCGATGAAGCATGGGGATGTTATTAAATGGGAAGACATTTCGGCCATCACACCTGAGTTATCTAAGCCACTCCGTATATGCATGCAACATTTTGCATTCCCGGTTCAGGATTGTTTCACTATACCCCACAAACGTATTTGGTTTGGCTTATATTTAGCATGTATTGGACCCTAGACAATAGATCTTGCAAGTTGGATCATTGATCAATTGTATTTAGCGCAACACAGATGGGAAAAGAAGAAAGTCATCCATGGATGTTGTGCTCTCACCCGAATTGTGTATATGTGTTTGGCTTATGACTTGCCTATATAATGTGCAATGACAAGTGAAGAATTGAAGGCATTCAAAGGAACAGAAGGCCAGAAAATCTAGCAAGGGACGAGCAGGCAAGAGCATGTGAGGATTTATCCCATGCCTACAAGTTCCAGAGTCCTCGTCACCTCAACCATCTCCAGAACAATCTCCTACGGGACCTCCTACACCTATACAACCCATATGCATACGCATGTCACGACCTATCATCACAAAAGGCACTACCAGTGCAGTTACCTCTCAGGCAACCTCGATTCAGGAACCCACCACCACAACAGCAGCAATTCCCACCTCCATTGGTGCAGAAGCGTTTACTTTCCCTATACCCAATTTGGAAGCAGAACCAATAAATACCACATTTGATTTTGAAATGTCGGATGCTTTTTCAAATGAATTTCAATTTTCAGAAGGACAATTTTTCTCTCAGGAATATGAATGCCCAAGTTACCCTACCACTCCCCCTGATCAACTGCAAGAGCAAGTAGTCTCCAGCTCTGAAGCAAAAAGGATAGAAACTGATGATGAAGATGGAGATGATGAAGCCAGTCAGGCAAGCCATGAATCTCAAGAGAATGTGCAGACTGATGAACATGAACAACACACTGACACTCAGGGTGACACAAGTACTTACGAAGTCAAAACATTTGAAGTTATCGCCTACACGTTGGCAATCAAGAAGCTATACCAAACCATGCTAGCAGTTTGGGCGTGCAAAGAACTCTCAGAGGAAGAAAGCCAAGCGCTTATCGAACAAGAACTTACCACCGGAGGCTTTGAAAAAGCTTACATCCAGAAAACTGGTTAAGTCAGTATGAACTAATGAAGCATTATGCTATCTACAGAGGAAACCACTACCACAGTTCGATCCACACCGAGTTTGATTATTATCAAAACCGGGTCATTATATTCGTGTATCGATGGATGCTCAGTCATCACAATAGGCCCGGGAAGCATGCCTCATTCCGGAAGATTTTGGGGCAAAAGAAACAATCATCATCGAGTCCTCGACCCACACTTCTACTGTAAATACCACCACCATTGGCGAAGTAACCACCACACCAACCGCTCCTTTTTCACCTCTCGCATCCAGTCTCTCCCATACACCTTGCCTCTCCCAGACCATCCACATCTTTTGATAGTGCAGTAGCCGAAGCCTTTATGGCCTCAATTCCTCTCACCCTTTCGGCACCTACACAACCGAGCCTCCCTCCTAGGACTTCCACTCTTCTATCTAGTCCATTTCTCCATCCATCCATCCTTTCCTTCCCCACCCCTCCAAGACGCTTATTCCCATTTCCCCCTCCATTAACCTTCTCCCCCATATCACCTCCCCGACCCACTGTATTTCCTCTTTTCCTTCACCAAGCAATCCGAGAAACCCCATCTATAAATTATTCAGTAACCTTTGTAAATCGTATCTTCACACCCACTCACGCACCCACTGTCACTCCACTATTTGCGGTCACTGCGCTCGACACCACGTCCAATGACATGGACATATCACCACCCACCGCACCACCACTCACCTCATCCATTTCACCACCACATTTAGGCACATCATTTCTCCATAGTCACCACTGCATCCACTTTCCCATCCTTATTTCCCCTTCCCCTTGCATCAACACCCACACCCACAGCATCTCCACTCAACTTGTCATTAATATTATCACCCACAATCGGCACTGCATTCCGTCAAATGATCGCATGTATGACACAAATGAGAGATGAATTCGCATATCTAGGTACCAATTACCAGACGCTGTAGCGGACCACGAACGACTTACAGTCACAACTAAATTCTTTATCAATCGAGAATGCCTCCCTTAACACACGCTATTAAGAGCTATGCCAGGCCTACCACACACTAGAACTAGAAAGTGAATAGAAAACAAAAGAGGCCATTACAGATATTGACAATTTGTTAAGGGCTCAAACTATTCAAAATGCAATGCTCACTAGAAACATCGGACTACTAAGGTGCCACCTCGCAGTAGCTAAAGAAGAGAACCAACGCTTGCAGGAACAGAATAGAGAGACCCTTGAAGCTGCTTTAGATCAACCGGATGCACCCTTGAGTCCCAATCGTTTCAAAGTTGTCCCCTCCGAATCTATGAAGATACTCTTGGAAGACCATGTCAGACTACTAGAGGATTATGACAGTATGAATGAGGAATATCAGAAGCTCAAAGAGGAACACAAAATATTATAGTTACAAGCACCTGTACAGTAAGCACCACCAACTCCTACGACCACATGTCCTGATTTCATCGAGGAACTCAATGCTTTACAGGCCCAAGTATTGACTCTTCAAACACGGATAGCAGCATACGAAGCACCCCCTAGGCCAGACTCCCCACCAGAACTACCAGTGGAGGAAGAAACAGTGACTATCCCGGTGGAGGATACTTTTAAAAAGCTTATGAACCACAACCCATCCCAGGGAGACATGTCACGGCTGAAGGCCAAACCACTTATGAACTCCCTACTCCCACATGGATGAAGACTGTAGAAGAACTTGGCAAGACACACTCAACACGTGTGGAGGCTCAATTACATGCAATGGCTATGATCGAAGAGCGTATTTTACAATCCCCTTATTTCGCTCACTTGGCCCCTCGCAAGTATATATCTAGGCATGAGGTACAATATAAGCCATATTTTATGTTAATGGCAGAATATCAATTGGCCATCAAAAAAGAGACAGGCAAGAAACCCTCCCATGCAACTTAATTTGAGCGTGAATACTTGCCAACAGACGTGAAGAGAGGAGAAATATTTCAACCAACTTGGCGTCACGATTTATTACAGGAATATCCTGAAATGATGAGCACATGGGTCAAGGCACCACTCCATTTGAAGTATAACCCATGTTGGGGACCGATACCACGATGCCGCTCCTGGAAGGCTTTAGCAATCAAAGTACAGAACAACAAGCAGTTCCAGGACTGGCTCAATTACCCGTATTTCACACCACCCCACGGACCACCCATGGTAGGCTATATGATGGCAACGATTCGCCATTGGCTCCCCCACTTACTACAAATGGATGATGTAGCCACACATATGACTGTCAAAATATTTGACATGATGCAGATAGTACTCAAAGTCTTCCGTCATGTCAAGGCACCACACGTGAACACGTCGGGCTTCGAGCATGGCAATCAAGATTTAGCATATGATATGAGCACGACACCATCGCTTTGGGTGTGTTATGTCTCGCACTGTCGCATCAAATATTTACCGGCGTGCTATAAGATGACCTTCGAAGAAATGTTCACTATCGGTTTTTGGGAGTATCACTCAGAGGTGTTCATAAGCAGGCCTACACATCTATTCCTTTGCCTGTGAACAACTGGTGTAAGAGGTATCTTGCAAGAGGTATCTGCCTTTCAGAGCACGCCCTCACTCAGGACCTCCTACAAAATTATATCTGACAAACCCCACAACAAGGTTCTGTCGAGGGCGACAGAAGAGAGAGGGAGGGGGGTGTTGGCAGTAGCCAGAGGCACAGACATTGAGGAAGTATGTGTAGACAGATCACAACGAAGTAGTGGGGAGCCAGTCGAATTATTTTTCAAAAGAAATATGTTTTATAAATACTTTTCAAAACTCCCAACAGTGATTTTCATCACTATTGTACCATATGTAACATAGAAGAACCACTTTTGTAATTCATAGCTCCATTTTGTTCAAGCCCAGGAGTCCTCGAGCTTGAGGAGCTTAGGTAGAATGAGCCTACCAATTTTGGTTATTTTTAGACCTCGTTTAGACCTTCAAATAGCATCTAGAACCTATTTTTTAGCTATGATGGTCACTAGATGTGAAACCGGTCAAAACTAGTCTAAAAACTATAAAAAGAGCTAGAGAGCTCATTTTTGAGGTTAACTAGTGTAGACTTGTATGAGCTAGAGTGAGCTTGAGCTTGTAATTGAGATCTTGAGTAATAGAGTCTATTTTTCCTACCTTCCATTGTGTCTTGCTTTTCTTGTACATGTGTGTGTATGTGTGTGTGCATCTCCATGCTTCTCACCTTCACTCTCACTACATTTCACATTCACGATCTTCATATCACTCCTATCTCTTCTGGGGATTGACATTAAGGAGGTGGAGCTTCTTAACCTGGTACTTACCATTGTGCTAGAGCAACAGGTTCTCTGCTGGGGAGATCAGCTTGGCATATGTGCCCACGCAGGATAACATTACAGACCTTTTCACGAAGGCTCTGCCTAGGGAGAAGTTTGAAGCTTTTTGCAAAGCTTTGTGTTTACTTCCTTTTGTGGATTGATTCCACATAGCTTGGCACTTCCTTATACATGAGTGTCAGCTCCTTGTTCACCACATCACTCCTAGGGGGGATTTGTTGATATATTTAGGTAGTGATGTGTGTGAACACTCTAGGACTGCCGAGGCACTTTTTTCCCTCTTTAGGAGGTTTTTCTCCCCCAGCTTGTATATACACCTATTACCCTAATGGGCTACTTATCTTTGTACATTCTAGTACATTTAGTATTGTGTAGTGCTCCAAGCTTCTATTTCTTCCTTGTGTTGTTCGTGTGCTACCGTAGACGTCTAACTCCAACAGTGGTAGAAGACTCACCAACACCCAAATCATCCATAAGGCATCTGAGCCACACACACTCAACAGTTACTGTGAAAGCTATCCTATACTCAGCCTCACAAGTGGAAGTGACCACAGTAGGCTGCTTCTTGCTCAGCCAAGATATGCATGAGGTACCAAGCATGAAGCAATAGCCACTAGTGGACACATGACTGTCATAGAAACTAGCCCAGTCAGAGTCAGAAAAAGCATGCATATCTGGCAGTAGTGATCCCCCTTTGGGATAAAACAACCCAAGTAGTCGGGTACCACTCAAGTAGCGAAAGGTGCCCTTAAGCGCCTGCCAATGCTTGACACTTGAGAAATTCATAAACCTACTCGTCTGTGAATAGCAAACTGAATATCTGACCGATTAATGCATAAGTAAATCAAGCATCCAATAGCTTGTTGATAGAGAACAACATCAAATGCATCTCCAGCATCATTAAGACTCAATTGTAAACTTGTCTCCATAAGAGTGGCAATAGGTTTACATTCTTCAAGTCCAAACATTGCAATAATGTGTCAATATATTTCGTTTGACACAAAATCATTCCACCATCAATGTGCATAAAGTGAATGCCCAAATAATTATGCAAATACCCCAAATCAGACATCTCAAATGAGGCATGTAAATCAGCCTTGAAATCAGCAATATGCTTCTCATGAGGACCAGTGAGCAGCATGTCATCAAGGTACACCATAATGATCAGAAGCACATCGTCAGCACGCTTAACATATAAGGTGCTTTCAGTTGGATTGTTCTCAAAACCATGTGCAATCAGATAAGCATGTATCTTTTCATACCAAGCATGTGGTGTTTGTTTCAAACCATATAAAGCCTTTCTTAACTTGCACAACTAGTTTTCATGCCCTTTCTACACAAAGCCACAAGGCTGAAAAACATACACTTCTTCATGCAAGTTACAATTAAGAGATGCAGTTTTAATGTCCAACCGATATACATTCCATCCATGATGGGTTGCAAGTGTACATATGCTATGAACAATAGTCATACAACATGTAGGTGCAAAGGTCTCATCAAAATCAATGCCTCTTTCCTGTGCATAACCCTTTGGAACAAGCCTAGCCTCATACCTGTCAACTGTTCCATCAGGTTTATGCTTCAGCTTGTATACCCACTTGGTGCCAATGGCCTTCTTGCCAAGAGGCAAGTCACATAAAGACCAGATACCATTTTTCATGATAGCATCATATTCAAATTGCATTGCAGCCATCCAATGTTCAGAATTTTGTGCTTCATCAAACAAAACAGGCTCATTCTCATCACAGAGACTAGATGCAACCATAGCATAGAAATCTGATGCAAAAGAGCCACTATGTGAGCTTGAACAGATACGATATGACATAGGTGCATCTAACTTGCTGTCACGCAAAGTCTACAGCAGCCATTTTGGCATAATTTTTTCTTGCTCAATATCAACTCTCTCATCAACAAGTGTATCATGTAAATCTGCATTAGAAATGGAATGGTCTACATCATCACATGAAACCTGCAAAGGCTAAGAAGTTGCCTCATTAGGACCAGCACTAGACTGTCCACCTGTAAAAAGAGGCAACATGGTATCATACATGTCTTTGGAGCTAACAAATGTCTCCTTAGTACATGAAAGTAAGAGTTGAATAGCATCTTCAACAAAAACAACATCACAGCTAACTAGAATGTGTTTGGTCTGTGGATGCCATAGACAATAGCCTTTGCTTTTAGAACTATACACAACAAAAATACATTTTACTACTTTATCATCTAATGTTTTGCGATGTTGTTCAGGCACTAATGCATATGCCAAACAACCAAAAACACGCATATGAGCAACAGATGGCTTGCAACCATGCCAAGCCTCATATGGAGTGATAGACTACAGTGCTTTAGTGGGACACCTGTTAAGTACATATGTTGCACACATGACAGCCTCAAGCCAGAAACTATGTGGTAAAGCCTGACTCTTGACCATACACCTCGCCATCTCCATCAGTGATATGTTCTTCCGTTTAGAAACTCCATTCTATTAAGGTCACTACAAGAAATAGGGGGGCGTAGCGATGCCCCCGAATTGAAAAAAAAAAAAGAATCATCGCTTATGGGATGCTAGCGTCGCATAAGCGACGGTGCTGTTTTTGGATCTTTTTTTACGGGCTTTTGTCGCATAAGCGATGTTAGCGATGCTAAATGTGTGCGTCACAAATAGCATCACTAACTAGCAACGTTATTTGCGATGTTGGAAAATTGGATGGCATCGCATATGCGACGTCCGGTGTTCCAGAGCGTCGCATAAGTGGCGCTCTGGAATGTTAAAAAAAAAATCGATTTCTCCCGGCACATCTGTACCGGGATTTGGATGCGAGAGCAAGAGAACGAGAGAGAGGGAGAGAGAGAGAGAGAGAGAGAGAGAGAGAGAGAGAGAGAGAGAGAGAGAGAGAGAGAGAGAGAGAGCACGAGAGAGAGAGAGAGACTCATCGTTGAAGCCAAGTATGCACACACACACACGTACACACACATACATATGCATACACACACATATACACACATAGACACACACACACACATACACACACATATACACACACATATACACACACATATACACACATACAGACATAATGTTGCATACACACACATATACATGCATACACACACACATATACATGCACACACACATATATGCATACACACACATATGCATACATAATGCACATGCAGACATACACATACATAATGCATACACATGCACACACACATACACACACACATACACACACACATACACACACACAAAGAGAGCCATGCACACACATACACATACATGCATACATATGCATATGCATATTCATACATAATGCATATGCATATGCATACATACATACTTACATGCATACACACACATATGCATACATAATGCACATGCATACATACACATACATAATGCATATGCATACATAATGCACATGCATACATACACATACATAATGCATACACACACATATGCATACATAATGCATACACACACATACACACACATATGCATACATACATGCATACACATACACACATAGACACATACACACATAGACACATACACACACATAAACAGATACACACTCATAGACACACACACATACACATAGACGCACACACACATACACACACACATACACACACACATACACACATAATGATGCATTCACACACATACACATGCATACACACATACACACACATATATACACACACACACATACACACACACATACACACACATATATGCATACACACACACATATAGAGAGACATACACACACATACACATACATGCATACATATGCATACATAATGCATATGCATATGCATACATAATGCATATGCATATGCATACATAATGCATATGCATATGCATACATACATACTTACATGCATACATAATGCACATGCATACATAATGCACATGCATACATACACATACATAATGCATACACACACATATGCATACATAATGCATACATAATGCATACACACACATATGCATACATACATGAATACACATACACACATAGACACATACACACACATAAACACATACACACTCATAGACGCACACACATAGACATAGACACACACACATACACACACATATACACACACACATACACACATAATGATGCATACACACACATACACATGCATACACACACATATGCATACATACATGCATACACATACACACATAGACACATACACACACATAGACACATACACACACATAAACACATACACACTCATAGACAGACACACATACACATAGACACACACACACACATACACACACATACACACATAGACACATACACACATAATGATGCATACACACATACACACACATATACACACACACATATATGCATATACACACACACATAGAGAGACATACACACACATACACATACATGCATACATAATGCATATGCATATGCGCATACATACATACTTGCATGCATACATAATTCACATGCATACATACACATACATAATGCATACACACACATATGCATACATAATGCATACACACACATATGCATACATACATGCATACACATACACACAGACACAGACACACACATAGTCACATACACACACATAAACACATACACACTCCTAGATGCACACACATACACATAGACAACCACACACATAGACACACACACACATACACACACACATAGACACATAGACACATACACACATAATGATGCATACACACACATACACATGCATACACACATACACACACATATATGCATACACACACATAGAGAGACATACACACACATACATATACATGCATACATATACATACATATTGCATATGCATATGCATACATACATACTTACATGCATACACACACATATGCATACATAATGCACATGCATACGTACACATACTTAATGCATACACACATATGCATACATAATGCATACATAATTCATACACACACATATGCATACGTAATGCACATGCATATGCATACATACATGCATACACATACACACATAGACACATACACACACATAGACACATACACACACATAAACACATACACACTCATAGATGCACACACATAGACATAGACACACACAGACACACACACATATACACACACATACACACATAGACACATACACACATAATGATGCATACACACACATACACATGCATACACACATACACACACACATACACAGTGCCTCACCATACGATACCTCTAGCCAGACAATACCACGAGTTTTCATGATATGATACCACTCAAATCGCGATCACGATACCTCGCCTTGGCGATACACGATACCTTGATGGTATCATGATACCTCAAGGAGGCACTCATGATACGATACCTAGAGAGTATCGTGATACTAGGGAATTTTGGTATCGCGATACCAAAACTCGACCGATCACGATACTACAACCAAAAGTCATCTAAACTTAAATTTTTTTTATGCAAAGTGTTTCCCCCTCACTCCTCTTCACTCTTAACCCACTGTAGATAACAAATTCTCACTCAAATCCCTCGGTTCTACCTCATGATACCAACTTTGTGCTATGTCATGTCTGTGAGTGTGCTTTTGATTTTCTGAGATTACTGGGTTATAGTGCTCACCGTCAAGAGTGTGTCTTCTAGGTTTTGCCCTTAACAAACTACTACACTCCAACTTCTCCGCGATACTAAGCTCACAATAATACACGCTGCTCTCCCATGATACTTGCTTCAAACAAGTGACTGGGTGCTTAAATGATTTTGGGTTTGGCCTTGGATGGCCAAGTGCCTACACTAAAAGAAGCTAATTTTTTCCTTTCTTTTTTAAATTTTTTGGTGGAAACTTATCTCCTAATCCTACCTCTCTCTCTTGCCTAAATCCTAACTCTGTTCACTCCCTTACTCCTAATCCTAAAAACTCATTACATACACTCCTAAAGTGTGAAGTAACAAGTGTTGAAGTTTTGGTGACTTGCCACTGACTGAAACTACCTCTACACATACGATTCATTCACTCCGGAGCTATAGCCATCACGAAGGCACCTTGATTGGGCTGTCCCTGGCAATGACACCAAAAAGGTATGTACGTAAGTCATAAAGCCTTAGGGACTTGTGTCGACTGAGACTGTACCTTAATTGCCCCACAAATGCATATAGTGGTGGATTAATACATGTTTAATTATCAATCTGAGAGATTAGACGTATCAAGTGTATGAAGACATGTGCACACGTGATGGTAAGTGAAGTTTCTATGCTACAATGCATGTGCCTTGTCTCAGCTACCTCTCTAACTCACTAAATCTCTGAAAATGCACATCACGATACTTGTTATAGCAATAACCACATATTCAAACTTTTCTCTCTCTGCTCCGAACTCCGAGTATAGTCAATACAAGGTTATTCAAAGCTCTCAACAAGACGCATCTAATGGTGGTACTTTTAGTTTTTTTTTATATAAAGGAAGTTCGGCAATAGCCTACTCTCCCGGACTTGAATTAAATAAAGAAAAGTACAAGAGAAGGGGACTAGTGCCCACGAGACCTCCCAAATCCCACAATGTAGGGGAAGCTTTTACAGAGCTTAGATGGCATTACAAAGAAGGTTAATCACCCTCATGTGGGGCCCACTTGGGTTTAAGCTTGTTATTGATCAAAAGGAGTACTTGATGATGCTTGAAGGGGGGGGGGGGATTTCTTATAGTTAACGATCCTTTTGCCAAGGAGGAACAACGATTTCTCAATTGACCACTCTTTGGGGGAGTCGCTGAAGTTGAAAGCACATCTTTCCCGCCAGATTTTCCATAGGACCTCCCCTCTGATGGCGTTCCAGAGAGTCGGGGTCTGCCACAGTTTGATGGAGTTGGGGCAGGTAAAGAAGATGTGTGGAACATCTTTGATAGACCGGTAGCAGCGTTTGCACCAGGGAGGAATCCCACAAAGTTTGCTAGCCTTAAGGTTGGTCCAGATTCCATGATGAAGAATTTGCCATAAGAGGACATAATTTTTTATTTCTATGAGGAGGTGCCAGATAGCCATGAATTTCATGTCCCACCGAAGCCGTGTCCATGACAGGCACCACTTCTTGTTGAGGTTAACTTGATAGTCAATCGTTTCTTTGATGTTCGGAATTTTTGATAGGCTATTCCCATTGTGCCATTTGAGACCAAGCGAGATCGACATGTCGTGTCCCATGAGAAGGCGAACTTTGTGGCGGTCCCAGGCGAGACATCTACTTTGCAAAGTGTTCCATTCTTCATACGAAATGTTGACACTAGGGTCAATATCCTCAAAGTTGATCCATCGGTTGGTATCTTGTTTCTAGAGATGTTTCCAATTTTTGAAGCCTTTGTTCCATAGCTTCTTGGCATTTTGAATGTTCCAAGGTTCCACACTCCGGATGCCATGGATCGGAAACCAGATAGAGTTGTTTTGTCTGATATCGGCTGCCCACCTCCAATCTTCACTTATTCTTGTGTAGCTTTTGACTTTATTCCAACTCTTCCATAGGGAGCACACAAGATTTGAGCCTTTCGCGAAGACGGGGATCGGGGAAAATAGCAAGGTCAAGATGTCAAGATTCTTCCAATTTGGGAAACCCTTGAGATCCAACTCATTCTTGTTTCTGAAGATCAACTTGGCCCACGAGGCCTCCCCGTTGCACCAAGCCTTAATCATCCATTTGGCCTCCAGTTTGTTAGCCATGCACCCAATGTCGAGGATACCAAGGCCCCCACTATCTCTATGGTTGGTGCAGATGGACCACTTGATTTTAGGCACCCCCCTCCTATTGTGGTCGCCCGTCCAAAGGAAGTTTCTACAAATACTATCCAATTTGGACAGATCTTGCTCTTTCGGTGTCCAACAAGAAAGGATGTAAATGGTAGAAGATAAGAGGAACGTGTTGATAACCATGGCGTGGCCAACTAGATTGATTTGCATACCTCTCAAATAGTTAAGCTTGTTTTCTAGTTTGGCCAACACCCAGTTTCACCGTTGTTCCAAAGAGACACCAAACCCCAAGGGGATCCCAAGCAGTCGAAGAATTTGGCCTTGCGGAATGATTTGACAGCGATGATCAATGAGAAGGTCGGGTTGTGACCCAACAATAGCTCTGAAGGCGGTCTTAGAGTGGTTGATTGTGGATCCAGAGGCTTCACAAAAAGTATCCAGACACCTCCAGAACGTCTCTAGGCTGGTACTATCATTGTGAAAAAATGCATTCATATCATCGGCAAAAAGTCTCATGGTGATCTGGCCGTGGTCATGAGGCAAATTGAGGCCTTTGATATTACCAGCTTCCACCTAATGCTCCACCAACCTGCTAAGCCCTTCCGTGGCAATGGCAAAGAGAAGGGGAGCCAAAGGGCACCCTTGTCTGATAGATCTTCTAAGTTTGATCACCTTCGAAAGTTTGCCATTAATGTTAATTTGGGTCGATGAGTTTCCGAGAAGGGTCGCGATCATCTTGGTGAATTTCTGACTACATCCAAGATCTTGAAGCGACTACAGAATATAGTCCCATTCCAGCCTATCGTAGGCTTTATCAAAGTCGATCTTGAGGAAGACCACATCTTGTTTAGACTCATTTGCAAAGGCAAGACCTTCCTAGATATCTATAATGGTTTCCAAAATTGACCTTCCTTTGATGAAACCTTTTTGGTCCTTGCTTAACCACGCTCTCAAATGGTTAGAGATTATGTTGGCAATGACTTTGGCAATGATCTTGTATCCCGTTTGGAGCATCGTAATAGGACGCCAGTTCTCTATTCTGTTCTTTTCCCCTTTTTTGTGTACTAACTTGATAATTCCATTGTTGAGACAAGATGGAAGCGCGCCAAACTTGAGTGCCTCTTGCCAAACCAGACGAAGAGGGGTGGCAACCACCAACTTGAAGGATTTAAAGAACTCATTAGTGAGCCTGTCGGGTCCCGAGCTTTTACCAGAAGGGAGGGCATCAATGACCTCAATGATTTCTGCTTCTGAGATAGGGGCATCAAGCAAAGAACAAAGGTTGAGTGGTATCCTATGGGGGGAAACCCTAGATATGGCTGCCATACTGTCCCTTCTATGGTGGGAGAGGGGGTTCGAGGTCCCTAGGAGTCTCGTGAAGTGCCCTTCAATGATCCCAAAATTATCTTCTTCCGTATTGCATACATTGCCATTTGAGTCAACAGTAAGGGGATCAATTCTCTGTTATGTTCCCTTTTAAGGATACTGCACATCTCTTTGGTGGGTTTGTCGGCATTGCCAGTCCACCACTCCTTGAAGAAAATTTGCAAATTTTTCCTTTGTATTTCTTCCTTGTATCTTAGCAGTGCTTTGATTTTTTGAAGACCTTTCTGGGATTGACATTTTCCTTTGTTCACTTCCTCCTTGAGCCTCCAGAGTCTATGATATAGAGCTTCTCTACGAGCCCGCCGCACAGTCTCGAGAATCTTCCTGTATCTAATCATGATCTGTCGTGACTTATCGACCACACTTCTCCAGCACTTGGCTGGGGACAAGCCGGAGGCAAACACCTCCTTCCACACATCAGCAATTTCTTGATGGACGGAGGGGAGAGAGAAGGAGGGCACACTGGCGTGGAACCAAGGAGCCTTATGGATCTTGGTGGAAGGTTGGAAAGTGATAACAATCTGGTAGTGATCAGAGATGGTGAGGTCGGTGCGTTGCAAGAGGGAGGGGTGGCCCCACTGATGAGTAAAACTCTGAGAAATGTAGCATCTATCAAGTCTAGCTTTCCTCAGGTCCTCGCCTGCTTGGAGATTTGACCAAGAAAAACCATTATAATCTTTGAATTCGACCAAATCCAAGTGCAGTTTGGTTTTGTCCCATGTTTCTTTCTCCCGACTATCGATGACCCTGCCCTTGACCATCCATCTGTCCATAGGGTCCTCCACCATGTTGAAGTCACCACAAATAAGCATGTTGTGGGGGAGCGAGTCCAAGGAGGCCCAAGTGTTCAGTCTCTCTAACTCCCCATTAGGGGCATACAAAGAAACTAAAGTAAAACAAAAAGGAGCACCAAAAGAAATAGCAATCCATCAATGGCATTCATCTTCAATGGAGTTCTCAAGATTTTTTTCAAACCAGAATTGATTAATACCGATTACCATTCCACCGGACCCCCGTTGGTGCGCCGTTGAAATCCAAACATGGGTCGATGAGACATGTCTAAGCCGTTTCCGGAGGTCTTCTCCATCAATTTTAATCTCTTGAATACATATAAATTATGGGTTTAGGCTAATGTCGGGAAGCCATTGACCAATGATGGTCGCTCTTGAGGGGTCGATTAGCCCTCTAGCGTTTAATGAGATGATGATCATTGTCGTAGTGAGCCCTCTTTGCGGGAGGGAGCTTTGTCCTTTCTTTTCTTGGATTCATCTTTCTTTTTCGCTGGGATCGGGTCCCGATTTAGCAATAACTTCTTGTGGGAGCTTTTCCAGGGTAGCTCCATAGGTTGTTTTCCTTTGCGGGATGCCTCCTACTAGGAAGAATTGGGCACCATATTCGACACCATTTCCAGAATAGTCGATCCGATGATGGAACTTTCACTATCCATGTTATCTTCATTACTAGTAGTAAAGCCATCTTCTTTGCTTGTAGTGTAACCCTCCTGGAAGGTTTCTTTATTATCAGGGATCTCTAGGGCTTTGTCGTTGGTGTCCACCTCAAGTGGGTTCCCACCTGGGTAGTCAAACTCATTGATCTCCTTTTCCAGATTGCAATACAAGTTGCTGGGAGGGGGTAACTGGCATGTTGTTTCGCTCAGAGGTCGCCCAAGGGCTTCTTCTCCTTCTTCTTCTGACTTCGATGAACCCGTCTGCATCAGCTTCTGGATTAAGGGGGCCCTTGACTACCTCTTCCTTTGTCGAGTGAATCAATGCCCCTTTGTTGTCTTGAGCGTTTTTGGGGGCTTCTTGATTTCGCTTGCTTTTTTGTCTCAAAGGGCAATCCTTAATCCTGTGACCTTGTTGGCCACAACGAAAGCACGCGTAGGGAAGGTTTTTGTAATTGATGTCTTGCTCCCATACATCCCCTTCGCCCAAGTCCACTTTGACCTTCGATGGAAGCGGCATGTTGAGGTCAGCCTCGACACAGATTTGAGGGTGCCACCGAGCGTTGAACAAGTGTCTTGCACCTTCATAAATGAGACCACCAATATCCTCGCGTGAGGCCAGCGGCTTGCCGATAGGAGAAACAATGTCCCACACGAAGTTGTACAAGAAGTATGGCAGGTTAGGGAGCTCAACCCAGAGACAGTACCGAAGCGATTTCGATTTGTCGGGAGTAAAATCAGGGGACCATCTGAATAGGCACAGGGTCGTCTGGCCGAGTTGCCAGGTTCCGACACTTCGGGCTTGAAACGCCATATCTTCATTTTCAAAGACTAGCAACATGTGGCTTGCTGGTTGGAACTGACACTTACAAACAATTAACCCACGGGGGTACCACTCATTGCGAAGCCACTGTCGCACGGTTTCGAGCGGGGGCCTAGGGCCAAACATTTGGCCAATGAGACAAACTTTCTTGAGCTCCTCCTGAGTTGACAGAATTGTGGATCTACTAAGGGAGACCATGAAGGGTTCAGCACCCTCGGAGGCCCCAAGGGCGGCACAAGATCCCCCCTCCAACAGAGAGGCCAGGTTTCCGGTCTCCCTCGGAGGAGGGGCCATGTTACTTCTCACAAATGAGGGGGTCGCCAAATCCATGACAATTCTTTCTATATTTTAACAGAACAAGAGCTCCAACACTTAAGAATCCCAGCAAAGTAGGTTCGTGAGGGCGGCTTGGCTAGAACCACAAGGCAACACTTTCATAAAACGTAAAAGATTAAAATTAAACGATAATTGAAGCGAGGAAAAAGCCACAACGCAACATATTCATAAGAGGTAAAACTTAAAGATAAACGATTGAAGGACAACACAACACATACCAAAAGGTAAAACTAAAACAAAAAACAACACAGTCAAAAAGGTAATACTAAAACACCAGGAAAAAGAAAGAGAACGCCACCAAGGACAGCGCAGATAGCGCTCTACGAAGGATAGAGCAAACAAAAGGTGCGAGGGCAAGGCTTTTAAAGCCACGATCGATCGGCCAAAGAAACGATCGTGACGGACAACGCTAATGATCCGCGATACACAAGGGATTCAAGCCCGCGATGGACACACACAGCTTTAGTCCTTTCGACGATGAATACCAAGGTTCACGATTGACAGCACCGTGATGGGACACATCAGCAACCACGAAGGGTAGAGATTGGCTTGAACCAAACCAAGATGGACAGCTTCGAACCTAAAGCCCGCAACCGCGAACCTAAAGCTTTCTGACGCGCCCCTATTAGTCACGATTGACTGAATCCTATCAGTCGCGATCAACTAAATCCTATCAATCGCGATCGACTGAATCCTATCAGTCGCGATCAACTGACTCGCGATCAACTGAATCCTTCATCCTTCGATCTAGAGTTTCACCTTCTGATCAGTGTATTTTGTAGAGGAAGGATCCTTTCAATCATGATTCTATCTCTCTCTCTCCCTTTCTGTCTCTCTCTGCATAGAGCGACGTGCTGAATCTAACAAATGTACTTCAAGTTATGAGCGAAATAGTGAATGGCAGGAAACACCAACACTCGCTCCACAACTCCTTAGGCCTCAAACACATACTACAGTAGTTTAAACATAAAGGGAAGGGGTAGACAATAGTCCCACACACATTTCAAGAATGAGTCACACACACAAGCTCCTGGAGAAGAAGATAATAAGTAAGAAAGAGGCAAATTCAAAAATCAACTTCAGTTCTCACAATGGCAAAAAGTTCTTTACAAGAGTCACCAAGTGACTTATATATATGTGCCCTAAAATTGGCCCTTTCACACAAGAGACCAGCACTTTTATTGAAAACTCTAATCTCCTACTATGTTACAAGGATTATGTTACAATATTTGGGGTTCATGCATCTAGAGGACTCCTTTAGTGCATTTACATGGCTTCATGATGTGTTTCATAGAAACTCAAAGAAGAAAATTTATGCCCATAATTTGAAAATGTTTGGGGCTCTCTTTTATCTGCTCTTGTTCTCTGCAACACTATATATCGGCACTTCTTACTCTAGTGTTGGCTAGAGGTTTTTTTGCCATGTTACCACATACTTTATACACTCATATATGGTGGCACTCTGTACTTAGAATAGCTCTTACTTCAATTTTAGTTCATCATCAATAGAGAGAGCTATTCCAACCATCCGTCTTCTTCGTGTGTCTTGCTGCATTTGTGCTCCTTGTGTGTGCTTCTCATGTGTCTCTTGCACTTCTACACACACCCAACAATGGTATCAGAGCAGGTTCAGCTCCTTCTCAAGTTTCAATTTTTTGTGTCGCGGCACGCGTGCACTTTTAACAGTGCAAATCGACTTCAGAGCATAGAACAGTGAATTTCAGCAAGCAAGAAACATTTCCGCAAGTCACACTAGAGTTTTAACCCCATTTCAAAGCCATTGTTGCAGTCAAAATTGCCATCAGAGTGACAGTTTGTGATCTAAAATTTTAGCATTCATTTTAGCTTTCGTCGAAGTAACGATTTTGTCACATTCTTGTTCCTTCGTGAAATGGCAGGTAGCAATGAATTATTTGGCATGCTTCAAGCTGAAGATAAGCTTGATGGAACAACTATCCAATGTGGTCTTACATGATGAAGCATGTTTTTATTGCAAAACAACTTTGGAACATAGTGGTAGATGTAGATCAAGACCCATAGCTTCTTCTACTTCACAGTCTACTGTCACAGATGGAGCTTCTTCTTCAAGTACAGTGGTTTCTCCTTCTCCACCTACACAAGAGCATCTTAGATGGGATGGAAAAGATGCTCAACCTCATGTATTGATTGTGCTTTTTGTGAAGCATCATATAGTTCCACACATTGGTCATGTTCTACATCAAGACAAGCATGGGACACTCTTGTTTCTTTGTATGCCATGCGTAATGAAGCACATCAACCTCTCCCATTGATACTGACTCATCCTTGCTAATGGAACTACAAAAATAGGTTATAGAATTGCAAACTCGGCTACTACAATACAAAAGACCACCATCCCCACCTAAAGCCCCAACGAAAGAAGAAACAATCTCCATTCCAATGCAACAAATGTTTGAAGATGACTACGAACCACAACTCATTCCTATGCATAACCCTTTGCAACAAGCCTAGATTTATACATGTCAACGGTTCCATCAGGTTTACGCTTCTGCTTGTATACCCACTTAGTGCCAATGGCCTTCTTGCCAAGAGGAAATTCACATAAAGACTAGGTGCCATTTTTTCATGATAGCATCATATTCAGATTGCATTGCAGCCATCCAATGTTCAGAATTTTGTGGTTCATCAAACGAAACAGGTTCAGTCTCATCACAGAGACTAGAGGCAGCCATAGCATAGCAATCTGATGCAAAATAGACACTATGAGAGCCTGACCAAGTACAATATGATAGAGGTGCATCTAATTTGTTGTCATACAAGGTCTGCACCAACCATTTTGGCATAGTTTTTGCCTGCTCGATATTAGCTTTCTCATCAACAAGTGAATCATGTAAATCTACATTAGAAATGGAATGATATGCATCATCACATGAAACCTGCAAAGGCTGAGAAGTTGCCTCATTAGGACCAGCACTAGACTGTCCACCTGTAAAAAGAGGCAACAAAGTATCATACATGTCTTTAGAGCTAGCAGATGTCTCCTTAGTACATGAAAGCAATGATTGAATAGCATCTTCCACAAAAACAACATCACAACTAACCAGAATGCGTTTAGTTTGTGGATGATACAAATGATAGCCTTTACTTTCAGAACTGTACCCAATAAAAATACATTTTATTGCTTTATCATCCAATTTTCTACGATGTTGTTCATGCACTAAACCATATGCCAGACAACCAAAAACACGCAGATGAGAGACAAATGGCTTGCAACCATGCCAAGCCTTATATGGAGTGATAGATTGTAGCGCTTTAGCGGGACACCTATTCAGTACATATGTTGCACACATAATAGCTTCAAGCCAGAAACTATGTAGTAAAGCCTGACTCTTGACCATACACCTCGCCGTCTCCACGAGTGACCTGTTCTTTCGTTCAGCAAATCCATTCTGTTGAGGTGTATACGACACTGTACACTGATGTTTTATCCCACGTTCAGCCAAAAATGCATTAAAGTTAGAAGACATATATTCCTCCCCTCAATCAGAACGGAGGGTGACCATTTTGCATGCTCTCAGATTTTCAGCCAAAATTAGAAACTGTTTGAAGCACATAAACACTTCAGACTTTGCCTTCAATGGATATACCCATGCATGCCTGGAAAAATCATCAATGAAAGTCACGAAGTAAAGATAGTTCCCAAAAGAAGGTGTCTGCATAGGACCACAGACATCACTATGTACAAGCTACCATTTCTGAGGAGCCCGTACTGAACCATCTTTTGGAAAGGAAGAACGCTGCATTTTGCCCAAAATACAACCTTCTCATACATGTTTACCGGGTGCCTCAAGTTTGGGCAAAGAGGACACCATTTCAAATTTTTGTAGGCGTAGCAAACTAGCAAAATTCAGATGACCAAAGCATGCATGCCAAAGTTTTGCATCTAACATAGCCAGAGAATCATGTACTACACATGCCAAATCATTTATAGATCTTTCATAGTCTATGAGCTTATACAACCCACGACTTAAAATGCTAGAAGCAATAATGATGTTGCCATTTGATAGATCATGAACTGTACATCTGTCATCAACAAATTTCACAACCAAGCCAATCTTGGCTAATGCAGAAACTCATAAAGGATTTTTTTTTATCCCTGGCACAAACAAAGCATGTGACAAAGTGAAAGAACTACCATCAGCAGTAGTCAAAATAATCTTACCAACTCCCATAACATGATAGGAGGAGTTGTTGGTGCATGTGACATTATTCCCTGTAGGGGTTGGCTCGAGTGAAGAGAAGAAACTATGCTGCAAGGTAATATGTTTAGTCGCCCCACTATCAAAGTACCAAACATTTGAGTCTACTACAGACAGACACTGCTCATGAGAAGATGGGTCAAAACTGCAAACAATAGTAAACGCCCATTCTTCTTCTTGCACAAGATTAGTAGACTCTATTTTCGGTGTAGAGGCCTCTGCAACAACCATTCTGTCCTCTTTCTTCTTTGCCTCTTTAGAAGCCAATTTTGGACAGCTCTTGATGACATGATCATTTGCTTTACAGTATTTGCAAAACAATTTCCGCTTTTTTTATTTCTTCTCATCTTTGTCTTCCTTCTTCGAATGTGCAACATTTGCAGATTTTTGCTTACTAGTAGAAGAGCTCCATTTACCTTTGCCCTTCTAACTAGCCAGGAAAGCTTGATCTGCAACACACATAATAGACTTGTTCTGCCCAGACTGGTCTTCCTACAACAAAACAAAGACTAACTCCTCGAATGACAAGGCATTTGGATTGTGTTTCATCATCAAACAAAGAGTACAAGCAAAACTCTGATATGAATCAGGAAGACCATTCAGAACGGTCTGCACAAGTGAGCTATCTGGTATAACTTCATGAGCAGAAATCAATTGTTCTTTCAAATCCTTGGTCTTTGTGAGAAAACTCTCCATAGAATCACCTTCATTCATGTGCTCACTCTCCAATTGTTTTCGGAGGTAAGCAACATGAGCCTCATTTCTAGCCTGGTACAATGTGCTAAGTGTATTCCAAGCATCCTTAGCTATTCTACAAGAGCAAATTTGAGGAATAATGGCACGTTTGATAGACAAAGCTATCAATGCATGTGCCTGAGCATCTCTGCCATCCCAACAAATTTTCTCTATAGTAGGTGCAACAGAAACAATAGCATGAACAGGAATCTGCTGAATATCATCATCTTCGACACCATCTTCATCAACTTCAGCACCTGTATTTGCAGTACTTGTATTCGTAGGTGTAACAGGACATCTTTCAACACCATGCACAATATTCCATAGTCCTTTTGCAACCAATACGTGATACATCATGTAAGCCCATAATGGGTAGTTGGTACCATCCAACTTATCCTCAATAGCCAACATACGGAATACATCATGCTTTCAGCCATGGTCGCTGACTAAAATACCTTGATGCAGAAAATTGACTGTATCTCAAAAAGTTGAATAGAACTACCCAGATGAATTCTGCTAAACCTATAGTAGACTTCGATATGCTTATATTGGCAAAATCAAAATTAGTATATACCTTTTGCACAAAAAGATGAAATAGCCTGCACAAGAACTGTGATATTGTGTTTGGAGGCCGAAACGAGCTCATATCGCGATTTCGGCACCACACAGCAAAGATCTTTTGATCTCTAAAACACCCTGAATATGCAACTGGAGAGGTGTAGACAATGCCCTAGATGAAGTGCCGATCTTCTTTGATACCAATTGTTGGAGTGAGACATATGTGGAAGCATGCGAACAACACAAGGAAGAAGAAGCTTGGAGCACAACACACAACGTTGAATGTATTACCATTAGAATGTACAAAGATAAGTAGCCCATTAGGGCAATAGGCATATATACAAGCCGGGGGAAAAAACCTCCTAAAGAGGGAAAAAAGTTCCCCGACGGTCCTAGAGTGTTCACACACATCACTACCTAAATATATCAACATGGACCACATACTGACGCATTTCAAAAATCTCTTTCATCTATAGCCATCCAATCAAAGGTTGATTGAAGGGTACAAAATGAAATGCATATTTTCAAA
The DNA here is from genome assembly GCA_020310875.1 of Ceratopteris richardii. Lineage (NCBI taxonomy): Eukaryota > Viridiplantae > Streptophyta > Polypodiopsida > Polypodiales > Pteridaceae > Ceratopteris > Ceratopteris richardii. The sequence continues at coordinate 6,976,804 of CM035425.1, forward strand.
TAGAGATTCATCTTCAACTGTCAGATGAGATGGAAAATCTTATGGTCCACATGTTGTGGTGCATTTTTTCTTGTCTTCTAAGCAAGAACCATAGGATCCTCTTATGACCCAATTGCCTATGTTTCAAGTTGCCTTCACTTTTGCAAAATAACATCATTAGTTGGATTTTTTAGATTATCCAATGGCTATGATTCAAAGTTTCAAAATTCCAAACCACTCTTATCACAAACCCCATGAATTCATAGTGGTTTTAGAGTCTTTGACTAGCACAAAACAAGGGAAGCTTAGTCCTAGTCTAGTGAATTGGGAATCCAGACTGTGGCCACCACACCCTTCTCATTGATCCATCACTAATCACTCGTTAATCTAAAAAGCCCATGCAAGGTTCATTTTTCCCCCTAATCACACACACACACATACATATATATATATATATATATATATATATATATATATATATATATATATATATATATATGTGTGTGTGTGTGTGTGTGTGTGTGTGTGTGTGTATATATATAATAAAACAACAAAAAATAGTCTCCCAAAAGTTTTAATCTTCCTATTTAGTTTTTTTTTCATGTGATGATTACTTTACTATAATGTAGACATCTAGCACCTGACATTGGTGCATCATCTCCCACATTCATCCTAGATGCCCAACAAAATCTTTGTCAATGATGAAAAGAAGCAAGTAGGGGGGGAGTGTTGGAGAAGTGCTAAAAAGCGAGTAAAATCCAAAGTAAAAGTGGTCAAAGCTCGATCAAAGGGAAAAGACTACAATCAAAGGGATGTACAAGTATGGAAGTAAACAAGAAGGGGATCTACCAAATTCTCCCATTAAAAAATCCCTCTTGATAATAAGGTTTTGCCCAAAGTATGCCCAATTTACTTATAAAATTGCCTATTTTTGGCAAAAACCCTAAATCATTTTGACCTCAGAATTGTTGGATGTGTGTAGAAGTATGAGGGACGCATGAGAAGCACACATAAGGAGCACAAATGCAACAAGACACATGGAGAAGACGGATGGATGGAATAGCTCTCTCTATTGATGATGAACTAAAACTGAAGTAAGAGCCGAATAATATCCCTAAGTACAAAGTACCACCACATATGAGTGTATCAAGTATGTGGTAACATGGGGAAAAAACCTCTAGCCAGCACTAGAGTAAAAAGTGCCCATGTATAGGGAAAAGATTCACATCAAAGCTACTCGAGGAACACATAAGTGTAACAAACCCCCCTGGAGCGAATGATGTGAACACATACAAGGAGTGACAGATCAGCCCCCACAAGGTAATAAGCCTAAAGCTTTGCAAAAAGCTTCAAAATTTTCTCATGGAACAGCTTTGGTGAATATGTCTGTCACATTATCTGTGTAGGCACATATGCCAAATCAATATCTCCAGCATGAAGGCGCTCTCTCACATAGTGATAATGCATCTCAATATGTCTGGTCCGTGCATGAAACACTGGGTTTCGTGCAACAGCCAATGCACTTTGACTATCAGTGAGAATATGTGTAGCAACATCAATCTCCATGCAAGCGCTATGCATGAATCGACTCACTAGGAAACTGCATACTGTATATCCGGCCTTGTGTAAGATCAGCCCCATCTTTTGCGTACATAGAGCATGCTTTCAATTAGACTACATGTGAAGCCAAGAGCAATCAAGTGCTTATGGATTTTGTCATACCATGCACCTGGAGATTGCTTGAGACCATACAAGGCTTTATGCAAGCGACAAACCATAGGCTCTTTCCCTTTCATGGAAAATCTAGGAGGTTGCTTCACATACACCTCTTCTTGCAAATCACCATTCAAGAAGGTTGTTTTTATGTCCAACTGATGCACTTTCCAACCTCGATGGGCAGCCAATGCAATCATGGTATGAATGGTAGTCATGCATGATCTAGGTGCAAAAGTTTCCTCATAGTCAATGCCATATTGTTGCGCATATCATTTGGAAACCAATCTAGCTTTGTAGTGATCAATGCTACCATCAGACTTTCTCTTAATCTTGTAAGCCCACTTTATACCAATCACATTCTTTCCTTTTGGCAATTCACATAACTCCCAAGTACCATTCCTATGTATGGAATCCATTTCTGATTGCATAGCACTCATCCATTGTGGATTGTCACATGCATCTTCAAAAGTAAATGGCTCTTCATTACATGTTGTTGCAACAAGGGAATAATCAACAAAATTACTTGATGCATGGTGAGAGCTTGATCTTATTCTACCAAGTAAAGGTGCACTCAATTTGTTGTCCTGTATAGTTTGTTTCAACCACTTTGGCATAGTTTGTGCACTCTTGATAGACATGCATTCATTATGTAATACATCATCAACATGTACATCATGCATGGGCTGAATTTCGTGTTCATTTTCAGCCATATTTTGATGCAAATGTCCAACCATATGTGCTTGGAAATTTCTAGCAGTTTTGATAATTTTTGGCTGAAAAATATTAGCCATGTTTGGCTGGAAATTCTTTACATTTTCAACTTTATTTTGTTGGAATTTTTTAGCCCTTTGAGCCTCAATTGGCTGGTCTACATGGCCATAGTCAAGCGCACCATTTTGGAACAAAGACATGAGTTTATTGAACACATCTTCTGAGCTAATTGTTGGTTGTTTTTTGCATTCAAGTAGAGGGAAAACTAAATTTTTAGCAAATACCACATCTAAACTCACAATAATTGTGTTTGTCAATGGATGTTTAAACGATATCCCTTACTTTCAGCACTTTAACCAACAAATATACATTTCTTTGCTTTTTCATCAAGTTTCTGACGTTGTTGTGATGGCACAAGAGCATATGCAAAACAACCAAACACACACATATTACTAACCATGGGCTTATGTCCATTCCAAGACTCATAAGGAGTGATGACTCTCAATGCTTTTGTAGGGCAGTGATTCAACACATAGTTTGCACACATGACTACTTCCATCCAAAACTTATCAAGAATGTGCTTTCCTTTAACCATACATCGTGCCATTTCAAGTAGAGTTCTATTTTTATGCTTGGCAACACTATTTTGCTGAGGTGTATATGGCATTGTACATTGGTGTGAAATACATCTTTCATGAAGAAAAGCAATAAACTCATGTGAGATGTATTCACCACCACGATCCATGTGTAGAGTCAAAAGCTTTTGTGAAGAAAAAATTTCAGCCATAGCTAAAAATGCTTTGAAGCAAGAAAATACCTCCTTTGCTTTCATAGGATACACCCATATATGGCGAGTAGCATCATCAATGAAGGTAATGAAATATACATGCTTCTCAAAAGATGGAGTCTTGATGGGACCACATACATCACTATTAACAAGCTATAATTTTCTTGTAGTGTGTGTATGACTATCTTTTGGAAAAGAAGCACGATGCATTTTTCCAAGAATGCAACCTTCACATGTATGCTTTTCAATGGGATCAAATGTTGGCAAACCAATAACCATGTCCTTATTTTGCAACTATTGAAGTTCAAGTGACCAAAACGAGCATGCCAAAGCTCCATTTCAGCCATGGAAAAAGTATGAGCAACCAAGGCATTTGAGGCAACTCTCTTGTATGTATCCATGCGATACAAACCATTACATAATGTACCGAACATCACGATAATATCACCATTGCTAAAATCATGAACCATACACTTATCATCAACAAAGTGTACATGAAGTCCAACTTTGGCAATCAATGGAACTAAAATTAAGTTCTTCTTGATATCGGGTACATACTATGCATTTTTAATGAGAATCAACCTCCATTTGTAGTCGTAAGCTCAATTTCTCCTACTCCAATGATAGGATAAGAGATATTGTTTGCACACACCACATGTCCTCCTTTGGGTGCATCCTTCAAAGATACAAAAAACCTTGTGCATGAAGTTATATGCTTTGAAGCACCACTATCAAAGAACCAATCCGAATCAGCCTCACTTACAACCATACATTTAGAATGCAAAGATGCATCATAATGACATGTAATAACACATTCCCAAAAATATTGGGCCATGTTAGCTTCATCATTCTTTGCATTTAATGAATTTTCAGCAATAGACATGCCGGATTCCTTCTTCTTTTCATTGTGTTTAACAAGCTTTCTACACTAATCAACACTATGACCAGCCTTCCAACAATATTTGCATCTCTTCCTCCTTTGCAAATCACCATCATTAGATGAGTGAGTGGAAGAGGAAGGTTGAGGCTTTGGTTTTCATGAACCCAAAGCAGAACCATACTTGCTTTTCCCCTTTTGTGAGATAGCAAGTTCTTACGTTCTCTCAATCAAACCACTCATATTCACTCTAGATTGCTCTTCTTGCAAAAGAAGGGACACAACCTCATCAAATGCCCACATATTAGAATTCCCTTTTGCAACCAAACGGAGTGTAGTAGCAAAGCTTTGAAAAGATTCCGATAATCCTTTCAACAATGTAGAAATGAGTGATGCATCCGGAATAATCTCATCTATGTTTGCCAATTGCTCTTTCAAGTCCTTAATGCATGTCACATACACATCCACCAACTCATTTTCAGCCATACATACATCCTCAAGTTGCTTCCCCCAATATGCAACAGAAAATCCACCTGAAGCATAATGCAAGCTTGATGATCCAACACTCATTGGCCTTCCTCCCTTATACTCCCTTATCTGCTCAGGCAACCTTGTCCACTCTTGCCACTAACATAGGAGTTGTTAGCACATGTGATAGTATTCCCTCTAGGGCCAAGCTCAAGTGAGGTGAAGAAACTGTGCTACAAGGTAATATGTTTGGTAGCCCCACTATCAAAGTACCAAACATGTGAGTCTACTATAGATGTTCACTACTCATGAGAAGATGGGTCATAATTGCAAATAGTTGTAAATGCCCATTCTTCATTCTGAAAAAGATAAGTGGACTTTGTTTTAGGTGCACAAGCCTATGCAACAACCATTCCAACCTCTTTCTTCTTTGCCTCTTTTGCAAACAGCTTAGGACAACTCTTTATGACATGATCATTTTCCTTACAATGTTTGCAAAATTGTTTAATTCTTTTTTGTTTTCTTATAGTATTTGCCTTCCTTCTTTGACTGTGCATCAATTACAAATTCTTCTTTATTAGGAGATGAGCTCCATTTACCTTTGCTCTTCTAACTTGCTAAGAAATCTTGATCTGCAACGCACATAATTGGTTTGTTCTATATGGACTGATCTTCCTACAACAAAACATAGACTAAATCCTCAAATGTTAAGGCATTTAGATTGCCTTTCATCATTGATCAAAGAGTAGACACAAAACTCTGATATGAATCTCGAAGACCATTAAGAATGAATTGCACAAGTGAACTATCTAGTAATATTTCAATAGAAATCAAATCCTCCTTTAAATCTTTGATCTTTGTCAAAAAATAGTCCATAGAATCTCTTTCATTCATATGCCCTCTCCAACTATTTTCAAAGGTAAGCAACATGAGCCTCATTTCTTGCTTGATATAAATATGTAAGTATATCTTAAGCATCCTTTACCATATTGAAAGAGTGAATGTGAGGGATAATAACATGTTTGACAGACATAGGTATCATTGCATGTGCATGTCATGAGCATATCTTCCATCCCAATGAAGTCTCTTTCCAATAGCCGCAGTAGGAACCGAATCACGACCAAGAAATTGAAGATCATCATTGTCACTCTAGCACAATGGTAGGTACCAACATGAGGAGATGCACCTCATAAATGTCAATTCATGGAGGCGCGAGAACTTATATGAAGACCATGAGCAAGTGAAGGCACAAGTGCATGAGTGAGAAGCACACTAGAATGCACACACATACACACACACATGCACATAAGGCAAGAACAAAGAGAGGAACAATGGAGTGCCTTCAATTATTAAAGATCTCTTTTACAAAAGCTCTATTCTCTAACAAGCTAACCTAAAAAATGAGCTCTCTAGCTCTTTTTATAGTTTTTTTTACTAGCTTTGGCCCGTTCCAAACCCAATGTTCAATCTAGTTAAAAATTAGGTTCCAAGGCTTATTTGAGGGCTCAAATGGATTATGAAAATGGATATGTAGGTATTAGAATATAGTTCTCAAGCTCAAGGACTCCTCGGCTTGTACAACATGGAGTTGGAACTATCAAAAACATGATTTACAATGTTGGTGTAGTGAGGAAAAAATCACTTCTGGTTGGAAATAATTTATAAAAAAAATGATTAGGCCTTATTGTCGGATTGTGGTTGACTGCTCTATCTCTTCATTACTTGTAGGCCAACACTCCCCCCTCTCTAGTGTTTCCCTGACATACCTTTGTTATGTAGGGTGAACGATATAATATTGGATGACACCAGTGGCCACTTCATGTTTGTGGATTTGTAGTCCATTTGCCAGGTTAAATTGCAGTGCATCCCAATTGATGGCACCGGGAATATTTGGTTGTAGTGTTGAGTAATACTCTGATTACATGGCTTGATCACATGCAAATAGGTGAAGCACGTGAGTTGGTTTAGGCATGAATACCTCAGAGTGATACTCCCAAAACCTTGTCGTGAACATATCTTTGAACATTTGTTTGTAGCAGGCTCCGAGGTATTTAATGTGGGCGTGTCAAGCATAGGCCATTCTAATACTTGGGTTCTTTCTTATGTCGTACACCAAATCATAATTTTTGTTGGTGAAGCCCGGGAGAGCAACTTCCAGTGCATGTGTATTACGAAAAGTTTTGAAAACAATCTACATCATATCAATAATCTTCAACATCATCTATGCTGCTATGTCTAGCATTGGCTTCAATCGAGGGCTCCGATGGTGTATAGTTGCCATCATATAAGCTAAAGAAGGTGGCCCCTGCAGTGTCATGATGTATGGATAGTTGAGCCATTCCTTGCACTCTGCATTATTCTGAACTTTGATGGTAAATGCTTTCCATAACTGTAGCTCAAGCGTAAGCACCACCTCCTTTATTTGTCAATTTGCAAAGACACGAGGACCGATTTAAAGACCATGAGCGAGTGAAGGCACAAGTGCGTGAGTGAAAGCACACAAGCATGCACACACATGCAGAAGGCAAGATCAAAGAGAGGAACAATGGAAAGCTTTCAATTGCAAAGGAACGCTCTTACAAAAGCTCTATTCTCTATAGCCCTTCTCTCGCTTTTAGACTCTTTTCCTCTTCATCTGCGACTCTGCACATCCGCAAGTGAGTATCTTCATGCAGCCATGATGGATCAGGTGAATTTCCAGAATGCATAGAGATAGAATCTTCTTTTCCTTAGTGGATAGGATTCCACTGTAGGGGTGGTACACTCTGAAGGTGTAATCCTTCAAATTGACCTTGGTGGTGACCCCTAAGTGTTGTAAGTACAAGGATTTGGTTCCCCAATCCTATACTATTTGCAACTATCGTAGGAAGGGTCTTCCTAGGATCATCTCATAGACATTATTTTTCTCAAAGTCACATATAGCAAATGTATGTTCAAGCTCTACACCACAAGTGGTTAGAGTTATCCCTTCTAGCAATCCTAGAGGTCTTTCAAAATGATTGTCGGCCATTTGAAGCTTCATTCTAGTTGGTCTTAATATAGGTTTGCCCCATTGCTTCCACAAGGAGGTGGTCGCAATAGAAGCACTAGCACTTGAATCTATGATTGCTTTGGTTGTGTAACCTTGGTAGGTGATTGGAAGATAAGTATTACCTTCTTCACCCTCACACATGTCCCCTATTTTGTCTAGAGGTATCTCTAAAACTTTCTGCTTAGAGCCTGCTTTTGGCATATTGGAATCAAGTTCTGGAACATGATTCTTCACATGATTCCATAGCTCAGGTTTTGCTTTGAGTAGCTCTTCTACAGTGAGATGACACTGAACCTTAGTTTTCTTCACGACATCAGTGTTTCTTGGAACCACTGAGTCTTCATGCCTTACCAATATTGTGGGAGCTCTAATCTGAAGAGATTCAGATTCCCATGGGCCTGTGAACTATGGCAGTTTTTCTAAAGTATTAGATTCAAAATCTAATCTTTCGTCTTCTTGTTGCTCTGCTTGATCTCCATAAATAGATGGAATGTCTTGGGGAAATTGATCATGAAGATCATTAATTTCAGGAATAGGAGGGGGTTTACCCTTCTCCTTGGCCCATTTCTCTTCTTGTATTTCCTGCAAGAACTCTTCAGAGTACTCTTGAATTGAAAGAGGTGTTCCAACATTCATGGAATTAGGAACATAAGCTTTCATTGGTGGAGAGCTTTCTCTCTCAACAACTGGTTGGGCCTGGGGAGGTAAAGAAACTTGTGGTTTGTTTACCAACTGCTCTAATCTTTATAGTAAGCCCTGGAAATGCAAATCTGGTTTAACAAAGTTTGTTTGATTGAACTTTTGACTAGTCTCGAGCATAGCTTGAGCTATTTCTACCATTTTCATGCACATTTTTGTCTGTTCAATCTCTAAGTCTGCTCTAGGGTAACTCTTGTCTAGGTTTGCAGTTGTAGGCCCTTCTTGAAGTCGAGCCTGGTAGGCCTTGAACATCATGTCCAAGCCTTCTAGGGTTGGATCTGCAAGAACAGACCCCTGTTGTGGTCTATTTACAATGGGTTGTGGGGTGGGATGAGGTGGCGTGGATGGCGCTTCAACGTGCGAGGGATTTTGAGATGCAATGTCTTATATTTTTGTTGTCACCTCTTTCAAGATTTCTTCTAGTTTCGATAGCTTTTTATTCCACTTGCGATTGGCCTTCTCTCTAGTGTCGTTCCTTGTTCTTGTTTTTCTCTTACTAGGCTCTCCTCATTCAGTTGACTCCGATTGCTCTACGGATTTATCTTGTTTTAATGCTTGTGCCCTAGTAACTACCTGTACAGGAGCCACATTACTACTACTTGCACTTGAATCCACCACTAAGCCTACCACTAATGGGTGTAACTTTGGGCACACTAGAGGGGTTCCTTGGACAATCTTGGGGGAGATGGTCTTTGCCACACTCAGGACAAAAGGCTTGTATTGTGATAGCCTGTCCTTGATTCGAAGACGATGGGTGGGGACATTCATGAATGAAATGGTCACCCTGACATCTAAACCATGGTCCTCTAGGGGCTTGTGGTCTCATTTGTCGCAATTGGGGCCTAGGGTTAAGATTTGTGTACATGACATTGGAGTATTCTAGCTCCCAATTTTGTTCCATAAGTGGTGCCTCATATTGATACGAGTAAACCTCACTATGCTCAGGTGACTCTGTGTAATAAGCATCTAGAATACCTTCATGGGAGTAGTCTGAACTATGAGCATGAGAGTCATTTTCTGAGACCAATGGGGTTAGTGGCACCAATGCTCTATTAGGGTTCTCCTCTGCCATTGCATACTTAACTGGAATCACATTGGTAGGAGCTGGTGGTTGGTTTCCTAAGACTGGTTGTGGCCTATAAGGTGCCTAATATTGCTATTGTGGTCGATAATATGGTTGTTGGTATTGGTTCTGATACCTACCCTGTTGGTAAGGTTGCTGATAATTTTGTCTAACAGCTTGCCTATTGTATGGACAATCTTGAGCAGTATGGTTCGTGTATTTCCTTTCAATAGTGCGGTATGGGGCATTCCGTTTTCTTACATTCTGGTTTAGCATTGGGCAAACATTAGCCATGTGGTCACCTCCACAAGTATAACATCGATTCAATGAGGTGACCCTTGGCATTTGTCTATTTTGGACTCCTAGCTTCTTGGCAACCTTATCAACTATCTCATCTATCTCAATGGAGGTTCTGGAAGTATGACTAGTAGAACAGTCCGAATATTTGTAGAGTTTGGATGGTCCTAACTCCTCACCCAAATTATCTTCTATGTCAATGCACATCCGCACACACTCTAAAGGATCTAGGCTCTTTCAAGTACACATATGATCTTAATGTGGTGCTCATGCCATCTAAGAACAAGGCCACTTGTTTGGCTGGTGTGGGTAACTCTAGAGCAGGGCATCTTTCCAGGTACTGTCTGAACCTTCTTCCTGCTAGTTGCACTATTTCTTGGGGGGTTTGCTTGAAGCTGTGGATCAAGGATGATGTGTTATGCCTAATACCACTCTTGGAAAATTCTACAATGAATTCCTCCAGCAGTTGACCTATATCGCGATAGTTGCGACTACTCAATGGTTGAAACCAAGCTAAGGGAGTGCCCTTAAGAGTCAAACCAAATGCCTCATACTGAATGAACAAATCCTCAATCTGTTCAGCTCTTAACACTTGTTTGAACTCGGCCACATGATGATATGGATCTCTTGTCCCGTCAAAATAATTCTTCATTGCCTTGATCACTTGAGTGGGTCTAAGGGTTCTTGGGTGCTCTTGGGGTCTAATCAATGGAAAATTATGTTCATCTCTTTGTTGCCTATGTGCTCGATGTCTCTCTCTTTCAGGTCTTTCACCCTCTTGTCGTGATCGGTCTCTACCCCTAGTGTTTGCAAAGCTTACTTTAGGTCTCTCTCTTGTGCGTTCTCGTTGTGCTTCATGAGCCTGTGATGGTCCTACACCTTGGTGACCATGGGAAATATTAGACTGTGGTGGAGGAAAGATCAATTCACCCTACCAAGTATATGTGTGCCTATCATGCTCTGATACCAAGAACATTTTCTCCGATGTGTTATCCAGGTAGACAACTTTGCTTGGTATCTCAGGATCTTTGAATTCGTAGATGATGATTATGTCCAATTGGCTAGGTTGATCTAGCTTGAATCTCCAAAAGGCTTCCTCTCTTTCTCTATTCAAGAATAATTCTATGCTTTTGTTGTCTTGAGGGATCCAATCTGGAGTGATCACTCTAGTCAAAACTGACTTACCTCTAAGGGTCTTGGGTTCTCATCCTACATCTCCTTGCTCTAGGTCTCCTATCTCATTCTCTAGAATGATGTTGCCAAACTCATATGTCCTGTCTGGTAAGTTGGTGACCACATACATGGTTCCTTCCTTATCAATGTATGAACCCTCTTCGAACTTGGCCACTTGGTGTTCAAGTCCAAAGGGTTGATCTGGATTTTTGAGTTGGACCACTGATTGCCTTAAACCGTCCTCATAGATGCGAGCACCTAATTGGTTAGTTCGAATATATTCCAACTGTGTCTTATATGGATCTTCTGGTGTTTGTAGATAGGCAGTTCCTGAGCCACCTACAGGTTTCCCCATGCTAAAAGACATTCCTGAGTCACTTGTGTCTGAACTTAGTATGTAAGGATAACCACTTCGTTGTTGTGACCAAGAGTTAGCTTTATGATTGACACTACCTTAGAAGCTCTAATACTTTTTCTATCCTTGCGTAGGTGTCTACCAGATCTCAGGTTCATAAGCTTTGTCTAAGAGTCCAAAATTTCCCCTTGGTATGGTTCAAAATCCTTTGGAGTCCCCTTGGTTTCCTAGTCCCACCTGAGGGTCAACTTCAAATTATTCTATCTGAATGAGGCCGTGTAGGATTCAAAACGAGCTTTCCAACAAGTTATAGAGCATAAAAAATGGATTTTTGATGAAAAAGTTATGTCAAATGAGGCTCCTTGAGGTCAAAACAGGCAAACATGACCTTTTGGAAAAATCACGATTTTGTGTGAAAATTGTGATTTTGGGAGGTTTGAAAATCGCGATGTTGAGCTCTTATGAAAATCACAATTTTGAGGGATCATGAAAATCACGATGCTAAGCAACTGTGAAAATCACGATTTTGTGAAATCATGAAAATCGTGATGGTGAGCACTTAGGACAATTGCGATTCTGAGCAATGCCCAAAAAACGCGATTTTGAGTGAGGATTGTGAAAAACACTTGAAAATGATCAAAAAATTGCGATTTTGAATGAAAATCGTGTTTGGTCAAAGTCGTGTTTTTGGCCTGAAAATTATGATTTTGAGAATGACCAAAAAATTGTGATTTTGATTGAAAATCGTGTTTCCTCAAAATTGTGATTTGTGAAAATCGCGATTTTGAATGAACATCGTGTTTTTGCTCAAGAGTCGTGTTTTGACATGAAAATTGCAACTTTGGCTAAAAATCGTGTTTTTGAAAATCGTGTTCTGAAAATCGCGATTTTGGATGAATTTGAAAATCGTGATTTTGGAGCCAATAGAGAATCGTATTTTTTTTCCAAAATCGTGTTTTTGGCTGAAAATCGTGATTTGTGAAAATCGCGATTTTGATCCAACTGAAAACTGTGTTTTTGACTGAAAATCATGATTTGTGAAAATTGCGATTTTGAGCCCACTAAAAATCGTATCTTCTCAGAATCGTGTTTTTGAGAACCTTAGAGAATTGCAATTTTGAGCAAAACTAGAGAATCGCGATTCTAAGAATGACCTCAGAATCGTGTTCTTTTCAGAAAACTCTTAGGCCGGAAATAGAAAATGGTAATTTTTTTTTTAAATAGAATTTTATGAAAATCGTGATTTTTAGCCCGAATCGTGTTTTCTTACGAGAAATTCAAATTTCTGAGCGTCGAGCAATGGCGAGCTCTGTATGTGCAGAAAATCGTGAAAAAACACAGGTGCTTGCTCTGCCTTACACTTCCTAACTCCTTCTCACACAATAATGCATGAAAAATGGTATGAAAATGGTGAAAATGCACTAAAAAACAAGAAATTTCTATGAAGAAGAAGATGGTGATGATGATGATGATGATGAAGTCGAAGAAGAAAAATCAAAAAATAACAAAAAATGATAGTTTTTTTTACCTTCCAACGTCATAAATCTATGATCTTACCATCACAACGCTCGTCCTCAAAGCTCTGTCCCCGGCAATGGTGCCAAAATTTGGTGTAGCTCAAGCATAAGCACCACCTCCTTTACTTGTCAATCCGTGGAGACGTCAGGACCAGTACGAAGACCATGAGCGAGTGAAGGCACAAGTGCGTGAGTGAAAGCACACAAGCATGCACACACAAACACACACACGCACACAAGGCAAGATCAAAGAGAGGAACAATGGAAAGATTTCAATTGCAAAGGAACGTTCTTAGAAAAGATCTATTCTCTAACAAGCTAACCTCAAAAATGAGCTCTCTAGCTCTTTTTATAGTTTTTTGAGTAGTTTTGGCAATGTCCAGACCTAGTCTCCAGCTTAGTTAAAAATTAGGTTCTAAGGCTTATTTGAGGGCTCAAACGGAGTCTAAAAATGAAAATTGGTAGTATGATACTTCTAATTCTCCTCAAGCTTAAGGACTCCTTGACTTGAACAAAATGGAGTTCCAATAATAGAAAATGGTATTTACAACGGTTTTTAGTGATAAAAATCACTATTTTTATAGGGATTTCTTCTGAAAATTTGACATACACTTGTTGGAGCTCCCTATGTGCTCCTTCTTCTTGTGTTTCCACTTCTCTGATGCACTTATTATGCTTGTCCTTGACCTTGGGCTTCAACAATGACTTACACCTTGGAACTTGTTTGTAGCATGTATTATAAAGAAGATGTAAAAGTGCATTGTTCCAAGTGCGCAATATTTTTGGATAAGTCTCTGTAAGGGTTTTCCTCCATGCCGGTTTAAAAATAGCACCTTTTTGCGTTGTTGCTAGTAAGTCCTCTTGCTGGAATTGTGTCGTGAATGTGGGTATCTTCCCTGTGACTCTTAATTTCTACATTATAATCAGCTAGAATTTTTGACAGAGTGTCGATAGAGTACTGAACTTGTAGAAGAAAAGTGAGAGTGAAAGAGACAAAGTGGTGGAGTAACCCTCTCGCAGAGAGCATCTTATATAAGGAAAGGGATTCGATTACCAAAGGATACCATATGTGGTATATCAGAGATCATATCTCATAGAGGAGAGACCTTGACACACATTGGAAGAGTGACGATACTTGAGTGAAGTGCAGGCTTCCACTTCTCTTCACTTCTCAAGCCATTTAGGGCTATTTGGACGATGTCTTCCTCTTCTGTCTTGCATCCAGCTGATGCTAGCTAATCTCGAAGCTCCTTAATCTTCAATGTATACTCACTAATGCTTTGGTTTGAGCTTTCATGTTGTTGAGCTCGTTCTTGAGTTGCATTTTTTGAGACCTTGTTGAGGTAGCATATACCTTCTCCAATGCTTCCCAAACTTCCTTGGTTGTCTCTAGGCTTTGAACATGACTAATCATAGTGTTAGAAATAACTTGTGAAATGAGGAACATCACCCTTCGATTCCTCTCTTCCCAATTTGGAAATTGTCCCCTTTGTGCTAGAGTAAAGTTGAGATCTTGAAGGTCCACTGGTTGTGGATCATCTCCAATAACTAGACACCATAAACCTTTATCTTTAAGGTAATTTGTCATTCTATACCTGCAAGACTAAAAATTATCTTTATCTAGCTTATCATCTTGTTGTCCTAAATCAACCATTGAAACCTTGCAAGTTTGAAGTTTACCTCAATATGTTGTGGTGCTCTATCTTGATTTTACGAAGACCCCCCTTGATTTGTAGCTTCTCCTTTGCTTTACTTCAGTTCCAATGCTTTTCCTTCTATTTGAAGAAAGTCCTTTTTGCAAAATATATACGACCTTGCTTTTTTATTTTTAACACTAATAAGTTTGCACATATCCGTCTCATATGAAGCATGTGGTGCTTGCATTAATTCGTACTCCTTTTTTAACCTATACACCTTTCGTTGATACCCTTTTAGCACAAAACTTTGGGGCTGAAAAATTACACTTCTTCATGCAAGTCGCCATTCTAGAATCCAATTTTGATTTCCAATTAATGTACAATATAAACATTGTGAGCTGCAAAAGCACAAATATTATGAACAATTGTCTTACGAAAGGTACATGCAAAAGTCTCATAAAAAAACAATACCTTTTTCTTGGACATAATTTAGCTACTAGCCTAGTCTTATAGCAATCACTACTACCATCAGGCTTGCATTTCAACTTGCACACCCATTTAGGAGGTGGCTTACATAGAGAGGAGGTGGATCACATAAAGACTAAGTACCATTCTTCATAATAGCATCAAATTTTGATTGCATACTAGCCATCCAATTTTCTACTTTTTTTTCTTTGATCAAAGGAAGTAAACTCATTCTCATCACAAAGTGTAGAGACATCCATTCCATAACAATCAGATGCAAAGCAAGCTTGAGCAAGAACAAGAAGGCAAAAGTGCATCTAACTTACTATATCTCAAAGTTCTACACCAACCATTTTGGCATAGATTTTGCCTCATAAATATATGCTTTTTCATTAGTAAGTACCATCATGAATATGTGTGTAAAAAATGGAATAATATGTGTTCTCATCAAAACTTGTATAGGCTAAAAATTTGCACATTGGGAGATACATTTGATTTTCCACCAATGAAAAGAGGCATAATGTATTATATACATCCTTTGATCTCATTAATCTCTTCTTGATATATGAAAGTAAAGGTTGCACAACATCCTCCACAAAAACTACATCACAACTAGGTAGAGTGCATTTAGTTTGTGAGTGATATAGGCAATAAACTTAGCTCTCAAAATGATACCCAACAAAAATACCTTTCACAACCTTATCACCTGATTTCTTGTGTTTTTTATTCGGCACTAATGCATATGCTAGACAACCCCAAACACGAATATGAGCAACAAATGGTTTGCAACCATGTCCAACTTCATAAGGAGTTATAGATTGTAATGCTTTTGTAGGATACCTGTTAACTACACATACAAGACACATTATGGCCTCAAGCTAGAAATTATGAGGTAAAACTTTACTTTTGGCCATTTAACTTTCTACTTCCATGAGACACTTGATTTTCCTCTCTACAACACCATTATATTATGTTATATATGACATTATAGGCTGGTGTTTTATCCCACACTCAACCAAAAATGCAATGAATATAGAAGACATATACCCACCCAATCTAAATGGAGTGTGCTTGTTTTAAGATATGGTAATAGATTTTTAACCTCAAACTTTGGATTTAACAAGTCGACAATGCATGGTTGGAAAATTTATCAATGAAAGTACAAACTAAAGGTAAATACCAAAATATGGTGTTTATATAGGACCACATGGACCACATACATCATTGTGAACAAGCTATAATTTTTGTTCAATTCTCATCATAACATCTGTGGGAAATGAAGAATGTTGCATCGTACCAAAAATATAGCCCTCATAGACATGTTTGCATGGTGCCTCAATTTTAGCCAAAGAGGACACCATCTCAAACCTCTTCATGTGTAGTAAACGAGCAAAACATGAATGCCAATGTTTTGTGTCTAGGACAACGTGCAATTTCTATACTTCATATGCATAATCATCCATAAATATTCCAGGATTTAGATTATACAAACCTGTCACAATGTAGCACATGTAAAAATTTTATTGTCATAAAAAAGATCATGAATTGCACACACGTCATCAACAAATTTTAGTACCAAGCCAGTCTTGGCTAGTGCTAGCGTTGATAACAGGATCCCTTGCACATATAAAAGACATCTCAAAACATGAGTGTACTACCATTAGAAACAATAAGGATGATTCTTCCAACTCCCACGATATTATATGAAGAATTTTTTTCACATGTGATAGTATTCCCATCGGAGTCAAGCTCAAACGGGGTGAAGAAACCACATCTATAGGTAATATATTTGGTTGCACCACTATCAAAGCACCAAAGATCCGAGTCTAGAATTGACATATAATGATCATGCGTTGATTAATGCCCATTCTTCAATTTGTACAGGGTTGTAGACTCATCTTAGAGGCATAAGTGTCTACAACGACCATTCCTTCCTCTTTCTCCTCTGACTCTTTATTAGTAAGCTTATGATAGTTTAGATGCATATTCTCATATCTTGATTTCCATTGCATAATCATATAATAGTTCATTTAAAACCTTGCCCAAATGTAGACGTGTATTCTCATCTCTTGATTTCCATTGCATAGTAATATAATATTTCATTATGAATCCTTACTGCGCACAAATAATCCTAGTAATCTTGAATACATAGCAAGTTTGGGACACTTATGCACATATTCATTGATAGGAGGAAATCAAAGATATGCATTATGAAATGCATACAAAATTTATAAAACATGGTGTGAAACCCTTACTAAATGCTAAAAACATAACTAAGAATCATAGCTTACCTAACCAAGAATCATAACTTGCCTAAATAAGAATCATAACTTACCTAACTAAGAATCATAGCCTACCTAGACTCAAATTCATGATAAAAATAGCTAGAGAAGAAAGAGCTTACTTGGAATGATTGTAACCTCATTATATGATTTTAGACTTCAGTTATTATACAACAAATCATGAGTGGAATATTTGCTTAAAAAGAAAAAAAAAATCATCGTTCACAATCATGTGTAGTATGCCATGGAGCTTTTTCTTATGTCTTGAAAATGCATTAATTATAGAAGGGCCCGGTTACCAAAATCATGTTTTTAAGTTCATGTGTACTATGCCATGGAGTTTTTTCTTATGTCTTGAAAATGCATTAATTATGCAAGGGCCTAGTTAGCAAGATCATGCTTTTAAGTTTATGTAACCAAAAAGTTAATAATATTATTTAGCTATTGTCTCAAAAAAAACTAAAATGTTTCTCCCTTATGTAGTAATTATTTGTTTTTGAAAGCTTTTAGTAATTGATTCTACATACTTGCTTTTAGCTATTTTAGCACGCCAAACCTTTAGAAATTAATGGTTTTATTATTATCACTTTTGGGAGAGAGAGAGAGAGAGAGAGAATACTTTGAGGATCAGAGTGTTGATATATTTAGGTAGTGATGTGTGTGAATACACTAGGATCGCCGGGGCACTTTTTTCCTTCTTTAGGAGGTTTTTTTCCCCTTCGCGTGCTTCCGTAGACGTCTAACTCCAACAATTGGTATCAGAGTAGGTCGTCGCTTCATCTAGGCCGAAATCGCGATCTAAGCTCATTTCGACCTCCGAACGCACTATCGCAGCGCTTGTGTAGGCTATTTCATCTTTTTGTGCCAAAGGTATATACCAATTTTTGTTCGCCAGTATAAGTGTCTCGAAGTCTACTACAGGTCTAGCAGAATTCATCTAGGTAGTTCTGCTCAACTTTTTGAGATACAGTCAATTTTCTACATCAAGGTATTTTAGTCACCGGCCATGGCTGAAAGCAGGGATGTATTCCGTATGTTGGCTGTTGAGGATAAGTTGGATGGTACCAACTACCCATTATGGGCTTATATGATGCGACATGTATTGGTTGCGAAAGGATCATGGACATTGTGCAGGGTGTTGAAAGACGTCTTGTTACACCTCTGACTATAGGTACTGCAAATATAGGTGCTTGAGCTGATGAAGATGGTGTCGAAGATGATATTCCGCAGATTCCTATTCGTGCTTCTGTTTCTGCTGCACGTATAGCTCACTTGTGCAGACCGTTCTGAATGGTCTTCCTGATTCATATCAGAGTTTTGCTTCTACTCTTCGGTTGATGATGAAAGGCAATCCAAATGCCTTGTCATTTGAGGAGTTAGTCTCTGTTCTGTTGCAGGAAGATCAATCTAGGTAGAACAGGTCCATTATGCATGTTGCAGATCAAGATTTCCTGGCTAGTCAGAAGGGCAAAGGAAAATGGAGCTCTTCTACTAGTAAGCAGAAATCTGCGAATGCTGCACATTCGAAGAACCAAGACAAAGATGAGAAAAAATCAGAAAAGAAGAAATTGTTTTGTAAGTACTGTAAAGGGAATGATCATATCATAAACAACTGTCCAAAACTGGCTGCTAAAGAGGCAAAGAAGAAAGAGGCTGCAATGGTTGTTGCAGAGGCCTCTACACCAAAAACAGAGTGTGCAAATCTTGTACAGGAAGAAGAATGGGCGTTTACTACTATCTGCAGTTTTGACCCATCTTCTCATGAGCAGTGCATGTCTGCAGTAGACTCAGATGTTTGGTATTTTGACAGTGGGGCGACCAAACATATTACCTCGCACCGCAGTTTCTTCTCTTCACTCGAGCCTGCCCCTATAGGGAATACTGTTACATGCGCCAACAACTCCTCTTATCCTGTTATGGGAGTTGGTAAGATCATTTTGACTACTGTTGATGGTAGTTCTTTCACTTTCTTAGATGCTTTATTTATGCCAGGGATAAAAAAGAACCTGTTATCAGTTTCTGCATTAGCCAAGATTGGCTTGGTTGTGAAATTTGTTGATGACAGGTGTACAGTTCATGATCTGTCAAATGGCGATGTGATTATTGCTTCTGGCATTTTATGTCCTGGGTTGTATAAGCTCATAGACTATGAAAGATCTGTAAATGATTTGGCATGTGCAATAAATGATTCTCAGGCTATGTCAGATGCAAAGCTTTGGCATGCACGCTTTGGTCATCTGAATTTTGCTAGTTTGCTACGCCTGCAGAAATCTGAAATGGTGTCCTCATTGCCCAAACTTAAGGCACCTGGAAAACATGTTTGTGAAGGCTGTATTTTGGGCAAAATGCAACGTTCATCCTTTCCAAAAGATGGTTCAATTCGGGCTACTCAGAAATTGTAGCTTGTACATAGTGATGTCTGTGGTCCTATGTAGACACCTTCTTTAGGAAATTATCTTTACTTCGTGACTTTCATTGATGATTTTTCCAGGCATGCATGGTTATATCCATTGAAGGCAAAGTCCAAAGTGTTCATGTGCTTTAAACAATTTTTGGTTTTGGCTGAAAATATGTCAGCATGTAAAATGGGCATCCTCCGTTCTGATCGAGGGGGGGAATATATGTCTTCTGATTTTAATGCATTTCTGGCTGAACATGGGATAAAACATCAGTGTACAGTGCCATATACACCTCAACAGAATGGAGTTGCTGAACGAAAGAACATGTCACTCATGGGGGATGGCGAGGTGCATGGTCAAAAGTCAGGCTTTATCACATAGTTTCTGGCTTGAGGCTATCATGTGTGCAACATATGTACTGAACAGGTGTCCCACTAAAGCGCTGCAGTCTATCACTCCATATGAGGCTTGGCATGACCGCAAGCCACTCTCCATGTTTTTGGTTGTTTGGCATATGCACTAGTGCCTGAACAACATCGCAAAAAATTGGATGATAAGGTAGTAAAATGTATTTTTGTTGGGTACAGTTCTGAAAGTAAAGGCTATCGTCTGTATCATCCACAGACTAAACACATTCTGGTTAGCCGTGATGTTGGCTTTGTGGAAGATGCTATTCAGCCATTGCTTTCATTTACTAAGGAGACATCTGTTAGCTCCAAAGACATGTATGATACTTTGATGCCTCTTTTTATTGGTGGACAGTCTAATGCTGGTCCTAATGAGGCAACTTCTCAGCCTTTGTAGGTTTCATATGATGATGCAGATCATTCCATTTCTGATGCCTATTTCCACTCCTATGGAGACAGGTTTACGATTGAGTCTTCATGATGCTTGAGATGCATTTGATGCTGTTCTCTATCAGCAAGCTGTTGGATGTTTGATTTACTTATGCATTACTTGGCCTGATATTCAGTTTGCTGTCTCACAGATGAGTAGGTTTATGCACTGCCCTGGAGTCACACATTGGAAGGCAGTTAAGTGCATCTTTCGCTATTTGAGTGGTACTCGGCTACTTGTGTTGTTTTATCCCAAGGAGGGATCACTACTGCCAGATTTGCATGCTTTTTTTTACTCAGATTGGGCTGGTTGCTATGACACTCTTGTGTCCACCAGTGGTTTTTGCTTCATGCTTGGTAGCTCATGTATATCTTGGTTGAGCAAGAAGCAGCCTACTGTGGCCACTTCCAGTTGTGAGGCTGAGTATAGGGAAGCTTTCACAGCGACTGTTGAGTGTGTGTGGCTCAGACGCCTTATGCCTGATTTGGGTGTTGGCCAGTCTTCTACCACCACCATCTTCACTGATAGTCAGAGCGCATTGGCAGTTGCGAGGAACCCCGTGTTCCATGCTCACACTAAGCACATTGAGGTGCATTATCACTAT
>CM035425.1:7007700-7010200 GCA_020310875.1 Ceratopteris richardii
ATTTGTAGAAAATGCTCATGGTAGTGAAGCATTTTCGGTGTCAAATTCCCCCTCGGGTTGATCCATTTCCTCTGTATGTATGCATGCCATATCTCTTGACGGATGATCCTATTTGTCTCTTGGTGGGGTGGGGGACCTGGGAGTCCGATTGTATTGGTGGTAGTCTCTCTATGTCAAAACCATGGAGGGCAAGCCAATCCTGTGTTTGTGCGTACCATGAGGAGGTCTCCTACAAATGCCATATCACATGATACCTGGAAAGTTCTAAGTGATGCGCTCTTTGTCCATGCTCTCGATCCTGTGCAATAGGCGTACTGTTTGGAAGAGTGCCTCTACTAGCATCGGTGGTGTAGCAAGCTCTGCCTTGATGGTATTATGGGGTACCAAAGGTTTGCTGCCTATGAGTCTCACAATCATGTGAATTTGCCGCTCGCCAATGCTGTCTATGATGATGCGGCTAATCTGGTATAGCTGCTCCATACATGAGTGCTTGGGTAACTAAAGTGTCAAAGAGCCACCCCTTTGTGTAGGGCTCTTGAAAATATGCCTGGTGACACTGTCTCTCCATCAAAGCTAGCGCTGCATATCCTTGTGTGATGCAATCACGGGTTGCCTTAGACATGGAGAAAACCCAGAGGCTGTTCTGAATGTCACCCCCAAGTAGACATATGATCCAACTACCTTGTGGGGTCCTATCTTCTTTAGAATCTCATTGTGCTTCTCCAAGGGAAGCACACATATCATGTATAATAAACGATCTAAAAGGAGCTCCATATCACTATACATGTTTGGACTTTTTGTATGTGGGATGTAATAAACCGACAAAGCTATGGATGGGTCTATGCATTCATGCCTGTCGAAAATTGCAATTGTTCATGCTAAACTAGAACTTAGAAATCAAAATGACTTATGAAGAATGAGAATTGATTATGTATGTAAATTATAATATTCAATATATATGTATGTACTATGTAGTATCATGTATGTACCATGTACATGACCATCAATGATCAATGTACATATTACAATACATGATTACAAAGTACATAGTATATACATACATTGTATATACATACATATCACAACACATATATTACATTGTAGTATTTACACACTTACCTCAATGATATGATTTCGTTGCACTTCGTCAACAAGATCACATGCATTAGTATCTTATATTGCTTGTCTCATGAGATATATGCTTAGAATACTTTTGATGGTTTTCCAAAAGTTTTCTTCCAAACATAATCTTTGAATGTTTTTAAATTCTTCCACATTGCTTTCATCCCACTCATTCCACATTCTACTCACCATAGTTTGCCTATGAGAAACCTTAAACTTAAGCAATCTTTGAATCACGATCTACATATGTGCAACTCGTGTAATGGCCGGCTTTTTAATATCAAGGTGGCTATGCTCTTGAAACAAAGTTGATACTTTCACTTTTGTAGTAAAAAAAATTGACTATTATATTAGCTTTGTAGGTACATGCAACAAGATCACATGCATTAGTATCTTATATTGCTTGTCTCATGAGATATATGCTTAGAATACTTTTGATGGTTTTCCAAAAGTTTTCTTCCAAACATAATCTTTGAATGTTTTTAAATTCTTCCACATTGCTTTCATCCCACTCATTCCACATTCTACTCACCATAGTTTGCCTATGAGAAACCTTAAACTTAAGCAATCTTTGAATCACGATCTACATATGTGCAACTCGTGTAATGGCTGGCTTTTTAATATCAAGGTGGCTATGCTCTTGAAACAAAGTTGATACTTTCACTTTTGTAGTAAAAAAAATTGACTATTATATTAGCTTTGTAGGTACATGCCTTTACCCATGAGAGCTTTCCAATGTCTTCCATGAGTAAGTCTAGAGTATGACTTGCACATGGAGTCCATACAATGGTGGGTATTCCTCTAATATTGCCCCATGTGTTTTCAATTACTTGCATTATCAGTTTATGACTTGAACCATCTTTGAGGGTTCCACCTACATCTGTGCAAATGAAAAGTGAGTTAATGAGACTCTGATAGTAGATATACATTACGATCATACATTTAGATTGAAATTTGATATGCGTTGTGCATTTTGCATGCATGCATGCATGATGCATAAATGCATAATGTTAAATGCATATAAATTTACAATGTATATGAATGATGGCACATTACAATTTGATACATGTACATTCAAAAATATAAATTGAAATCTGCACTTTACGTCTTGTATGGCTTGTTCGATGTGTCGATATATGAATTTATGGATTGTCTTTTTCCCCTTTTTATCCACTTCCACAACATAGGAGATATGTACCAATAAGGTATGAAACTTATATATTTATAATGCTTTGGTTCTTTCTTTCTCCCCATCCATCAGAGAGGATAGAACATCCATACTTAGTCCATGCAAGATGCGTGGGAGTTAGGGTCCCATCTATCCTCTTCTTTTCCTCATCAACCTTCTTTGCTATCATATGGGTGAGCTAATTTTGGT
>CM035425.1:7015200-7032700 GCA_020310875.1 Ceratopteris richardii
CCTCTCAATCTGTGTCCACATCGCCTCTGTGATCCCTGGTGCCCATACGCTGCTGCGTACATCAATGCGGGTGTCACTAGAGTGTCAAAGAGCCACCCCTTAGTCCGGGGCTCCTGAAAATGTGTCTGAAAGCAGCGTCTCTCCAATCCTGCAAGTGCTGCATAACCTCGCGTCAATCTATCTCTCGCAGCCTGTGCCATGGAGAATACCCCTGTGCTGCCCGAGAAGGTGATACCTAGGTAGACGTAGGACTCCACTACCTCTATCTGTCCTCCAGCTGCTGTGAAAGAGGCGCGATAGCGTACTGTCCTGGAGGTATGGAAGATCATGACCTTGGTCTTGCCAAGGTTCACTGTGAGTCCTCTCTCCATGCAAAAGGTATCGAGCGCCTGTAAATGTGACTGCAACCCCTCCTGTGACTCTGAGAGGAGGACAATGTCATCAGCATATAATAGGATATGTACTGGCGTACCTCCGATGTCTCCTCCTCTCCCTCCTGCTCGCTGTATGTACTCCGTGATCTCGTCGATGTAGAGACCGAAGAGAGTGGGTGAGAGGGGGCAACCTTGTTTCACACCAATGGTGCTAACAAGGCTGTCTGATAGACCGCCGGGGCAGCGTACCCTGCCTGTGACTCGTGCATACAAAGCGTGGATGGCCCATAGCATGTCTGATGGAAGTTGTAACTCTTGGAGCCTCCGTAGTAGTCTCTCTCGAGGGACCATGTCGAAGGCTTTGCGGAAATCCACAAAGCAACAGTATAGTCTCTGCTTCCTCGCCTTCGCGCTCTCAATCAAGCAACGAAGCACGAAGATGTGGTCGATGGTGGAGAAAGTGCGGCGGAAGCCTCCCTGGCCGGGTGCTCTGATCCCCGCTGCCTCAGCGTGTGTACTGAGCTCTGCCTCTAGTACTGCCCCATAGATCTTGGCCAGGATATGGCCTATCATAATAGTCCTGTAGTTCCCTGGGTCCATCATATCACCGGACTTATGGATAGGCGTAATGGTATGCATAGTCCATGAGTCGGGTAATCCCTCAACCAAAGCACGGTTGAAGAGATGGGCGATCAAGTGGGAAACTACATCTGCTGCGTATATAAAGTGCTCTCCCTGTAGCCCCGTGTGGTTTGCTGAACGGCCATGCTGTAGCCTATGGATGGCCTGTCGTACCATGCCTGCTATGAAGAGGGTGGATATCACCGGACGCGGTGTGGAAGGAATCGGTAATGGTGGCTGTCCTGGGACGTCATATAACCTCTGGTCGTAGGTGTGCCAAGTCGAAGGATCGGCTATGGGTGTAGGTGGACGTGGCTCACGTAGTGCCCTCCACGCGGTGGCACAATCCCTACTCATGAGAAGGTCGGTCAACTCTGCCTCCTGTCGCTCCTCGAAAGCTCGCCGCTTCCGGCGTGTGAGGGCTCGCATCTGTCGTCGTGCCTCCCTCTCTGTGATGGATCCCAAGATACTCTGTGCTCTGAGATGTCGGTATAGTCGCCTACACTCCTCATCGTACCATCTATTCTGGGGTGTATGCCCCAGCCGTGTCGGATGTGCAGTGCTGTGGGTGGTGTATGGTAAGCTGAGAGTAGCAGATGTATGGAGGATCGAGGAGAAGTGGGCGGTGAGGGTGTCCAAGGAGGCAGAGGGATCAAGGGAGTAGATGCGCTCTCGAACATGGGAGCTATAGATATGTGCTAGCTCATGTCTAAAGTGAATGGTGGCACGGGCTCGTGGTTGTGTGGTGACGGGGTGGGGTATGCATGGTGAGCCGCGAATGGATAGGGCAAGATATGCGTGATCAGCTCCAATCGGTAAGGGTGGGACAGTGAATGAGGTGATCAGATGTGTCGCCTCCGGGGGTCCGATAACATAGTCTACCACACTGCCCCCCTGTGGTGTCGTGGGTGGAATGCAGGTGAGACCGCGCGAGGTGGGCCAGCTCCCCATCCCATTATATATAACGAGACGGTGTGCTTCTCCCATCTGGAGTAAGTGTCGGCCATATAAGGTGGGTGTGGCAGTGTCGGCTGAGGCTCTGAGTGTAGGCATGTCCTCTATGGTACGAAGCATCTCAGGGTCGTCAAGGTCGTAGATATCACACTGGTGGCTCTGAGTGCGGGCATTGAAGTCTCCTACAAGGAAGACTTCACCCATCCCGGTATACTCCATTGTGTCACTGAGGCAGTCATATGGCGATGTGGTGTCTGGTCCCTCCCCTCCTGATGGCTGCTCAGGGGAATGTGTGAAGGGTGAACCAATGGGTGCAATATAGCATACGGCGAAGTACGCTGCTCTCTCCTCTGATAGCTGCAAGCGTATCCACATGAAACGTGCCTCTGGGTCTCTGGCTACCACCTGTACCCTGTGCTGTAACGACTGTCTATAGAGCACGGCTACTCCTCCTGATCCTCGTGTGGTGTGCTGTCTCATCTGACGGCGGTGAGCTGACTCCCACATATAGCCCTCAATCCTCGGTAGGCTCCTCCCCGGGCTCTTGTGTGTCTCTGTCAAGAAGATAATGTCTCTGCCCTCCATCACCTCGTCGAGTCGCCCTGGATGTGTCCATAAAGATCCATTGCAGTTCCAGACTGCAATGTGCACCTCCTGCTGTGCTGTCTCATAGGCCGCGAATCCCTAGTCAATGGGCCGTCCATCAATGATGATCCGACCGTCTCTGTAGAGGGCACGATGTCCCTCCCGTCTTGCCTGGAGGACACGTGGCATGCATGCCCGTCTGTGTTCTACCTGCATCCGTGTGAGGTCGTCATCCAAATAGATGGGGGTGCCCGGTGTAGTGCGTAGTACCGCCCGTCGTCTGAGAAAGTCTCTCCTCTTGGCCTCATCTGAGAACTGAAGGATAAGTGCTCTGCTCCGTGTGGTGTCCCGTCCTGCTCTCCATACTCTGGTGAAAGGAAGAGGCTCATCCACGCGGTATCCAAGTAATGTGCACAAGCGACGCCCGTCCTGCTCTGGTGAACCGTCTGTCTCTGTGAGGCCGGAGACGCGAACATTGAGCCTGCGGGCCTGTCGCATCCGCTCCTCCTCAATGGTGGTATGCACTATGTGGATCTCCTCATGGTGGTTGTTCTTCTTTGCCTCCTGTCGAAGGTTCTTTTTGACAACCTCGACCCATCCATCTTTCTTAGTCTCAAGCTCGTTCTGCACCACCTCCATACACTCCTTCTTGATGGTCACCCGAATGTCCTCTAGATGTGGAGCGATCTCCCCCTCCTCGTGCATGCTGTCCAGTTTCGTTTTCATATCAGTAAGCGCATTGTGCAACTCCTCCAGGTCCTGTGAGTGCCGCTTGCGGGTAGCGAGAAGCTCTTCCCGAAGGGATTCGTTTTCCTTCTCCAAGGTTGTCACCTTGGTTTCGAGGGCGACAACTCTACGGGTAACCCCGTTCAGTGCAGAATCTCCTTCTTTCTTGTGTTTTCCTATCAACTCTCGGAGGGCATGCTCTAAGGTGGCCAACTGTTCGTCCAGCTTGGGAGCCATGAGAGAGAGAGGGAGAGAGAAAGAGAAGAGGGTAGATGGTTGTGGCTGTTTGCACAGCAGGTTACAATTGCCAAACCCTAAATCAGGGCTTTGAAACCCTAAAATCAGAGTCTTCAAACCCTAAAATTAGTGCTGCATCTAAAAATAGAGAGAGATTCAAACTCATTGCTGAGAGGGGAAGGCTGCAGAACCCTAACCCTAAAAGCAGAGTTTCGAAACCCTAAAAATCCAAGTTTGTGCCTCCTTCAAAACAAGCTGTCCACATTCAAAACCCTAGAAATCAGAGCTGCGCCTCTTCAGAACTTAAAAACAGAGCCTTGCCTCTTCAAAACCTTAAAAATCAGAGCTACGCCATCTTCGAAACCCTAAAATCAGAGCAGCCAAAACCCTAAAATCACAGCAACTGCCAGCTCAGAACCCTTAAAACACAGCTGCGCCAACTTCGAGACCCTAAAATCAGAGCAGCCGCCAGCGTCAGAACCCTAAAATCAGAGCTGCGTCAACTTCGAAACCCTAAAATCACATAGAGAGGTGGCGGACAGGGCGACGGGCAGCAGAGAGGTGGCGGACGGGCAGCAGAGAGGTGGCGGACGGGCAGCACAGAGAGAGAGAGAGAGAGAGAGAGAGAGAGAGAGAGAGAGAGAGAGAGAGAGAGAGAGAGAGAGAGAGAGAGAGAGAGAGAGAGAGAGAGAGAGAGAGAGAGAGAGAGAGAGAGAGAGAGAGAGAGAGAGAGAGAGAGAGAGAGAGAGAGAGAGAGACTTTTTAACGTCTATTAGAGGCCAAAATCGGCCTATGAGACAAAACATATACATCAATATGATCCAATCCACTGTGGTCCCAAAGGAAAATAAAATGTGAGTACAAAAAACGGGTATAAAAGGAGTGGACAATAACTGGCATCAAGGGTGTGGGGTGCTATGGGTATGCACTCTATATGCTCAATGGATGTGATACAAATATGATATGCATAGTGATGGGAGGCTCGGTGGTATCACAACCCTCTAAATGGTTGGAGTGGGTGTAGAATATAATGCATCGGTGGGTAAGGCATCATGGCGATCCTCAAAATGCTCTGAATGTCCAGATCGATAGGGGTGCGCTGCTGACGTCTCGGTATCTCCATGTCATGGCATGCGTGAATCGCCTGAATCTCTCTCTGGTGTGGACGGACTCTCCGGAGTGGGGGTCTCGGTCGTCGACGCTGTCATCTAAGCTGCTCTGCTCTCTGTAATGTGACACCCCGCATCGAGCTGGGTCCTCGAGTGGCTGTGGGTCTGAAAAAATCTGTAATATGAGTCTGAGGGATGGGGGCCAAGTGTATCTCCATCTCCTGCTGGAGGAGTGACGTACGACGGTGCTTGAGCTCTACTAGGAAACGACCTAGAGGGCGCTGGTCCTCTGTCCCCAACAAAGCCCTGATCTCTCTGCCCCCCCTGAAGAGCTGTGGGTAGCGGTCTCTGATGTCCTCATATGC
Organism: Ceratopteris richardii; assembly: GCA_020310875.1. NCBI lineage: Eukaryota > Viridiplantae > Streptophyta > Polypodiopsida > Polypodiales > Pteridaceae > Ceratopteris > Ceratopteris richardii. Next base: position 7,020,172 of record CM035425.1, read on the forward strand.
GTGGCATCTACATGTGTAGTGCTCCTCGTCCTCCACCTCCTCTCTACATATCCTGCATAATCTCTCGTCCCTCGGGGTATGTGTCGCTCGCCCAACCTCAATCTCAAGCTGGTGTGATGATACTCTGAGCTGCCCAATGGCCACTCTCTCAGCTTGTGCCATGTATGTATCCATGTATCATGGTCTCTGAATGAAACCATCCGCTGTCACAGTCAGGAAGTGCTCTCTGTAGTGTTGCCTCTTTGTGGGAAGAGGCTCCTGTGGTGCTATCCATGTCTCTTTCACGTGTATCTGTAGTAGGTCCTGACGGATGATCCTATTCCTCTCCGAACGAGAGAGGGTAATGTGGGGGGAAGAGAGGTCATACTGAAAAGGGGGAAGATCGGTAATGCTCATGCCATGGTCTGCTAACCATCGGTAAGTCTGTGCATACCATACTCTCTCATGCCCTGTCTCTGCTAAATGTTTGGAGCTCTCAAATGCAAGCCTGGTGTCTCTGCTAAATGTTTGGAGCTCTCAAATGCAAGCCTGGTGAGTCGGCTGGTAGGGAGCTCTCTGACCCTCAGAATAAAGGTCACCAACTGGAAGAGGGCCTCCACTAGCATCGGTGGTATGCCAAGCTCAGCTCGTATAATGTCATGTGGACATGAGGGCTTGCTGCGTAGCAAGCGTGAGATCATGATGATCTGGGGCCTCTCAATCTGCGTCTACATCGCCTCCGTGATCCCAGGTGCCCAAACTGTTGCTGCATACATCAATGCGGGTGTCACTAGAGTGTCAAAGAGCCACCCCTTAGTCCGGGGCTCCTTAAAATGTGTCTGAAAGTAACGTCTCTCCAATCCTGCAAGTGCCACATAGCCTCGTGTCAATCTATCTCTCGCTGCCTGTGCCATGGAGAATACCCCTGTGCTGCCTGAGAAGGTGACACGTAGGTAGACGTAGGAGTCCACTACCTCTATCTGTCGTCCAGCTGCAGTGAAAGAGGCGCGATGGCGTACTGTCCTGGAGGTATGGAAAATCATGACCTTGGTCTTGCCAAGGTTCACTGTGAGTCCTCTCTCCGTGAAGAAGGTATCGAGTGCCTGTAAATGTGTCTGCAACCCCTCCTCTGACTCTGAAAGCAAGACAATGTCATCAGCATATAATAGGATGTGTATTGGCATACCTCCGAGGTCTCCTCCTAGCCCTCCTGCTCGCTGTATATACTCAATGATCTCGTCGATGTAGAGACCGAAGAGAGTGGGTGAGAGAGGGCAACCTTGTTTCACACGAATGGTGCTAACAAGGCTGTCTGATAGGCCGCCGGGGCAGCGTACCCTGCCTGTGACTCGTGCATACAGAGCATGGATGGCCCATAGCATGTCTGATGGTATCTGTAACTCCTGGAGCCTCCGTAGTAGTCTCTCTTGAGGAACCATGTCGAAGGCTTTGCGGAAATCCACAAAGCAACAATATAGTCTCTGCTTCCTAGCCTTCGCGCTCTCAATCAAGCAACGAAGCACGAAGATGTGGTCGATGGTGGAGAAAGTGCGGCGGAAGCCTGCTTGGCCGGGTGCTCTGATCCCAGCTGCCTCAGCGTGTGTACTGAGCTCTGCCTCTAGTACTGCCCCATAGATCTTGGCTAGGATATGGCCTATCATAATAGTCCTGTAGTTCCCTGGATCCATCATATCGCCGGACTTATGGATAGGTGTAATAGTATGCATAGTCCACGAGTCAGGTAATCCCTCAACCAAAGGACGGTTGAAGAGATGGGCGATCAGGTGGGAGACTACATCTGCTGCGTATACATAGTGCTCACCCTGTAGCCCCGTGTGGTTTGCTGAACGGCCATGATGTAGCCTATGGATGGCCTGTCGTACCATGCCTGCCGTGAAGAGGGTGGATATCACAGGATGCGGTGTGGGAGGGATCGACAATGGTGGCTGTCCTGGGATGTCATATAACCTCCGGGCGCAGGTGTGCCAAGTCTGAGGATCTGCTATGGGTGTAGGTGGGCGTGGCTCCCGTAGTGCCCTCCACGGGGTGGCACAATCCCTACTCATGAGAAGGTTGAACAACTCTGCCTCCTGTCTCTCCTCGAGAGCTCGTCGCTTTCGGCGTGTGAGGGCTCGCATCTGTCGTCGTGCCTCCCTCTCTGTGATGGATCCCAAGATACTCTGTGCTCTGAGATGTTGGTATAGTCGCCTACACTCCTCATCGTACCATCTATTCTGGGGTGTATGTCCCAGCCGTGTCGAATGTGCGGTGCTGTGGGTGGTGTATGAAGCTGAGAGTAGCGGATGTATGGAGGATCGAGGAGAAGTGGGCGATGAGGGTGTCCAATGAGGCAGAGGGATCAAGGGAGTAGATGCGCTCTCGAACATGGGAACTATAGATATGTGCTAGCTCATGTCTAAAGTGAATGGTGGTATGGGCATGTGGCTGTATGGTGACGGGGTGTGATATGCATGGTGACCCGCGTATGGACAGGGCAAGATATGCGTGGTCAGCTCCAATCGGTATGGGTGGGATAGTGAATGAGGTGATGAGATGCGTGGCCTCCCGGGGTCCGATAACATAGTCTACCACACTACCCCCCTGTGGTATCGTGGGTGGAATGCAGGTGAGGCCACCCGAGGTGGGCCTGGTCGCCATCCCATTATATATAATGAGACGGTGTGCTTCTCCCATCTGGAGTAGGTATCTGCCATATGAGGTGGGTGTGGTGGTGTCGGCTGAAGCTCTGAGTGTGGACATATCCTCTATGGTACGAAGCATCTCAGGGTCGTCAAAGTCATAGATATCACACTTGTGGCTTTGAGTCCGGGCATTGAAGTCTCCTACAAGGAAGACTTCGCCCATCCCGGTATACTCCATAATGGTGTCACTGAGGCCGTCATATGGCGATGTGGTGTCTGTCCCCTCCCCCCCTAAGGGCTGCTCGGGGGAATGTGTGAAGGGCGAGTCGGTGGGTGCAATATAGCATACGGCAAAATATGCTGCTCTCTCCTCTGATAGCTGCTCGTGTGGTGTGCTTTCTCATCTGTCGGCGGTGAGCTGACTCCCACATATAGCCCTCAATCCTCGGTAGGCTCCTCCCCGGGCTCTCGTGTGTCTCTGTCAAGAAGATAATGTCTCTGCCCTCCATCACCTCCTCCAAGCGCCCTGGATGTGTCCACAAAGATCCATTGCAGTTCCAGGCTGCAATGTGCTCCCCCTGTTGTGCTGTCTCATAGGCCGCGAATCCCTAGTCAATGGGCCGTCCATCAATGATGACCCGACCGTCTCTGTATAGGGCACGATGTCCCTCTCGTCTTGCCTGGAGGACACGCGGCATGCATGCCCGTCTGTGCTCTACCTGCATCCGCGTGAGGTCATCATCCAAATAGATGGGGGTGCTCGGTGTAGTGCGTAGTACCGCCCGTCGTTTGAGGAAGGCTCTCCTCCCGGCCTCATCTGAGAATTGACGGATAAGTGCTCTGCTCCGTGTGGTGTCCCGTCCTGCCCTCCAGGCTCTTGTGAAAGGGAGAGGCTCATCCGCGCGGTATCCAAGTAATGTGCACAAGCGACGCCCGTCCTGCTCTGGTGATCCGTCTGTCTCTGTGAGGCCGGAGACGCGAACATTGAGCCTGCGAGCCTGTCGCATCCACTCCTCCTCAATGGTGTATGTACTATGTGGATCTCCTCATGGTGGTGGTTCTTCTTTGCCTCCTGTCGAAGGTTCTTTTTACAACCTCGACCCATCCATCTTTCTTAGTCTCAAGCTCGCTCTGAACCACCTCCATGCACTCTTTTTTGATAGTCACCCGAATGTCCTCTAGCTGAGGGGCGATCTCCCCCTCCTCGCGTATGCTGTCCAGTTTTGTTCTCATCTTAGTAAGCTCAGTGTGCAACTCCTCCGGGTCCGTGAGTGCTGTTTGCGGGTAGCAAGAAGCTCTTCCCGAAGGGACTCGTTTTCCATCTCCAAGGTTGCCACCTTGGCTTCGAGGGCGGCAACTTTGCGGGTAACCCCGTTCAATGCAGAATCGCCTTCTTTCTTTTGTTTTCCTATTAACTCTCGAAGTATATGCTCTAAGGTGGCCCGCTGTTCCTCCAACTTGGAACCATGGGGGGGGAGAGAGAGAGAGAGAGAGAGAGAGAGAGAGAGAGAGAGAGAGAGAGAGAGAGAGAGAGAGAGAGAGAGAGAGAGAGAGAGAGAGAGAGAGAGAGAGAGAGAGAGAGAGAGAGAGAGAGAGAGAGAGAGAGAGAGAGAGAGAGAGAGAGAGAGGGATTGGGCTTGGGTTAAGATTGTGGTTGGGGTTTAAGGTGCTGACTTAGGGTAGTTGGGAGAGTAGATTCGGGTTAGGGTTTCAATCTGTGAGCTTAGGGCTTGGGTTTGGGATTAGGGTTAGGGTTTGGGATTAGGGTTAGGGTTTGGGATTAGGGTTAGGGTTAGGGTTTGGGGATTAGTGTTAGGGTTAGGGTTTGGGATTAGGGTTAGGGTTAGGGTTTGGGATTAGGGTTAGGGTTAGGGTTAGGTTTGGGGGTTAGGGTTTTGGGTAGCGCATCGAAGCGGTTCATACCTATGGTTAGGGTTTCCATAGCGCATGGGGCGGGTGAGAGTTTCGGCAAGGGCGGCAGCTGGGAGGTGTGACAGGCAGCTCTGACGGCGAAGTTGGAGGCGGGGAGGTGACGGGGCTGCGGAGGGGTGCTGGGCAAAGGTGGGGCTCGGCGCTGCAGAGGGACCGACGGAGGCTGCTGGACAGATGGGTGTTCGACGCAAAGGGCTGTAGGCGGGTGCTGCAGAGGGCAGACGGCGGCTGCTGGGCAGAGAGGCGACGGCGGCTGCTGGGCAGAGAGGCGACGGAGGCTGCTGGGCAGAGGTGACAGCGGCTGCTGGGCAGAGGAGCGACGGCGGCTGCTGGGCAGAGAGGCGACGGCGGCTGCTGGGGCAGAGGAGCGACGGCGGCTGCTGGAGGCGGGGGGGGGGAGAGAGAGAGAGAGAGAGAGAGAGAGAGAGAGAGAGAGAGAGAGAGAGAGAGAGAGAGAGAGAGAGAGAGAGAGAGAGAGAGAGAGAGAGAGAGAGAGAGAGAGAGAGAGAGAGAGAGAGAGAGAGAGAGAGAGAGAGAGAGAGAGAGAGAGAGAGAGAGAGAGAGAGAGAGAGAGAGTTTTAACGTCTATTAGGAGGCCGAACTCGGCCTATGAGACAAATCAATGTACATGGGTGTATCTTCTGTCAATCGGAAAAGATAAAAGTACTGAAAAAAAGTTGGCAAGGCTGATATAGATCTCTGTAGTATGCAGTAGAGATACCCATGAAAGTGGGAGGGGGGGGGGACGATGAATGGAGTGCTATATCTATAGCCTATATGCAAAAGGGTAGTACAAGCATGATAATGCATTTGAACGACTAACTAGCTCCATCTTGTACTAGTGAGCGGGTGTAAGATGTGGTACATGGGTGGAGGTGGAGTCAAGGCCGCCCTGATGGCTGCAGCGGGATCTTCCATCATCCTGGATCGTCTCTTCTCCATGGCGCGATGGTCACGAGCCTGGATGTCTTCGATCTGGTGTCTGTGAAGTCTGAGGGCCCGATATCCTATAGCACGGGGTCGTCTCCTAGCTAGAGAGGTCTGAGCCTGCTGAAGAGTCACCCCTCTCGATGTGTGAGCTAAGGGGGGGAGGGCTGCTGCACGTCGTGCAATGAAGAAGTCAGTGAGCTGACTCTGTCTCCCTCGTGTCTGGGAAGCTGCAGTAGGCTGGAGGAGAGAATCTCTAGTAAGAATCGCCCGAGCTGTTGCTGATCTCTAGAGCCCATGATCTCTGGGAGGGTGGGATGCCCTGTAAACAGAGTCTCGAATCTGCCTCTAATGTCATCATATGTGCTACATCTGCAAACAAAGTGCTCCTCATCCTCCATCTCTACTCTGCATATCCTGCATAGCCGCTCCTCTCGGGGAATATTTGTGGCTCTGCCTATCTCAATCTCTAGTCGATGTGATGAGACCCTCAACTGGCCAATAGCCACCCTCGAGCTATGAGGCATGTAGGTATCCATGTAGCGTGGTCGCTGGATGAAACCATCCACTAGTGTGTCCAAGAACTGGTTTCGATAGTGCGATAGTCTCGATCCCATGTGTGGTGTGTGCCATGTCTGACTAATGTAGAGCTGCCAAAGGTCCGAGCACAAGATTCCTCTCATGACGCGAGAGGTGGATGTGAGGTGAGTCTGGATCATACTGAAAAGGCGGCAATCTATCATATCAAGTCCATGACTATCAAACCATGCTCTAACCTGAGTGTACCAAGCTCTCTCATATCCCGACTCTGATATCTGTATAGATGCCTCAAAAGCTCTATGTGTGAGTCTTTCTGTAGGGAGCTCCCTCACCCTCTGAATAAAGGAGATAGTCTGGAATAGTGCATCTACTACCATGGGTGGTGAAGCTAGCTCTGCCCTGATAATGTCATGTGGCACTGACCGTTTCCCACGAAATAGTCGCGAGATCATACGTACTTGTGGCCTCTCGGTCACACTCCACTGGGCAACTGTGAGGCCTGGTGCCCAAACTGTCGAAGCATACATCATAGCTTGTCTCACTAGTGTGTCAAATAGCCACCCCTTTGTGCGGGGCTCCTTGAAGTGTGCCTGGTGACATCTCCGCTCTAACATCGCTAAGGCTGCATATCCTCGTGTGAGTCTATCGGTGGCTGCCTGTCTCATGCTGAAGGGGCCAGGCAAGCTCGTGAATGTGACTCCGAGGTAGACATAGGAAGTGACCACCTCAATCTGTCCGCTGCCAACTGTGAATGCCGCTCCATTCCTCACCATGGGGGAGGTGTGGAAGATCATGACCTTGGTCTTGCCAAGGTTTACTGTGTTGGAAGTCAATGTCCTCATTAGTCGAGCAATTAAATTCAACAATTGTATCTCTATATAAATCTTCCAGGCGGACACAACGTCGGTATATAGATTCTATTCTATATCCTTCAAGGGAATCCACGCGGGCGTAGCGTACGTATGTATATTATTATCTCCATACACTTGTACAACAAAACTACGTGGGTGACTTGGTCTAGTCCAAAGCTTCTAAAAGCTTTCGTGATCCTCCCGGGTTCGAATCCCATTTGCAACAGCGTAGGGAATTTCGTTTTTTTTGCCATATGGAAAAACACACTGACAGACGCCGTTTCTCAGCTTTTCACGATCGTAGATTTATTCGCTAGTGCTTTTGGAGGAGAATAAAACTATATAAACAAGGCCTTGGCTCATTGTGTAAATCACTCACTCAAAGATCTAGAGCTTGGAGATCTTCTTGAAGACAGAGTGTTCTCACACTCTTGAAGGAGGTGAAGTTTTGGTGAAGGAGAGGCTTCTCTCATCGCAGCAAGAAGTCTTCTACGAGGTGGTGGTAACTATCTTTTGTGAATTAACCTTGTGGTTGATTTACAATTTCGTTACACTATTTTGTTAGCTTCGTTGCTTCGTTCTCTTCACACACACTTAGATTATTTCGACATAATCTAAATTTTGTATCATCATCTTCTTATTCTTCCATTAGTGAGTGGACCACTTTATATGGTTGAGTAGTACTCCCATGTTGTAATTTGGACATCTATTATTTTTAGTGAAGTAAGCATCCAGCTTACGTTCCCTATCCTTGTCTCAAGATCTCTTTCTTTCTCTATCTCACTTATCATCTTGTCAATTAAGTTGTGTATGCTCAAGAGGTTTTAGTATTGGAACGATCCTGGGGCCCCAAATTCCAACACTTGGTATCAGAGCTTTAGGGTTTTGGTATCAGAGCTACATAATTGACATACACACTTAAGATAAGATGGGTGAGATTAGAATTGAGATTGAAGACAAGTTAGATGGATCTTCTAATTATCCCATGTGGAGTTTCATGATGATGAACTTATTAGTGACAAAGGATTTATGGAGTATCGTCAATGGATCTTTAACAAGACCAAGACGAGAAGGCGAAGAAGGGTCTACAGAAGCTTCAACGGGTACTGGAATTACAATTACAGAACAAACTGAAGAAGAGGTAACCACTTTGACCTCCAGAGTCACTGCTAGGTCTTTACCTAGAGTTCCTCCTACTGAAGATCAGGCAAGATGGGATGCTAGAGATGCTTTAGCACTTTCATTCATAGCAATGAGTGTCAAAAAGCATATTCTACCACATATCAGATCTTGCAGAAGTTCTAATCAAGCTTGGTTGAAGCTTGAGAATCTTTTTCAGAGCAGAAATCCTGCTAGGAAAGTTCACTTAAGGAGATAGGATGAAAGCTGGTGAGTCAATTCAAACCCACATTACGAGATTCGTTGACTTGAGAGATCAACTTCTAAATATAGGAGTTGAGATATCAGATGAAGAAATGGTAAATACGCTGATTAATTCACTTTCTATTTCATATCGATCTTTCATAACCACTCTTACCCTTACCACAAGAGATAGAGAGGTTACATTTGAAGAGTTAGAGTTCTTGTTGCTTCAAGATGAAGATCAGTTGAAGGGAATGGAAGAGAATGAAGAAGCACTTTCATCTTCATCAAAGGGTCAAAAGAAGAAGAAGGATAAGAAGAAGGAACAACAATCCAAGAAGGAAAGTAGGTCCCTCTCACCTTCTACTTCAGATTCTGTAGCTACGACATCTAAAGTGAATTCTTCTAAGAATAAGGTAAAAATATGTTCTTTCTGCAAGAAACGTGGACATATTCAGTCAGAATGTTATAGAAGGATTGCAGCAGAAAAGAAAAAGGCATCAGGTAATGTTGCAGAAGATGATAAAAAAGGGAAATCTCAAGGTGATTCTTATGCCTGTATCACCATTGAGGAAGTAGCTTTTGATCAAGCAGCTTTACAAGTTCTTTCAGCAAGTCCTTGGATATTCGACTTATGTGCTACTAAGCATATGACAGGTTGTAGAGAAGTATTTTCTTCTCTTTCCTATTCTTCAGGTAGAAGAGTTACTATTGCAGATGGCAATGATTTGGATGTTATGGGAATAGGTACAGTAACCCTAAAGTCAAGAGAAGGTGGTGTTTTTCAAATTTCAGATGTCCTTTATGTACCTGAAATGAAGAAGAATCTGCTATCTATATCTGCATTTTTAAGTGATGGTTTTAAAGTTGTATTTGAGAAAGATCTTTGTAAGATCTTATCACATAACGAAGACAAATGTCTTTTACAAGGTGAGCATAAAGGAGGGGTCTTTGTTTTGTCAAAAATCAGTCAAGCATATGCAGTCAAATCTTCGTCACCGGTGGAAGATATGAAGCTATGGCATGAAAGATTTGGACACATCAGTTTTGGAGCTCTCAAGAATTATCAAAGACAGAGGTATGGTTGAGAGTTTACCCTCATTCAAGCTACCTGATGATTCAGATATATGTGAAGGTTGTCTTGAAGGTAAGATGCATAAACTACCTTTCAAGAAACATGGTCATATTACAGCTACCAGGAAATTGCAGATTATTCATTCAGATGTGAATGGACCTATGAAAGCAGACTCTATTCAGGGTTTTAGGTATTTTGTCCTATTTGTGGATGATTTTACAAGATACTCATGGATCTATGGTCTTAAGTCGAAGTCAGAAGTCTTTCCTATGTTCAAGAAGTTTGTAGCTATGGTTGAAAATGAAAGTCAGGAAAATGTCCAGATTCTCAGAAGTGATAGAGGTAGAGAATACTTGTCAAATGAGTTCCAGACATTTCTTGATGAGAAAGGTATTACTCGTCACCTTACTATTGCTTATACTCCTCAGCAAAATGGTGTTGCAGAAAGAAAGAATAGAGTACTTGTTGAAATGATGCGGAGCATGATGGCGTCGAAGAAGTTTTCACCGAAATTCTGGTTTGATGCAGTACATACAGCTAATCACATTTTGAACAGGTCATCTACAAAAGCTTTAAAGATAATCACACCGTATGAAGCTTATTATGGTAGAAAACCTAATGTGAGTTACTTCAAAGTGTTTGGATCACTTTCTTATGTACATGTTGAGAAAAAGGACCGAGGCAAACTAGATGTAAAGGCAAAGAAAGCTGTTTTTATTGGATATCCTGTTGAAAGCAAAGGATACAGGTTTTATGTTCCAAAGAAAGGTGAAGTTATTCTTTCACGTAATGCTTATATTGCTGAAGATAAGGTTTATGATAAAGAAGCAGAAATTCCGGAGTTCATTAGTGAAAGTGACTATGGAATTTTTAGAAAGATTCTGGATGTACATGTTCAGCCATATCAAGAGGAAGTTAAAATTCCTAGTTTTCAAGAAAAAGTTGAAGAAAGAGGAATTTCACAACCTTCTACAGAGTCAGTTTCACAAGAAACTTTGATTCCAAAAATGGAAGAAGTTAAAGTTCCAGAAAGTCCTAGTACCTCGGTAGGACAAGTTCCAGAACCTGTGGAAGCTGAAAGTTCAGAAAGAGTTTCACCACTATTCAAGGATACACCTACGTGGTTATATCAAACTTGGAAAGATAGTGGTATAAAAACTTTTACTGGAAGAACAAGGAGTCAGACTAGACAACAACAACAAGATCATGTAAGAACAAGAAGTCAAACTAGACAGCAAAAAGATCATGTAAGTTTTGCTGAAGACTTCGAGATTCATGATATTTTGGCACTTACGACTGTTGAAGATGAACCTGCGTGTGTTAAAGATGCACTTAACATTCCTATTTGGAGAAAAGCTATGCAAGAAGAGATTGATTCTATTCATAAGAATCAAACTTGGAAGCTATGTGAGTTACCAGAAGGAAAGAAGGCTATAGGTGTAAAATGGATCTTCAAAATCAAAAGGAAAGCAGATGGTACTATTGATAGATACAAGGCCAGGTTGGTTGTCAAAGGATATGCACAACAAAAAGGTATTGATTATGATGAGACATTTTCTCCTACATCTAGGATGATTGTTATTAGGTCAGTACTTGCTATAGCAGCACATTTTGGTTGGCATATATATCAACTCGACATTAAGACTTCTTTTCTAAATGGTGATTTACACGAGGATGTGTATATTCAGCAGCCAGAAGGTTTTGAAGAGACATGTAAAGAACACTTAGTGTGTAAGCTTATAAAAGCTTTGTATGGTTGAAAACAGGCACCTAGAGCATGGTATGAAAAGATACATACATATCTTTTATCCATTGGTTTCCATAACTCAGATGCGGCTCCAACTCTTTATGTCAAAGCTAAAACAGGTATGATGATTATAGCAATCATTTATGTGGATGATATTATAGTTACAGGTCCCAGAGATGAAGATTTGCAGATGTTCAAAGAAGAATTGAAGCAAACATTTGATGTGAATGATTTAGGCATTCTACATTATTATCTTGGGATTCAATTTCTGTTTCGAGATGAGTGTATCTACATGACACAAGAGAAGTACATTGAGAAACTTTTGGAAAGGTTTCAGATGGGTGATTCTAAACCTATGCAAACACCTATGGATCAGAACATGTCTTTACAAATGGTAACAGATGCAGAGCCATTTGATGCTACTCTATATAGTCAAGCAGTGGGTTGCTTGATATATCTTTGTAATACACGTCCTAATATACAGTTTGCAGTTTCTCAAGTATCAAGGTTCATGCAGAATCCGACAGTGTTACATTGGAAAGCAGTAAAGCGGATCTTTCGTTATTTGAAGGGAACTTCAAATTATGCTATGGTATTTTCGAAATCTACACATTTGTTAGTAAAAGGATTTTCAGATTCTGATTGGGCAGGTGAAAGAGACACAAGAAGAAGTACTAGTGGATTTTGTTTTTATCTTGGAGATTGTCTTATCTCATGGTTTTCAAAAAGACAACCCACTATTGCCACTTCATCGTGTGAAGCTGAATATCGTGCAACATTTACAACTACTCTAGAGTCAGTATGGTTGCAGAAGATTTTCAGTTATCTTGATGTTAGAGTACATCAACCCATTCAGATATTTTCAGATAGCCAAAGTGCTATAGCTATAGCTAAGAATCCAGTGCATCATGCAAGGACAAAGCATATAGAGGTACACTACCACTATATTCGAGAGCAGATAGCTAAGAAGCACATTGAGCTGGTTTATGTTCCGTCTAGTGAGAATGTTGCAGATATTTTTACCAAAGCATTGACTAGAGATAGTCATGAGAAGATTTGCAGGTTACTGAAGCTTGTACCAATATGACATTGAAGGAGGGATTGTTGGAAGTCAATGTCCTCATTAGTCTAGCAATTAAATTCAACAATTGTATCTCTATATAAATCTTCCAGGCGGACGCAACGTCGGTATATAGATTCTATTCTATATCCTTCAAGGGAATCCACGCGGGCGCAGCGTATGTATGTATATTATTATCTCCATACACTTGTACAACAAAACTATGTGGGTGACTTGGTCTAGTCCAAAGCTTCTAAAAGCTTTCGCGATCCTCCCGGGTTCGAATCCCATTTGCAACAGCGTAGGGAATTTCGATTTTTTTGCCTTATGGAAAAACACACGGACAGACGCCGTTTCTCAGCTTTTCACGATCGTAGATTTATTCGCTAGTGCTTTTGGAGGAGAATAAAACTA
>CM035425.1:7040200-7045200 GCA_020310875.1 Ceratopteris richardii
AAATTACTTGGAAGAATGTCTATTGCATAGCACAATGTTGTTGATGAAAGACATACAATATATGCTATAGGTGAGGTCAATTCTTCACATCACAAATTCATTGTGAACTTCATGATTAGCGTGTTGAAGTGTTGATTATCTTTTGTGCACATTTTGTTCTAGATTTTAAAAAGCCCTTTCTTGCTTGCATTTTCTACATGATCATAGTCCTTGATAGATTAAGTGAGAGAGCGAAAGAGACTTCCATCTATTATCATGGGAGATATACCGTTTGGTCAAACTCCAAGAAACATGGTTGTAACTTGTAAGTACATGCTTATATAACACTCTTCGATGTGCTATCTTCATCCTCGTGAGGTCCTCATCCATGTATAGGGCACCACCGGGTAGTCCGCTTAGTATTCGTCTACGTCTAAAGAAGGCAAGCCGCAGTGCGTATCTCCTCAGAGCCAAGCTAAAGGATGAGAGCTCGTGGACGGGATGTATCCCTCCGAGACCTCCATGCTCCTATGAAGGGCATGTTCTCATACTCAAGTGTGCGGCAAATGTCTATGGTGTCTTCCTCTGGTGATGCGTCCTCTGGGAGGTCTATAATCCAAATGTGGAGACTCGAGTGTATCATGGACCCTAGTGGGCTCTTCTTTCTTCACGTCCGTGTTGACCTCTTTCTTAATCCTTTTGTGGACTACTTCCATGCAAGACTCGCGGGTGGATTCTACCTCCATCTTGATTTCTTTCTTTATTTCTTCTTTGAGTATCTCTACATTGGAGATCTCACCTTCTTCTTTGATCATCCGAGGGACACTAGCTTCGAAGCTCTCGTGGGCTGCTTGTCACACATCCCGGTTTTTTGCGATGGTCTTCTTTTGTTCTAGTATTTTGTCCATCATTTTGCATATCTCCATGTTGAGGGTGCAGTCCGCCTCCTTTTTGGCTTCTTTGATGGCTTTGGAGACAAGCTCCTCGACCTCCTTCTAGTCCATGGGAGCCATCTTAGTTCTCTCGGGGGGGAGAGAGAGAGAGAGAGAGAGAGAGAGAGAGAGAGAGAGAGAGAGAGAGAGAGAGAGAGAGAGAGAGAGAGAGAGAGAGAGAGAGAGAGAGAGAGAGAGAGAGAGAGAGAGAGAGAGAGAGAGAGAGAGAGAGAGAGAGAGAGAGAGAGAGGTTAGGATGGGGTTTGGGGTTAGGTTTAGGGTTAGATCTAGGGTTGGGTGTTAGAGTTTCGCATTAGGGTTAGGGTTAGGGTTAGGACTTAGGGTTTCAATTTCGAGAGAGAGAGATTGCCAAGGATTATGTAGAGAGGTTAATCCAACATTGCATTACATCTATCAGAAAGAAAAGCCATAGCTTGTGAAGCGCGTGTTTACGTCTGAACCCTCCTTGGCTTCCCTTTATGACCCATTCTGTGTTCCATGCTGGATGATTCCTATGTTATGCTCGAGCAAGTGCCACTAATGTTGTCATCTTGGGAGTTACCTTCGTGCGTACACATGCTGAGCAGCAGCACGGCAAGTTTCAAGCTATGCCTTGAATATCAAGATCTTGCTATCCATGCCTCAAGCAACTATCTTGGAGGATGTTATCAATCAGGGAGTTCAGTGTGAGAATCAAGTATTCAAAGAAAGCCAAGTCCAAGAGCTAGAAGTGTTGAATAATCAAGACTCTATTCCTCAAAAATTTGAATCAAGAACTTTTGAAGACCAAGAATTCATTACGAATGATATGGAGCATACAAATTATGAAGATAATAGGAAGATAAAGGACAAGGAGAAGTTCATGTTCAATCAAGGAGGTGTGCTTACTTAAGACGCTCCATCAAAGATCTTGGAAACACTACCAACGCACCACTAAAAGCTCAAGGGACCTATTTTTTGACGAACCTAAGGAAGATCAAGGGAGGTCGAGTCCTTCACCACCTTCCAAGATTAAGGATCATGAAGAATTCGAGGTTGTGCATGTATTAGGTTCAAGGATCTCTCCATGAAGATTGGAATGCCTTATTCATTGGGAACGTATGACATCGGTGATCGTACTTGGGAGCTTATAGAAAATCTTCAGAGAGCAAAAATTAAGGTTCGTGAATTCCATAAGAAGAATCCAATGAAACCCAAGCTAGAGAACAGGGCTTCTCCTCGTGGAACTCGTCGCTTGAGGGGGAGATGATGTCATGGACACAAAGAAAACCATCTTAAACCTTAGATTCCATGTGAATTTCCTATATCTCATGTTTGGTTAAGATTTTGGAGAAACTAATGCTTCCATTGCGTCTGAAATGTGATGAAACCCTAAGATCGATTGTCCACTTGTTAAATTCTGACATCTAGAGGTCGTGTTCGAATTGCGAACATCATTGATGACATCATCAAGTCGTAACCGTCATTGAGCACCGCCCTTGAAACCCTATATAAGGAGGGGTTGGCCACATTCATTCTCAGTCTTGCCAATGCCAGTCTTGGGAGCTCAAGGGGCGTGATCACCAAGTAAGTACTTTCAAGTTCCAGTTCAAGTTCTAGTCTTGTCTCTTGCTCTAGTCTTGTCTAGTCTTGTATCGTGCACATCCTTTCTTGTCCTATTGTAATCTCATAGTACGAGATCCTTTCTAGTTATTTCTTGTATCTAGGTCATATCCTTGAAGGAAATTCTTGTTATCGAGATATCTTGTTCCATACCTACGATCTCTGGTTGTGTGATCTCTTGTATCATCTTTAGTCTAGTTATCCATACCTATGACTCCCAGGTTATGGGATGTCTTGTATCAGTTACATATCCTTGTATTATTTTCCCTATGTGGGTATTCTTGTAATTAGAAGTATAATTCCAAAATCTTGTCTAGTATAGTCAGAGAGCACAATCTAGTTCTCCCTTGACATGTATCCACTACTTTGGGAAACCTTCCCCTATAGCCTTGTTGAAAACGTGTTCAGTGGAGCTATAGTTGAGGTTGCATAAATGAGATGCTCACTCTGTAAGCCGGTGTGTTCGGCTCCCACTCTGTGTTGTATGGGGCGTAGGACCCTTTCCACCATCGCTGTAGTAAAGAAAGAGGAGTGTGTGGGCCGAGGCTCGGGTGGCTGTCGAGGCACATCGTATAATCGTGTTGCATAATCTTGCTAAATCTGTGGGTCCTCAATGGGTGTAGTCTGACAAGGCTTGCGAAGAGTGCACCATGCTGTCGCACTATCCATGGATAGACGATATAACTCGAGCTCTTGTGCCTCCTCGAATGCCCGTTGCTTTCGACAGGTGAGACCGAGAGCCCAAACAATTGTTGCATACATCATAGCTGGTGTGACTAGTGTGTCAAATAGCTACCACTTTATATGGGGCTCTTGGAAGTGTGCCTTATGACATCTCCACCCTAACATGGACAAAACTGCATATCCTCGAATGAGCCTATATGTGGTAGCATATCTCATACTGAAGGGACCATGTAGATTTGTGAATGTGACTCCTAGGTAGACGTATGAAGTGACCACCTCTATATGTCCTTGAGCTGCTGAAGCCCGTTGCATTCCTCACCATAGGATAGGTGTGGAAGATCATGACCTTGTTCTTACCAAGGTTTACTATCAACCCCTTCCGTGTATTAAACTCATCTTAGGCACCTAGATGGCATCGTAACCCCTCCTTGGACTCATCATCAACGTATAATAGAATGTGTACGGATGTACCTGCGAGGTCTCCTCCATCTTTGCAAGCTCGTAGGATGTTGTCCTCAATCTTGTCTATGTAGAGCCCGAATAGAGTGGGAGAGAGGGGGAGCCTTGCTTAACACCGATTGCGTTAACAAAAAGGCCTCTGATAACCCCCCGGACATCAAACTCTTCCGGTCACGTGCTCATAAAGTGTATCGATAGCCCAAATCATCTCCGATGGTATCCCCAAGCTTTGAAGATGTTTGAAGAGCCTCTCTCATGGCATGGTATCGAAGGCCTTGTGGAAATCCACAAAACAACAATATAGTCGCTTCTTTCGCACCTTTGCTCCCATCAATGAGGTAGTGCAGAATGAATATGTGATCTGTAGTGGAGAGATCCCCTCGGAACCCTGCTTGACCACATGCACGTAATCCCTCCATCTCCATGAACGAATTGAGCTCTGCCTCAAGAACTCCATAGAGCTTGGCCATTGTGTGACCAATCATGAAAGTATTTTAGTTCCCTGTATTTTGGGTATTGCCAAATTTGTGACGAGCACATGGTGTTCCCTATCAACTCTTCTGGGAAGCCCTCCCCTATAGCTTGTTTGAAAACGTGTACAAGCAACGGGGCTATAGTGGAGGTAGTGTACATAAGGTGCTCACCCCACAAACCCGTGTGATCGATCAAATGCCCATGTCGGAGTTGACTCAATGGCCCTTGGGACCATCTCTTTCATGAGGAAAAAGGAGCTAGTAGGGTGGGGTCCGAGTGGCTGGGGATGGGAGGTTGCCAAGGTACCTCATATAATCACTCTGCATAGTCATGCCAAATCTTTGGATCTTCGATAGGTGTGGTCGGTCGTGTCTCCCGTAGAGTGCGCCATGCTTTGACACAGTCCATGCTCATAAATAGGCGGTACAACTCAAGCACTTTCGTCTTCGGAAAGGCCTATCGCTTCCGGTGTGCAAGGGTCTTCATATGTCTCCCGACCTCAATCTCTCTGATTCTCTCTAAGCTTGTAGTCAACGGTAGAGATGCTTGCATTCATCGTCATACCAACAGTTCTACTGCATGGTCCAAGGGGGAGGTGTGTGACTCGAGTGAGAGGTGTGCAGGAAGGAACGGATGGCAGATGTTTGAAGAACGAATGCTATGTGTGAGGCATAGTTGGAAAAAGTCTGGACTCAAACTTCTTGGAATGGTACGTACCGAACGTACCGTACTGTACATGTATGGTACCTGTTCACATGAATTTTTTTTTGGTTTGTTACTTAAGCATCCCGTGCATTTTTTAAAGCCATACATATAAAGATCCATAGTACATTGATACATACAATTGCATAGATACATACATAGTACATA
>CM035425.1:7050200-7267700 GCA_020310875.1 Ceratopteris richardii
GTTTCACATATCACCCCCTCCTTAGGTTTCAGCCCCCCTCCTCTTGCTTATTTGAGGGCATACCAGCCCCATTTCCTCCGTTTATGTGAGCATTACATGCTCTAAGCTCATCCCTATTTATTTGTGAGAGAACTCAGCATATCAGCCATTCCCTTTCCATTTATGAGGCTTGCTCTAGAGTCTTAAGCTTAGGATCTTGCATTATTGAAAGGAGCTGTAAGGCAGCTCATTCATCCCTTGAAAGCTTCATTTTTTCAAATTGGTTATAACGAATGCTTATATATATATATATATATATATATATATATATATATATATATATATATATATATATATATATATATATATATATATATATATATATATATTATGTATATGTATGTATGTATGTATGCATACATACATACATACATACATTTTACATACATACATACATATTACATACATACATACATACATACATACATACATACATATTACATACATACATAGATACATGCATGCATACATACATACATACATACATACATACATACATACATACATACATACATACATACATACATACATACATGTATATGGACGAGCGTTTCGAACCTTACCCTTGAGGTAACGTTCTTCTCTCGAATCGAATGCATACCGAACCTTACAAACCTTACCACCTTGATCTTTACATATTTAGTGTAACAACTCCGAATCTGACGAAACTCTAAAATCGAAATCTGCAAAAGACCTAATCTTCCAGCAATTGTGGAAGATGCAAAAGACGAAAGCCCTGTTGTAAGATGTTTTGAATCTCCGAGGTGTACCACTTGTGCAGACAGATCTCGAAGAAGCTGAAATCGCAAAATTAACTTGTATGTAAACCCTAATAACCTTTGCTCTTCTAGGCTTTGACTACAAAAACGAACGCCCCAATGCCTTCTGATGAGCTACTCCTTTAGACGATCCACATTGACTGTCAAGAAAACCCTAAATCTACTACAATTTGAACAACATTGCGAACCCTAAGTCACGACTGTCTGTAAAAGGCAAGGAGATTTGTTTTCACAGGTTAGGGTTTCAGACAATTAGGGTTGAGAGAGAGAAAAAAAGAAAGCCATATTAACGTCTACCAAAAGGCTAAACTTGGCCTATGGGACAAAACCATGTACAACTTTGGTCGTCTCTTTGTAGCAATGAAAAGAAAAATACTCACTACAAAAAAAGAATTATGTAGGCTGAAAACAACAAGATGATGGTGTACCTAGCAATGGTGGAGTAGTGAAGATAAAGTAGTGGTGCAAGGGGGGAGCGTGGCTCTAACTCTGCAGATAATGGCCACCTAATACATGGGGACCTATGTGGGGGGTGAATGTGTATACCTTAACCGGCACAAATGGGTGGAAGAGGGTGGAGTATGTGGTACATCGGCAGTGGACTCAATACCTCCTGCACGAGGGAGACCCAAGTGGTGGTGATGTGCCTCTGCTCCATCATGTGGTCGTGGGCGATCCTGATCTCGAAGATGTCCTCTTAATGGAGTTGTAGTTGTTGGTACCTAACCATACGTTGTCTGCGTCTCCCTCTCTTTGCCGCTGCCTTCTCGAGAGTGAGCTCTATATCTTCGGAAGGCTAGTCTCTCCGATGTGGCTCTCATTGAAAGAACTCAGTAACAGTATGCTGGGTGCCCGTATGTGTCTGATGTGTGCATTGTAGCCTCTGCCCACGTCTCTCATATGCTCCCATCATGAAGCGACCCATCCTCCGTTGGTCTCATGCGGTCATGCACAACTGGAGTGACTCCTCAATGTGGAACTGTGCTCGTAGGTTTGAGTATGCTGGGCATCTCATAATCAAGTGCTCCTCACTCTCTATCTCTGTATGGCATGCTAGGCACCACCTCTCCTCTCGGGGGACTCCTCTGGCTTGGCCTCTCTCGATCTCGAGCCGATGTGATGAAACTCGAAGCTTCCCAATGACGATACGGAGATGGTGTGATAGGTATGTACACATGTAACGTGGGGTCTCAATGAAGCCTTGATCTAAGATCCATAGGAAATGCTCACGGTAGTAGAGCATTTTCGGTGGCAATGGATCCTGGGGCTGACCCATGTCCTCTGTATTTATGTATGTATGCCAGAACTCATGACTGATGATCCTATTTCTCTCCTTGTGGGAGAATGAGTCAATGGGGGTATGGGAGTCATATCGTACGGTGGTAGTCTGTCTATGTCAAGTCCTTGGTGGGTCAGCCAATCTTGTGTCGGTGCATACCATGAGGAGGTGTCCCCTACTAGCGCCATGTCGTGTGATGCCTGTAAAGCTTTGTAAGTTTGTGTGTGTGTGGGGGGGAGAGAGAGAGAGAGAGAGAGAGAGAGAGAGAGAGAGAGAGAGAGAGAGAGAGAGAGAGAGAGAGAGAGAGAGAGAGAGAGAGAGAGAGAGAGAGAGAGAGAGAGAGAGAGAGAGAGAGAGAGAGAGAGAGAGAGAGAGAGAGAGAGAGAGAGAGAGAGAGAGAGAGAGAGAGAGAGAGAGAGAGAGAGAGAGAGAGAGAGAGAGAGAGAGAGAGAGAGAGAGAGAGAAAGTCATATTAACGTCTTCTGGAGGCAAAACTTGGCCTATGAGACAAAAACCATGTACAAGTGTAGTAACTCTGTGTAGAGGATGAAATGAAATAAAAAGTATATCGCTACACAAAGCTATATAAGGTTGGAAAAGGCTGGGAGACGTGGCTCTGACTCTGTAGATAGTGGCCACTAATACATGGGGGACCCATAATATGACTAAAAGTGTGAATAAAGCACCCTAGCTATAGGTGAATGGGACGAGGTGGGTGTAGTATGTGGTACATCGGGGGTGGTCTGAGTGCCTCCTGAAGGAAGACAGCCGAGGGGGTGGCGGTACACCTATGCTCCATCATGTGGTCATAGGCTGTCCTAATACGTGAGATATCCTCCTGATATAGTCGTGGTCGATGATATCCGCCCATGCGTGGTCGGCGCCGTGCTCTCTGTGCTGCTGTCTGGTGGAGCGTGAGCCCTATAGATGGACTCTGATGTAGCTCAACTCGCTGACAAAACTGGGTAATGGTCTGCTTGGTACTCACCCGTGGCTGATGTGTGGACTGGAGTGACCGCTCTCGCCTCTCGTATGCTGCTGCAAGGAAGCGTCCCAAGCGTCGTTGGTCTCCCATAGTCATGCACAACGGGAGTGAATCCTCTATTTGGAACTGTACTCGTAGGTCTAAGTATGCTGGGCATCTGATAACAAAATGCTCCTCACTCTCTACCTCTGTCTGGCATACTTGGCACCACCTCTCCTCACGTGGGACTCCCCTGGACCGACCCCTCTCAATCTCGAGCTGATGTGATCAAACCCGGAGCTGCCCAATGAGGACTCGAAGGTGATGGGGTAGATATGTCTGCATGTATCTCAGGATCTCGATGAAGCCCTCGTCGGATATATGTAGAAAATGCTCACGGTAATAGAGCATTTTCGGTGGCAATGTATCCCTAGAGCTCACCCATGTCCTCTGTATGTATGTATGCCATATCTCCTGCCGAATGATCCTATTCCTCTCTTGGTGAGAGAGCGAGTAGGTGGGTGCATGTGAGTCGTACTCTAGTGCTGGTAGCCTGTCTATGTCAAAGCCGTGGTGGGCGAGTCAGTGTTGTGTCTGTGCATACCATGAGGAGGTGTCGCCCGCTAATGCCATGTCCCGTGACGCCTGGAAAGCCCGATAAGCAATGCCCCATGCTCTGGAGTCTGTGTAATAGGCATACTGTCTGGAATAGTGCA
Organism: Ceratopteris richardii; assembly: GCA_020310875.1. Taxonomy (NCBI): domain Eukaryota; kingdom Viridiplantae; phylum Streptophyta; class Polypodiopsida; order Polypodiales; family Pteridaceae; genus Ceratopteris; species Ceratopteris richardii. The sequence goes on from CM035425.1 coordinate 7,053,978, forward strand.
TCAACTAGCATCGGTGGTGCAGCGAGCTCTGCTCTAATAATATCATGTGGTACTGAAGGCTTGCTGCGGATAAGTCTAGAAATCATGAGGATCTGTGGCCTCTCTAATGCTGTCCATACTGATGTGGCTAATCCAGGTCCCCATATGGCTGCCCCATACATGAGCGTTGGTGTAACCAAAGTGTCGAAGAGCCACCCCTTTGTGCGGGGTTCCTGAAAATATGCGTGGTGGCACTGTCTCTCCATCAAGGCTAGTGCTACATACCCACGTGTGATGCGGTCACGTGCTGCCTGAGACATAGAGAAGACCCCTGATGCTGCTGTAAATGTCACTCCCAAGTAAACATATGATCTGACCACCTCAATCGATCCACTTGTTGCTGTGAACAAACTATGTCTGCGTACATGTGCTGATGTATGAAAGATCATGACCTTGGTTTTACCAAGGTTCACAGATAACCCTCTGTGTGTGCAAAAGTCATCTAGGCCATGTAGATGATGCTGTAGACCTTCTGCAGACTCTGAAACCAGTACAATATCATCAGCGTATAAAAGAATATGGACAATGGACCCGTGTACCTCAATGCCATCACCCGCTTGCTGCTGTATGTAGTCCACTATCTCATCCATGTAGAGACCAAAGAGGGTGGGTGAAAGAGGGCATCCTTGCTTCATCCCGATAGTGCTAGCAAGTGGATGAGATAAGCCCCCCGGACATATGACTCTGCCACTCTCTCTCTCGTATAAGGCGTAGATCCCCCATATCATCTCCTTTGGAGCTCCGATATCAAGTAGTCGTCTGAAGAGTCGTCCCTGGGAACAGTATCAAATGCTTTGCGGATGTCCACAAAGCAACAATATAATCTCCTCTTCCTCACCCTTGCCTGCTCGAGAGAGAGAGAGAGAGAGAGAGAGAGAGAGAGAGAGAGAGAGAGAGAGAGAGAGAGAGAGAGAGAGAGAGAGAGAGAGAGAGAGAGAGAGAGAGAGAGAGAGAGAGAGAGAGAGAGAAAGAAAGAAAGACTTTTTAACGTCTATTAGAGGCCAAAATCGGCCTATGAGACAAAACATATACATCAGTATGATCCAATCCACAGTGATCCAAAACGAAAATAAAGTGTGAGTACTGCAAACGAGTATAAAAGGAGGGATAGTAGCTGGCATCAAGGGTGTGGGGTGCTATGGGTATGCACTCTATATGCTCAATGGGTGAGATACAAATATGATATGCATAGGGAGGGGAGGCTCGATGGTATCACAACCCCCTAAATGCCTGGAGTGGGTGTAGGATATAATGCATCGGTGGGTAAGGCATCATGGCGATCCTCAAAATGCTATGGGCGTCCAAATCGGTAGGGGTGCGTTGCTGACGTCTCTGTATCTCCATGTCATGGCGTGCGTGAATCGCTTGAATCTCTCTCTAAGTGGACGAGCTCTCCAGACAAGGGGTCTCGGTCGTCGACGCTGCCGTCTAAGCTCCTCTGCTCTGTGTAATGTGACACCCCGCATCGAGTTGGGCCCTCGAGTGTATGTGGGTCTGAAAAAATCTGTAATATAAGTCTGAGGGGGGGGGGGCCAGGTGTATCTCCATCTGCTGCTGGAGGAGTGATGCGCGGCGGTGCGGGAGCTCTACTAGGAAACGACCTAGAGGGCGTTGGTCCTCTGTCCCCAATAAAGCCCTGATCTCTCTAGGCCCCCTGAAGAGCTGTGGGTAGCGGTCTCTGAAGTCCTCATATGCTTGGCATCTACATGTGTAGTGCTCCTCGTCCTCCACCTCCTCTCTACATATCCTGCATAGTCGCTCATCCTTGGGGGTATGTGTGGCTCGCCCAATCTCAATCTCGAGCTGGTGTGATGAGACTCTGAGCTGCCCAATGGCCACTCTCTCAGCTGGTGCCATATATGTATCCATGTATCGTGGTCTCTGAATGAAACCATCTGCTGTCACAGTCAGGAAGTGCTCTCTGTAGTGTTGCCTCTTTGTGGGAAGAGGCTCCCGTGGTGCTATCCATGTCTCCCTGACGTGTATCTGTAGTAGGTCTTGATGGATGATCCTATTCCTCTCCGAACGAGAGAGGGTAATGTGGGGGGAAGAGAGGTCACACTGAAAAGGGGGGAGATCCGTAATGCTGGTGCCATGGTCTTCTAACCATCAGTAAGTCTGTGCATACCATACTCTCTCATGCCCTGTCTCTGCCAAATGTCTAGAGCTCTCAAATGCAAGCCTGGTGAGTCGGCTAGTGGGGAGCTCTCTTACTCTCAGAATAAAGGTCACCAACTGGAAGAGGGCCTCCACTAGCATCGGTGGTGTGCCAAGCTCAGCTGGTATAATGTCATGTGGAACGGAGGGCTTGCTGCGCAGCAATCGTGATATCATAGTGATCTGGGGCCTCTCAATCTGCGTCCACATCGCCTCTGTGATCCCTGGTGCCCATACTGCTTCTCCGTACATCAATGCGGGTGTCACTAGAGTGTCAAAGAGCCACCCCTTAGTCCGGGGCTCCTGAAAATGTGTCTGAAAGCAGCTTCTCTCCAATCCTGCAAGTGCCGCATAACCTCGCGTCAATCTATCTCTCGCAGCCTGTGCCATGGAGAATACCCCTGTGCTGCTCGAGAAGGTGATACCTAGGCCGACGTAGGAGTCCACTACCTCTATCTATCCTCCAGCTTCTGTGAAAGAGGCGCGATGGCGTACCGTCCTGGAGGTATGGAAGATCATGACCTTGGTCTTGCCAAGGTTCACTGTGAGTCCTCTCTCCATGCAAAAGGTATCGAGCGCCTGTAAATGTGACTGCAACCCCTCCCGTGACTCTGAGAGAAGGACAATGTCATCAGCATATAATAGGATATGTACTGGCGTACCTCCGAGGTCTCCTCCTCGCCCTCCTGCTCGCTGTATATACTCCGTGATCTCGTCGATGTAGAGACCGAAGAGAGTGGGTGAGAGAGGGCAACCTTGTTTCACACCAATGGTGCTAACAAGGTTGTCTGATAGACCGCCGGGTCAGCGTACCCTGCGTGTGACTCGTGCATACAAAGCGTGGATGGCCCATAGCATGTCTGATGGAAGCTGTAACTCCTGGAGCCTCCGTAGTAGTCTCTCTCGAGGGACCATGTCGAAGGCTTTGCGGAAATCCACAAAGCAACAGTATAGTCTCTGCTTCCTCGCCTTCGCGCTCTCAATCAAGCAACGAAGCACGAAGATGTGGTCGATGGTGGAGAAAGTGCGGCGGAAGCCTGCCTGGCCGGGTGCTCTGATCCCCGCTGCCTCAGCGTGTGTACTGAGCTCTGCCTCTAGTAGTGCCCCATAGATCTTCGCCAGGATATGGCCTATCATAATAGTCCTGTTGTTCCCTGGGTCCATCATATCGCCGGACTTATGGATAGGCGTAATGGTATGCATAGTCCATGAGTCGGGTAATCCCTCAACCAAAGCACGGTTGAAGAGATGGGCGATCAAGTGGGAAACTACATCTGCTGCGTATATAAAGTGCTCTCCCTGTAGCCCCGTGTGGTCTGCTGAACGGCCATGCTGTAGCCTATGGATGGCCTGTCGTACCATGCCTGCTGTGAAGAGGGTGGATATCACCGGACGCGGTGTGGAAGGAATCGGTAATGGTGGCTGTCATGGGACGTCATATAACCTCTGGGCGTAGGTGTGCCAAGTCGAAGGATCTGCTATGGGTGTAGGTGGACGTGGCTCACGTAGTGCCCTCCACGCGGTGGCACAATCCCTGCTCATGAGAAGGTCGATCAACTCTGCCTCCTGTCGCTCCTCGAAAGCTCGCCGCTTCCGGTGTGTGAGGGCTCGCATCTGTCGTCGTGCCTCCCTCTGTGATGGATCCCAAGATACTCTGTGGTCTGAGATGTCGGTATAGTCGCCTACACTCCTCATCGTACCGTCTATTCTGGGGTGTATGCCCCAGCGGTGTCGGATGTGCAGTGCTGTGGGTGGTGTATGGGAAGTTGAGCGTAGCGGATGTATGGAGGATCGAGGAGAAGTGGGCGGTGAGGGTGTCCAAGGAGGCAGAGGGATCAAGGGAGTAGATGCGCTCTCGAACATGGGAGCTATAGATATGTGCTAGCTCATGTCTAAAGTGAATGGTGGTACGGGTTGTGGTTGTATGGTGACGGGGTGGGGTATGCATGGTGAGCCGCGAATGGATAGGGCAAGATATGCGTGATCAGCTCCAATCGGTAAGGGTGGGATAGTGAATGAGGTAATCAGATGTGTCGCCTCCGGGGGTCCGATAACATAGTCTACCACACTGCCCCCCTGTGGTGTCGTGGGTGGAATGGAGGTGAGACCGCGCGAGGTGGGCCAGCTCCCCATCCCATTATATATGATGAGACGGTGTGCTGCTCCCATCTGGAGTAAGTGTCGGCCATATAAGGTGGGTGTGGCGGTGTCCGTTGAGGCTCTGAGTGTAGGCATGTCCTCTATGGTACGAAGCATCTCAGGGTCGTCAAAGTCGTAGATATCACACTGGTGGCTCTGAGTGCGGGCATTGAAGTCTCCTCTAAGGAAGACTTCACCCATCCCGGTATACTCCATAATCGTGTCACTGAGGCAGTCATATGGCGATGTGGTGTTTGGTCCCTCCCCTCTTGATAGCTGCTCAGGGGAATGTGTGAAGCGTGAACCAATGGGTGCAATATAGCATACGGCGAAGTACGCTGCTCTCTCCTCTGATAGCTGCAAGTGTATCCACATAAAACGTGCCTCTGGGTCTCTGGCTACCAACTGTACCCTCTGCTGGTACGACTGTCTATAGAGCACGGCTACTCCTCCTGATCCTCGTGTGGTGTGCTGCCTCATCTGGCGGCGGTGAGCTGACTCCCACATATAGCCCTCAATCCTCGGTAGGCTCCTCCCTAGGCTCTCGTGTGTCTCTGTCAAGAAGATAATGTCTCTTCCCTCCATCACCTCCTCGAGGCGCCCTGGATGTGTCCATGAAGATCCATTGCAGTTCCAGACTGCAATGTGCACCTTCTGCTGTGCTGTCTCATAGGCCGCGAATCCCTAGTCAATGGGCCGTCCATCAATGATGATCCGACCGTCTCTGTAGAGGGCACGATGTCCCTCTCGTCTTGCCTGGAGGACACGTGGCATGCATGCCCGTCTGTGCTCTACGTGCATCTGTGTGAGGTCGTCATCCAAATAGATGGGGGTGCCCGGTGTAGTGCGTAGTACCGCCCGTCGTCTGAGAAAGTCTCTCCTCCTGGCCTCATCTGAGAACTGAAGGATAAGTGCTCTGCTCCGTGTGGTGTCCCGTCCTGCTCTCCATACTCTGGTGAAGGGGAGAGCCTCATCCGCGCGGTATCCAAGTAATGTGCACAAGCGACGCCCGTCCTGCTCTGGTGATCCGTTTGTCTCTGTGAGGCCGGAGACGCGAACATTGAGCCTGCGGGGCTGTCGCATCCGCTCCTCCTCAATGGTGGTATGCACTATGTGGATCTCCTCATGGTGGTTGTTCTTCTTTGCCTCCTGTCGAAGGTTCTTTTTGACAACCTCGACCCATCCATCTTTCTTAGTCTCAAGCTTGTTCTGCACCACCTCCATACACTCCTTGATAGTCACCCGAATGTCCTCTAGATGTGGAGCGATCTCCCCCTCCTCGTGCATGCTGTCCAGTTTCGTTTTCATATTAGTAAGCGCAGTGTGCAACTCCTCTAGGTCCCGTGAGTGTTGCTTGCGGGTAGCGAGAAGCTCTTCCCGAAGGGATTCGTTTTCCTTCTCCAAGGTTGCCACCTTGGCTTCGAGGGCGACAACTCTACGGGTAATCCCGTTCAGTGCAGAATCTCCTTCTTTCTTGTGTTTTCCTATCAACTCTCGGAGGCCATGCTCTAAGGTGGCCAACTGTTCCTCCAGCTTGGGAGCCATGAGAAAGAGAGAGAGAGAGAGAGAGAGAGAGAGAGAGAGAGAGAGAGAGAGAGAGAGAGAGAGAGAGAGAGAGAGAGAGAGAGAGAGAGAGAGAGAGAGAGAGAGTTGCTTAGAATTAGGGTTGGGCTTCAGCTTAGGGTTCGGGTCAGGGTTTCATGTCAGATTAGGGTTAGGGTTAGGGTTAGGGTTTCAGGTTAGGGTTTGGGTTTCAAAAATATCTTTGACGAACAGTGGTTGGAGTGTAAGTTAGGGTTAGAGTTAGGCATTCGGATTGGGAGTGGGGTACTTGAGAGTACAGATTAGGGTTATTCTGTTGTACTTTGTCCATCGTGTCATTCAGAGCTTTTACAACAGCCAGTCCCCTCAAGTAGCTCTTGCATCGGTCAATAGGGAAGCCCTCGCGTCGGTCACTCGAACTCTAATCCCGCGAACAGGTCACGCGAACCCTAATCTCTACGTCAGGTCAAGTGACTCAGCTCTGCGATAGAGGAAGACAGGTCGGGGCGGAGGCTTCGTCAAGTCGGGGCGGAGGCTTCGTCAGGTCGGGGCGGAGGCTTCGTCAGGTCGGGGCACAGAGCTGCGTTAGGTCGGGGCAGGGGCTGCGTCAGGTCGAGGCAGGGGCTGCGTCAGGTCGGGGCAGGGGCTGCGTCAGGTCGGGCCAGAGGGCTGCGTCAGGTCGGGGTAGAGAGAGAGAGAGAGAGAGAGAGAGAGAGAGAGAGAGAGAGAGAGAGAGAGAGAGAGAGAGAGAGAGAGAGAGAGAGAGAGAGAGAGAGAGAGAGAGAGAGAGAGAGAGAGAGAGAGAGAGAGAGAGAGAGAGAGAGAGAGAGAGAGAGAGAGAGAGAGAGAGAGAGAGAGTTTTTTACGTCTATGCGAGGCCAAAGTCGACCTATGAGACAAAACATAAGATACATGATACGGATGTCATCCGGCTATCACAAAACTAAAGTAAGATAATAAAAAGCTAATACAATCTAGTCTCCAAGATGTGTGGTAAAATACTAAGGCTGATGGAGCCCTATCCCTGGGGGTATATGCATGTCTATATGCTAAGGGCAATACAATCATGAAGATGCATCTGTCTACTAGCTCCATCTAGTGGTAATGGAGGGGTGGAGGATGTGATACATAGGTTGAGCCGGTGCTAGAGCTTTCTGTATGAAAGCTATAGGATCTGCTCTCATCATGGCTACTCGCTGTATGATCGCTTCGAGATGTCGCCTCGAGATGTTAGGCTCGAATCTCCTCTATCTGGCGATGGTATAGCCTAACTCCTCTGAGCGTTGTGACTCGTGGTCGTCGTCTAGCTGGACTCACCTCAGCCTGCTGTAGTGTCTCTCCTCGCTGGGAATCAGGTGGGGAGGGGACTCTAGACCTCTGGAAAAAATCAGTGAGATGTAGCTGTCTTCTCTCCACCTGTGTAGCTGTGTGTCTCAGTGGTAAGAGTGCATCTCTATGCCTCTGAATCTCTATCAAGAAACGTCCTAACTATCTCTGATCTCGGGAGTCCATAATCTCTCGTAGGGTGGGCTGCTGTGGGGATAAAGGCCCCAAGGACTCTCCTTTTGTATATTTTGACCCTTTCATATGAAAGCTCTCTTCGAGAGCTTTCGAGACATATTTTTGTTATATTTTTTGGACCCCAAATTGGGGAGTTATAGGCATTTACATTATTTTTATGACTTTTGGTCATTGGCCATGTGTGAACATGCCCAAATGACCTAAAAGTCACTTATCAATAAGACTTGGTCCCAAATCTCTCATAACTTGATTGGGACTTCTTCACCTTCAGCTTCTCCATCTTCTTCTCCAAATTTTTGCGCAGGTTTCTCTCTCTACTTTCTCTCTCCTCACGCAGCAACCCACTCCCCTGGTGTTTGGAGCAACCGAGCACACCACGACATAGCTCTCCGTGGCCTCTTTCAACTGGTATCAGAGCTTTGAGCTGTTCCATCGCGACAAAGTTTCTTGAACTGCTTTTCTACTTCAGCCTATGTTAAGTTGAAGGTGTTTCCTTGCATTTGGGAGAATTTCATCGCAAAAAACCTTCTTTTTTCGGGATAAAAGTGCTGTTTTTGGAGGATTACTTCAGCCCGGAAGAAAGCTGAAGCAAATTTTGTGCTTTTTAGAGAGTTTCATTGCGAAGAATCTCTTCTATTCTTCCTTTTGTATCCCCACAGGTCATTTTCAACATCCACATTGCTGTTTTTTTCATCTACAGGTCTTTTGTGGCAGAAATTCTCTCATTTTCAAGTGGGAGGACATGCACAAAAATTGAGGAAGTGCATACTTGCTGGAAACTTATTACAGCAGGTCATATCTCTGATTTTATAGGTCATATTGCTGCAAAAATTGGGGCTTTTGTGAAAACAAGCACCCATTGTCTATGCATGCCTTTTGTGGTTGAAAAACAACAAATTTGTTGTTTTTGATGCAATTACAGCTTGCTGGAATTTTCTGAAATTTTCTGCAGAAAATTTCAGAAATTGATTTTTGCAAGTTTTGAACAGTTTTTTGGCTTAATTTCTCATCTATAGTCTCGTAAGGTAATTGTGCACAGGACAATAGGTGAATTTTACCTTTTTTGGTGAAATTTTGAAGCTATTAGTGTGCAAACATGGCCTCTACCTCCTCTGATGTCAAAAGCTTGTTTGAGATCAAGAGATTTGAAGGTAATGGTTTCAATTTGTGGAAAGAGAGAATGTTGGGCATCCTCTTTCTTAAAGATTGTGAAGGGGCTCTTGAGGAAGTCAAGCCTGAAGATATGACAGATGCGGCATGGATGAACCTAAACAAGAAGGCCATCACTAACATCAAGATGGCTGTATCAGATGAAATCTTAGTGGATTTGAAAGGCCTTACGACTGCTGTTGAGGTATGGGAGAAGCTGAAAGCCACTTATGAAAATAACACGCCTGTAAATCAAGTGCATCTTATGCGTAAGCTAGTGTGTATGCCGCTTGATGAGTCAAAAAGTGCGGTTGAGCACTTATCTTTGTTTACAGGTACTCTTTCACAATTGCAGGACTCTGGATTACCTCCATTTCGTGATAAGCTTAAGGCCATCTTCTTGTTGATGACCTTACTTGATTCATGGGAAACATTGGTTGTTTCACTTTCTAATAGCCCCAGTCTTACCTTTGATGGTGTAAGGGGTTCTATTTTGAATGAGGAAATCAGGAGGAAAGCTAGTGGAGAGGGTAGTGGTTCAGCCAATGTGGCTAGAGGAAGAACAGAAAAGAAAAGTGGAAAGGTACAGAGGAACAGGAGCAAAAGCAAAGGCAAGGCTGAAGTGACTTGTTATCAATGTGGTAGGAAAGGTCACAAGAAGCCTGATTGCAGATTTTATAAAGCTGAACTAGAAAGAAGGAAGAACACAGGTGAACCGTGACAGGAAGAAAAAGGACACCAAGAATGAAGCACATGATACCTCAAAGGACAAAGACAAAGAGAAGGCCAATGTGGCCTCTAGTGTCATCATTGAGGAGCTATCAGATGCAGAAGATATACTTTGTGCTACTATGGAAGAAGAGCATGCCGAAGTTATTGATGCTTCTATTAATATTCATGCACAAGATATGCAGATCACAAAGAGGGATTTGATTGATGCCTTGCTTACTGTGAATGATGTTTTGTCACAAACATGGATTGTAGATTCAGGTGCATCGTTTCATGTAACTCCATTTAAGGAGTGTTTTACTACCTTTCATGCAGGTAGCCATGGACATGTATATCTTGGAAATAATCATGCTTGTTCTATTGAAGGTATTGGCACAGTGCATCTCACAGTGGATGGTACTAATGAGCTGGTTTTGCATGATGTAAGGTATGTACGAAGCATCAAGAAAAGCTTATTGTCTGTTGGGCAAATGGATATGCATGGATATAGTACCCTCTTTGAGAAGGGGTCATGGAAGCTTATCAAAGGCTCTAGGCTGATTGTTAAAGGTACAAAGAAAGGGACTCTTTATTGCTTGCATGGTAAAGCCTTGTTGGGCAAGTTTATTGCTTTGGCTGAAATCCATTCACATATGGAATTATGGCATAAAAGGCTTGGCCACATGAGTCAAAAAGGCCTTGGTAAGCTATGTAATTTGGACAAGTTTGATGCTAAAGGCTCAAAACTTGATTTTTGTAATGAATGCCAATATGGTAAGCAAGTAAAGAATTCCTACTACTCTGGTGTCTCTCGTAAGTCTAATGTGCTTGATCTTGTTCATTCGGATGTTTGTAGCATGTCCATAGTACAAAGAGAGTTTTAAAAACGAGTTTTAAAAACGGGTTTTAAAACGTTTAGTACGTAGAGTACTAAAAAAATGGGAATAAAAAACGAGTATTATATTTTGTCACAACATTTCAATTTTTTTTCTTTAATAATCCATGAATAATGTATATCAAACTCTCATTTACATATCTAGTGCTAAAAACACATAAAAAACCTTAATCTACTACCACTACAATGATTTGGAGTTAGGAAGGCCCAAAATGAATTGGGTTAAATTAAACAAAAAATCGGAATGAAATCTTAAACTAAGGATCGATGTGCTTAAAACCCCACATAAATCACATTAAAACTCTTAAGACAATGCATTTAGAGTGATAGATTCCATAATGGATAAAAACAATGTCAACAATTTAATGATGTCCTGACTCCTTGCTAAATGAAATATCTTTTAAAATCAAAATAGGAACTTTTTTCTTATCCAGATAGGAGGGAGTTTTGGTTCTTAATTTGGTAGAGAAAGAAAGAAAACCATACATTTTCATAATTCTGTTCATGAAACAAAAACAAAAATTGAAGCTGATCTTCTTTAAAAAAAAAAAAGAAAAAAAAAAAAAGTATTAGGACGTTCGGAACGTCCGAACGTCCTAAACGTTTTTTATTTTTCATAAAAAACGCGTTTTATTGTACTATGAGCATGCCCACAAAATCTATGGGGGGTGCTCTTTACTTTGTTTCGTTTGTTGATGATTACTCTAGGAAGCTTTGGGTATATTTGTTAAAATCTAAAGATGAAGCCTTTGCTGCATTTAAGAAATTTCATGCATTTGTGACCACTCAAACAGGTAGAAAGTTGAAATGCTTACGTACAGATAATGGGGGTGAGTTTACAAGTGCTGAATTCAATAGATTTTGTGAAAATCTTGGTATTAAGAGGGAGCTAACAGTCCCATACAACCCCTCTTCCAACGGTGTGGCTGAAAGGTACAATAGGACTTTATGTGAGAGGGTGAGATGCATGCTGTCCACAGCTAATCTCCCTCATGGATTTTGGGGAGAGTTTTTGAAAACTGCAGTTCATGTTTGCAATCGATCCCCTCATATGTCCTTAAAAGGTGGCATTCGAGAAGAGGTTTGGTTTGGCAAACCAGCTTCATATGACCACCTACGCATCTTTGGTTGTGATGCTTTTGTGCATATAAGGCCTGAGTTGAGAAGCAAGTTAGATGCAAAGTCCATGAAAGGAATCTTCATGGGTTATGGAGATGAAGGTGAAATGGGCTACAGGATTTGGCTACCTCAACTCAAGAAGGTAATACGCAGCCGAGATGTTGTATTTAATGAGGCAAGGCTGCTCAAAAACAATTGTGCCTCTAAAGATGACCATAAAAGAGTCAAATTTCAGCATGTACAGCCACCAGTTAAATCTGATATGAACCCTCGGGATGCACCACATATGGCTGGAAATGACAATGAGCCTGTGGTTATTGAGCCAGATGATGCTGGACAGCAAAATGATGCTCCTGAAGGGTATATGCAGCCACCTATTCGTGCTGAAAACAGGGCTGGAAATGATGTACAGCAGCCTGTTAACAATGAAGAAGTTAATGTACCTCCTGATGTAGATCCATTGCCTGGTAATGTGGATCATTGGGTAAGAAGATCTATATGTCCTAGGAGGCCAGTGACTAGATATGATCCCTCTATACATTATATTATGTTATCAGATGAGGGTGAGCCTCTTACTTATAAAGAGGCAAAGCTATGTGAGCACAAGAAGAAGTGGGAGTTAGCCATGCAGGAAGAGATAAAGGCCTTCCATGCAAACGATACTTGGGATTTGGTTGAGTTACCCAAAGGAAGGAAAGCCATTCCCAACAAGTGGGTGTACAAAATCAAAACTGTTGATGGCAAACCCAAGTATAAGGCAAGGCTGGTTGCTAAGGGATATGCACAAAAAGAGGGCATTGATTTCCAAGAAGTGTTCTCTCCAGTGGTGAAAATGACCACTTTACGTGTGTTGTTTGCTCTCACAGCTGCTTTGGATTTGGAGTTATTCCAAATGGATGTTAAAACAGCCTTTTTGCATGGTGATTTAGATGAAGAGCTGTACATGAAACAGCCATAAGGATGTGCCATTCCTGGAAAAGAGCATCTGGTATGCAAACTGAAAAGGAGCTTATATGGGCTGAGACAGGCCCCCAGACAATGGTATAAGAAGTTTGATGCATTTATGCTCAAACATGGGTTTAAAAGAAGCCATGCAGATCACTGTTTCTACACCAAAAAGGATGAAGATGGCAGCCCAATTATTCTTGTACTGTATGTAGATGATATGCTGCTGGCTGGGAAGAAAAAGAGCACTCTGAATGCTCTAAAACAGCAGCTGAACTCTGCATTCTCAATGAAAGACCTTGGGGAAGCTGAGCATATTCTTGGTATGCATATAAAAAGGGATAGACAGCAGCATACTTTGCAGGTATCCCAAGAAAAGTACATTGAAAAAGTGCTCGACAGATTTAATGTGGCTGATGCTAAGCCTCTTGGGGTGCCATTGCAGCCACATGTTAAGCTTTCCAAGGATGACTGTCCCAAAAATGATGATGCAGCCAATTACATGAAGAGCATTCCATATGCATCAGCTTGTGGTTCACTTATGTATGCTATGGTTGCCACTCGGCCAGACATTGCTCATGCAGTGGGAGTTGTTAGCAGGTTCATGGCTAATCCTGGTAGAGCTCATTGGGAGGCAGTCAAATCTATTTTGAGATATTTGAAAGGGACCAAAAGTAAATGCTTATGTTATGGAAAGGGTCCATTGGAGTTAAAAGGATTTTGTGATTCAGACATGGCAGGTGATGTGGACACACGCAAGTCCACAAGTGGCTATGTATACATCCTTGCAAGTGGAGCTATTTCATGGTGCTCTAGACTCCAGAGGATAGTTGCACTATCTACTACAGAGGCTGAATATATTTCAGCCACAGAGGCTTCCAAACCATTTGGTTAGCTCGCCTCTGCAGTGAGTTTGGGATGCCTGAAAAGGCACCTGTTCTGGGATGCGATAGTCAGAGTGCCATATGTTTGGCAAAGAATGCCATGTTTCATGCTCGCACAAAGCATATTGATGTGAGATATCACTTCATCAGAGAGGTGTTAGAGGATGGCCTGATCACTTTGATCAAGGTCAATACTTCACAGAATCCTGCAGATGCTCTCACGAAGTGTCTACCCAAGGCACAACATCAGCTATGTATACACATGGTGGGAGTTACTTAGCTTAAAGGATCCTCCTTGGTCCTTTAAGTGGGAGGTTGTTGGGGATAAAGGCCCCAAGGACTCTCCTTTTGTATATTTTGACGCTTCCATGTGAAAGCTCTCTTCGAGAGCTTTGCAGACATATTTTTGTTATATTTTTTGGACCCTAAATTGGGGAGTTATAGGCATTTACATTATTTTTATGACTTTTGGTCATTGGCCATGTGTGAACATGCCCAAATGACTTAAAAGTCACTTATCAATAAGACTTGGTCCCAAATCTCTCATAACTTGATTGGGACTTCTTCACCTTCAGCTTCTCCATCTTCTTCTCCAAATTTCTGCGCAGGTTTCTCTCTCTACTTTCTCTCTCCTCACGCAGCAACCCACTCCCTTGGTGTTTGGAGCAACCGAGCACACCACGACGTAGCTCTCCGCGGCCTCTTTCAGGCTGCCCTCTGAACAAAGTCTCATATCTGTCTCTAATCTGAGTGTATGCTGTGCATCGACATACGAAATGCTCCTCACTCTCCACCTCCTGTGTACATAGTTTGCAGATCCGCTCTGCTCTCGAGACCCCACTGTGTCTCCCACTCTCGATCTCTAGTCTGTGTGATGCGACCCTGAGTTGTCCAATTGCTACTCGTGAACTCTGTGGCATATAGATGTCCATATAGCGTGGTCTTTGTATGAACCCATCTGACATAATGGTGAGAAGCTGATCCCTGTAGTAGGACATCCTCCCCTCTAAACTGGGTGAGCTCCATACTCTCCTGATGTAGAGCCTCCATAAGTCCTGTCTGATCACCAGAGTCCTCTCGCTACGAGAGAGCTGATAGTAAGGTGAGTCTGAGTCGTACTGAAAAGGTGGCAAACTCTCCATATCGAGCCCATATGTCGGGAACCAAGCTCTGACCTATGATTACCAGGCTCTATCATGTCCACTTTGAGATAACTGTATAGCTTCCTCAAAAGCTCTACGAGTGAGTCTGTCGCTTGGTAACTCCCTCACCCTTTGTATGAAACTCATTGTCTGGAACAGTGCCTCGAGGACCATGGGTGGTGCTAAGAGCTCTGCTTGAATGATGTCATGTGGTATGGTCTGCTTGCTACGGAACAAGCCTGAGATCATACATACTTGGGGCCTCTCAATCTGTGCCCACTGATCGACCGTCAAGCCTGGTGCCCATACTGTCGTTGAATACATCAAGGTGGGGGTGACTAGTGTGTCGAAAAGCCACCCCTTCGTGCGGGGTTCCTGGAAGTGTGCCTGGTGACACCTCCGCTCTAGCATCGCTAGGGCTGCATACCCTCGGGTGAGTCTGTCAATAGCTGCTTGCCTCATGGTGAAAGGTCCTGGTAGACTAGAGAGAGAGAGAGAGAGAGAGAGAGAGAGAGAGAGAGAGAGAGAGAGAGAGAGAGAGAGAGAGAGAGAGAGAGAGAGAGAGAGAGAGAGAGAGAGAGAGAGAGAGAGAGAGAGAGAGAGAGAGAGAGAGAGAGAGAGAGAGAGAGAGAGAGAGAGAGAGAGAGAGAGAGAGAGAGAGAGAGAGAGAAAATTATATTAACGTCTTCTGAAGGCCAAACTTTGCCTATGAGACAAAAACCATGTACAAGTGTAGTAACCCTATGTAGAGGATGAAATGAAATAAAAGATATATCGAGACACAAAGATATATAAGGCTGGAAAAGGATGGGAAGACGTGGCTCTGACTCCGCAGATAGTGGCCACCTAATACATGGGGGACATGTGAGTAAAAGTGTGAGTGAAACACCCTAGCTACTGGTGGATGGGTGGAGGTGGGCGTAGTATGTGGTACATCGGGGGTGGTCTGAGTGTCTCCTGAAGGAAGACAACCCATGGGGTGGTGGTGCGTCTATGCTCCATCATGTGGTCGTAGGCTGTCCTGATGCGTGAGATATCCTCCTGATATAGTCGTGGTCGATGATATCTGCCCATGCGTGGTCGGCGTCGTGCTCTCTGTGCGGCTGCCTGGTGGAGTGTGAGCCCTATAGATGGACCTCTTTGATGTAGGTCAACTCGCTGAAAAAACTGGGTAATGGTCTTCTGCGTACTCACCCGTGGCTGATGTGTGGACTGGAGTGACCGATCTCGCCTCTCGTATGCTGCTCCAAGGAAGCGTCCCAAGCGTCGCTGGTCTCCCATAGTCATGCATAACGAGAGTGACTCCTCTATCTGGAACTCTGCTCGTAGGTCTAAGTATGTTGGGCATCTGATAGCAAAATGCTCCTCACTCTCTACCTCTGTCTCGCATACTGGGCACCACCTCTCCTCACGGGAGACTCCCCTAGATCGACCCCTCTCAATCTCGAGCTGATGTGATGAAACTCGGAGCTGCCCAATGAAGACTCGAAGGTGGTGGGGTAGATATGTCTGCATGTATCTCGGAATCTCAATGAAGCCCTCGTCCGATATATGTAGAAAATGCTCACGGTAATAGAGCATTTTCGGTGGCAATGTACTCCTAGGGCTCACCCATGTCCTCTGTATGTATGTATGCCATATCTCGTGACGAATGATCCTATTCCTCTCCTGATGAGAGAGCGAGTAGGTGGGTGCATGTGAGTCGTACTGTAATGTTGGTAGCCTGTCTATGTTGAAGCCGTGGTGGGCCAACCAGTCTCGTGTCTGTGCATACCATGAGGAGGTTTCGCCTGCTAATGCCATGTCTCGTGATGCCTGGAAAGCTCGATAAGCTATGCGCTCTGTATCCATGCTGCGGAGTCTGTGTAAGAGGCATACTGTCTGGAATAGTGCCTCAACTAGCATCGGTGGTGCAGCGAGCTCTGCTCTAATGATATCATGTGGTACCGAAGGCTTTCTGCGGATAAGTCTAGAAATCATGAGGATCTGTGGCCTCTCTAATGCTGTCCATACTGATGTGGCTAATCTTGGCCCCCATATGGGTGCCCCATACATGAGCGCTGGTGTAACCAAAGTGTCGAAGAGCCACCCCTTTGTGCGGGGCTCCTGAAAATATGCCTGGTGGCACTGTCTCTCCATCAAGGCAAGTGCTGCATACCAAGGTTGTTAGCAACGTTTTCGCAACGTCCAAGGCAACGTGTTGCTAACGCGTTAGCAACATCGCAACGTTTGGACCTGGACGTTGCGAAAACGTTGCGAACCATTTCTTTTTTTTTTTCATTTTTTTTGCAAATATAGTAACCTAAATGTATATTATAGTATATCCATATATAATATGTATTATATAGTATGTATTATGTTAATTTATGTAATATGTATTGAATATTTAATATTTATGATTCATTCCAAATTCTCGAATCCTTGACACCTGTTCAATGAAGTGATGGAAGATGCACAATGCACATTGCACATGTATGATGTCAGAATTTACAACTAATCATTATCATGATTCATGACTCAATGACTCATTCTAAAATTCTAATTCACAATGCACATTCAAGCAACTCATATGACAATGGACATAAATGATGAGAGTCAAGACAAATACTATTATATACAACTTACAAGTAACATTGAAATTTAAAACAAACTTCAAAGAATTATAATTTATGACAAAAACATGTGAAAAAGTCAACCTCATCTCAAAATTATGACACTGGTGACTATCATGACTCATAACTCATATGTGATATGATATATCAGAATCCAATCATCAATGTCCATAATACATATACATCAATGATCATACCAAACTCCAGTAACCATCATCCATGACACATGTCACGACTCACATCATACATGATATCACTAAGTAGTCAAACAATAAACTGCAATGTCAATAATACAATGATCAATCAATATCAAGTAAATCATAAGTGATAATATCATAATACATATGACATGTGACACATGTCACATGAGCAGTCATCAATCCTCAAAATGCTCTGAGTCACTATCATCATCATCACTATCATCATCATCATCATCATCATGTGGTGCTCGACTAATAGATGCCTCCATCCTACTAGTAGATGGACCTGGTACACTGTGTGCTCTATGACTAGAACGAGTCCGAGATGCCCTCGTATCATGCTGTGGCACTGTCAACTCCTGATAGAGCATGTCATATAGATCAAGGTCCTTTGCCGGAATGCTAGGTATATCATGGACCCTCTCTATATCAAGCTCATCAACGTTCACCTGCCGCACCTCTGCTGAGTGGCCACCACGCTCCAATAAACGCAAGTTGCAGTGGCAATAGACAAGCCGCTCCAACTGCAATGTAGATAGTCTATTCCTCTTCTTTGTATGGAAGAGGGCCCATGTACTCCAATTCCTTTCACATGGACTTGCACTACAGTCTTGTGAAAGTATGCGGATGGCTAACTTTCTCTGCAAGATAAAAAAGAAAGAGTTCATTAAGAAGAGGAATGACTCATGAGACAAACTTCAAAGTTATAACTTATTAGTTAAATACTCAAAAGGAAATTAGAATGACTTGTCACTTACTAGCTCAGGTGTACCAACACCGTATCTCTCCCACCATGTCACAGGCATCAAGTGCATGCTTCTCAAGCATGCCGTGTCTCTACCAAAAAGTCCTTCATTATTCTGAAACTGGGTGAGCTGAAGCTCCAACTTCCCACGTAGCTCCACATCAGAAGGTCCATACAATCGATCTACATACTCATTCCAAGCAGTCACAAGCTCCATATCCAATGACTGTGATGCAGATCTCCATAAAGGATGTAGTAGATTGGCCATCCCATGTATAGGGCGATGGAACCAATCCCACCTCTTCCTCCATATTCCTTTTATTTCCTCTATCCTATGGATAAAAAACAAATGAAGTTAGAAAACAATAAGATTTAAGAATGTTGAAGAGTCAAGACTTGAAAGTTGAACATGAATGCTCATACAAAAAATAAAATATGGTTACCCAAGTTTCAACTTACCTCTCCAATGTCAAATAAGGACATCTCTGTATAGACTCTCCGACACGATCCATGAACTCATAAACAAGTCCAAGTGTGCAGCCCTCTCTATCTGCTATGCGTATGAGTGAATATAAGGGCTGTAAGGCCCGCACTAATCCCTCCACATCCCTCCAAAAGCTGTCATCCAAACATGTGCGTCGTACAAGCTCTGCCTTTGGACTAGTATGTCCATCCCAAGCTAACCAATCAGGTGATACAACTGTCTGCATCAGTGCTTGCCTCACTCTTAATAATCTTTCCATGACTATGCACATGTATGCAAATCTGGTCTTCGCGGGCTTCACCAAATCAATATCACTGTAAGACCGAAATATAGCAAGCAATTTTGGTCTCTTTGTGAACAAAGAGACCACTTTTATGCAAGTGGTAAAAATGGTGTAAATCCATGGTATCTTCTCCACATCCTCTATCAGCAAATCAATGCAATGGGCAGCACACGGTGTCCACACAATAGAAGGGAATTCTTCTTCTAGAAGCTTGCCC
The DNA here is from genome assembly GCA_020310875.1 of Ceratopteris richardii. NCBI lineage: Eukaryota > Viridiplantae > Streptophyta > Polypodiopsida > Polypodiales > Pteridaceae > Ceratopteris > Ceratopteris richardii. Next base: position 7,072,759 of record CM035425.1, read on the forward strand.
ATAGCCACACAATTGCTTCCATTATCTGTAACCACTTGGACTACCTTTTCTACACCAATGTCCATGATAGCTTGACGGATATGATCATAAATGAATCCACCTGTTTACATATAACACAATGAATCATTAATCAATTGATAAATTATAATTTATCTTGACATGTGTCATGCACATGCACATGCCACATGCACATGCACATTGCACATGGCACATGCACATGCACATGGCACATGCACATGCACATGCACATGCACATGCACATGCACATGCACATGCACATGCACATGCACATGCACATGCACATGCCACATGCACATTGCACATGCACATGCCACATGCACATTGCACATGCACAATGCACAATGCACATGCCACATGCCACATGCACATGCCACATGCACATGCACGTGCCACATGCCACATGCACATGCCACATGCCACATGCATTGCACATGCACATGCCACATGCATTGCACATGCACATGCCACATGCATTGCACATGCACATGCTGCATGCACATGTGTCATGCTGCATGCACATGTGTCATGCTGCATGCACATGTGTCATGCTGCATGCACATGTGTCATGCTGCATGCACATGTGTCATGCTGCATGCACATGCACATGCACATGCCACATGCCACATGCTTCATGCACATGCCACATGCTTCATGCACATGCACATGCACATGCACATGCACATGCACATGCACATGCACATGCACATGCAGCATGATTGATCATTGCACAATCAAATATAAATTGAAAATTCAAAAATCAGTTCACTCACCTGTGATTGTAGTACCAGCAGCTGATGCATCTATGGCTCGAAGGAACATGGTCCCTTTGCAACAATGCACCAAAATGTTGTACATATTTCTCTTTCGTATGTCCGTCCATCCGTCACACATGATTGTGCATCCATACTTTGCCCATGTCTCTTTCATAGGCTCAAGCTCTCTCTCTAATGCTTCCTTTGTTTTTTTCAGCTCCGTTGTCCTCAAGTCTTCATAGGTAGGCCCTTGCCCATGAAACCCTAATAGTGAAACCTTCTCAATGGCATTTCTCCATGCCGATGTCCGTGCAACATTAAAAGACAAACCACATTGTATAAAAGCTTTCATGATGGCTTGTGTGGCTTCTTGTTTACGTTGTTGTTGCAAGCTAGCACGTATAGATGCTCCTCCAAGAGAGCCAAGTGGGTGCTCTTGTGGATCATGCTCTACTCTTGTACTCTTTCTTGGTGGCTCATGCTTTATGTCAATGTCTATGGAAGACTCATGAGCTTGAGATGCTTGAGTTTGGGGATCACAAGAACCATGTGAACCGCTTGCAAATGATCTAGCTTGTGATTGGGCTCCACTCCTTCTACCTTGGGCTTTTTGAGCTACCCATGCCATTAGCTCTACCTTTATAGCTTCGGGCATAGGCTCTTTGCAAGGTGCAACTCCTATGCCACTAAGTCTTCCAAGGTGTGCCTTGATCCTATCAGCTCCACCGGCTCCACTATAGCCACAAAGCTTGCAAGTCCATCTCTCACTACCCCCGGAGCCCATCTTTCCTTGGCTTGTCACATATTCCCAACATGCTTGTTTTGCTTTAGGCATGTTGATGGAAGAGGTTAGAAGCTTGGAGAGGACTCAAGATAGGAAGCAAGCTTAGGGGGGTCACGTGTGTGAGGGTGTGTGTGTAATAAAGTACCTTCACCTTGGTCCTTCTTGAAGCTTAGCTGCGTTTTGCTCTGCAATACTGGTGTGTTTTGCTCTCGGGTCGCCTGTCGAAAATGCCTCAATGAGGCCGTTTCGGCGAAACGGCCTCATTTGAGGCAAATTTTTTTGTGTTTGTTCGCAACGTTGCGACGTTGCGTTGCGAACGTTGCGAACGCATCGCAACGCGTTGCGATGCAACACTGCTGCATACCCACGTGTGATGCGGTCCCGTGCTGCCTGAGACATAGAGAAGACCCCTGATGCTGCTGTAAATGTCACTCCCAAGTAAACATATGATCCGACCACCTCAATCGGTCCACCCGCTGCTGTGAACAAACTATGTCTGCGTACTTGTGCTGATGTATGAAAGATCATGACCTTGGTTTTATCAAGGTTCACAGATAACCCTCTGTGTGTGCAAAAGTCATCTAGGCCATGTAGATGATGCTGTAGGCCTTCTGCAGACTCTGAAACCAGTAAATATCATCAGCGTATAAAAGAATATGGATAGTGGACCCGCGTACCTCAATGCCATCATCCCCCTGTTGCTGTATGTAGTCCACTATTTCATCAATGTAGAATAGCAAAGGATGAGAAGATGGGTCAAAACTGCAGTGCTCATGAGAAGATGGGTCAATCCTTTGACATATGTGTCCTAGAATCTTGCCTTGCCTGACAATGAAAACACACTTTTCTGGGCTCAAAAAGACCTTATTTTCTCGACATTTGTCAAACACTTGCCTTGATTCAAAGAAGTTGGGTCACTCTAATGTTAGAATGAGCATGTAAATCATCCACATAAACTTCCAAGTTCTTTCATAGGAATTCCTTAAAAACATGGCACATTAATCGTTGAAAAATGGTGGGTGCATTTGTCAGCCAAAATGGCATCACATGAAATGCAAATATGCCCCACTCTATGGCAAACAGTGTCCTAAGTTGATCTTCAGGAGCAATGGCTACTTCAGAAAACCAAAAAAAAAAAAAAGTCACGACAAAAGAAGGAGCCATTGCTCCTGAAGATCAACTTAGGACACTGTTTGCCATAGAGTGGGGCATATTTGCATTTCATGTGATGCCATTTTGGTTGACAAATGCACCCACCATTTTTCAACGATTAATGTGCCATGTTTTTAAGGAATTCCTATGAAAGAACTTGGAAGTTTATGTGGATGATTTACATGCTCATTCTAACATGAGAGTGACCCAACTTCTTTGAATCAAGGCAAGTGTTTGACAAATGTCGAGAATATAAGGTCTTTTTGAGCCCAGAAAAGTGTGTTTTCATTGTCAGGCAAGGCAAGATTCTAGGACACATATGTCAAAGGACCCGCGTACCTGAATGCCATCATCCCCCTGCTGCTGTATGTAGTCCACTATTTCATCAATGCAGTGCTCATGAGAAGATGGGTCAAAACTGCAAACAGTAGTAAACGCCCATTCTTCTTGCTACACAAGATTAGCAGACTCTATTTTTGGTGTAGAGGCTTCTGCAACAACCATTCCAACATCCTTTTTCTTTGCCTCTTTTGCAGCCAGCTTTGGACAGTTCTTTATGATATGAGCATTCCCTTTACACTACTTGCAAAACAATCTCTGCTTTTTTTATTTCTTCTCATCTTTATCCTAGTTCTTCGAATGTGCAGCATTTGCAGCTTTCTGCTTACTAGTAGAAGAGCTCCATTTTCCTTTGCCCTTCTGACTAGCCAGGAAAGCTTGATCTGCAACACGCATAATGGACTTATTCTTCCTGGACTGATCTTCTTGTAAGAGAACAAAGACTAACTCCTCAAATGACAAGGCATTTGGATTTCCTTTCATCATCAATCGAAGAGTAGAAGCAAAACTCTGATATGAATCAGGAAGACCATTCAAAACGGTCTGCAGAAGTGAGCTATTTGGTATAACCTCATCAGCAAAAATCAACTATTCCTTCAAGTCTTTGATCTTTGTTAGAAAACTGTCCATAGAATCACCTTCATTCATGTGCTCACTCTCTAGCTGTTTTCGGAGGTAAGCAACACGAGCCTCATTCCTAGCCTGGTACAATGTGGTAAGTGTATCCCAAGCATCCTTTGCACGGTTGAAGAGGTGGGCAATGAGCGGTGCAAGGGTTGTGCCTCCGTAGATGAGATGCTCAGCTTGTAAACCGAAAAGGTCATGGGCCCTTCCATGCTGTAGACGAGCAATAGTGCATCCCACCATAGTGGGTGTGAAGAAGTCAGATGTAGTAGGACGTGAGCTCTGTGGTCTGGGAATGGGGGGGCTGGTCTGGGATCTTGTATAGGCTCTGTGCATAGCTATGCCAAGTGCTCGGGTCTCGGATGGGTGTCTGCTATCTCCTGTCTCTCAAATGTCGCCATGCCACTGCACTGTCTCGACTCATGAGTAAATGATAAATATCCCAATACTGTCTCTCCTCCCACTCTCGTCGTTTGCGACGAGTAAGGCTCTGCATGCGACGCTGTGCCTGTGTGTGTGTAATATCCCCTCTATGCTCTAAAATGCGTAGGTGCTTCCGTAGCTCGCGGCAATCTGCATCATACCAGCTGTTCTGAGGCATGGAACCTATGCGTGCAGGGTGTGTATATGTGCGGTGTGGGAATGTAGAGAGCTGAGTCGTGTAGGATGGTGGTGAACTATGATGTAAGTGTGTCCAAGGATGAGTGGATCGAGGGAGAGTAGGCAGGTGTGTAAATGGTGTGCATAAACATGTGAGAGCTCGTGTGTGAAGTGTATCGTGATGTGTGTCTCGGTAGGTGAGGGAGGGTCTAATGGAATAGGAGATGAGAGAGTGAATGTGATAAATGTATGGTCAGCACAAAGTGGGCGTCGTCCAATAGTAAGTGAGGTGATGAGTGAAGCTCCAGAGGTGGTACCCAAAATGTAGTCGAGTGTGCTCTCACCTCCCCCGTGAGGGAAGCAAGTAAGTCCTCCCGAACCTGGCCAGCGATGCATCCCGTTATATATAACGAGCTGATGTCGGCTGCCTAGCTCAAGCAGATGTCTTCCATAACCTGTGGTGTCCTGACCCATATCTGTTGAGATGTGGGTGATCCATATCGTATGCATCACACTGATGTGACTGAGTGCGTCCATTGAAGTCCCCCATAAGGAAGACTTCACCTAGTGTGCTGTAATATAGTATCTCATCTGAAAGTGTTGTGTATGGTGAGTCTCTGTCTCGGATCGGTCCCCCAAGATCCTGTCTTGCGTATCGAGATCCTCCTGGAGGGAAGTAGCCTATAGCAATGTAACCATGCGAACCCACATATATCGTGCCTCCTCATCTCTTCCTATAATATGGATCCGGCCCTGTATCTCCTGTCTAAATACGATGGCCACCCCTCCCGACCCTCGCGCTGTACTCTGTCCGGTCGTGGTCCGGAATGCAGATTCCCAATGAAAACCTGCAATGCGTGGGAGACCTCTCTCTGGGCTCTCGTGTTTCTCTTTGATGCATGCAAAGTCATGTGATGCGAGGATCTCCTCGAGTCTGTCTTGTCGTGTCCAGAGTGCCCCGTTGCAGTTCCACACTGCCCCTCTGAGTGGTATCTCCTGGTGAGGTGCTGTCTCATAGGCCGCGCGGCCCTATTTAATAGGGCGACCATCTATGAAGACCTAACCATCACGGTAAAAGGCCTTCCTCCCCTCTCGTCGTGCCTGGAGTATCTGTGGCATGCAAGTGCGTCGGTGTGCCACCTCCATCCGCGTGAGGTCCTCGTCCATGTAGAGGGCGCCGTCGGGTAGTCCACGAAGTACTGATCGACGTCTAAAAAAGGCAGTCCGTGCCTTGTCCGAGCTCATCTTAAGAATGAGTGCTCGCGAACGCGATGTATCTCGCCCAACCCTCCAAGCGCATGTGAAGGGCATGCTCTCGTATCCGAGTCGACTGCAAATGTCAATGGCATCTGCCTCCGGTGATGTTCCTTCGGGTAGGCCCGTAATCTGAATGGTAGTCTTCGAGTGTGTCGAAGCCTCTCCTCCTCAAGTGTCTCTTGGACTTGTGTGATCTCTTCTTTCTGCACATCTTTCCTAACTTCCTTCATAATCCTTTTATGTACTACTTCCACCCACGACTCTCGAGTGGATTCTACCTCGGTTTTGATTTCCTTTTTAATTTCTTCTTTCAGTGTCTCCACATTGGAGATCTCCCCCTCTTCTTTCAGGTGCGCATAGGCTGTCCTCCAATTGTCTCCTTCTTCTGTGAGGGTTTTTACTTGTTCTTCGAGCCCTTTGACTTTATCCATTACTTGTTCTTCGAGTCCTTTGAACTTTTCCATCATTTTTAGTATCTCCATATTGAGATTGCGGTCTTCTTCCTTTTTGGCCTCTTTGAGGGCTTTAGCGATAAGTTCATCCACTTCCCTTCTATCCATGGGAGCCATTTCAAAGAGGTTTAGGGTTCCAACGAGAGAGAGAGAGAGAGAGAGAGAGAGAGAGAGAGAGAGAGAGAGAGAGAGAGAGAGAGAGAGAGAGAGAGAGAGAGAGAGAGAGAGAGAGAGAGAGAGAGAGAGAGAGAGAGAGAGAGAGAGAGAGAGAGAGAGAGAGAGAGAGAGAGAGAGAGAAGAAGAAGAAAGAAAGAAAGTCATATTAACGTCTACTTGAGGCCAAACTTGGCCTATGAGACAAAACCATGTACAAATGTAGTAACCCTCTGTAGAAAATGAAATATGAGAGAGAGAGAGAGAGAGAGAGAGAGAGAGAGAGAGAGAGAGAGAGAGAGAGAGAGAGAGAGAGAGAGAGAGAGAGAGAGAGAGAGAGAGAGAGAGAGAGAGAGAGAGAGAGAGAGAGAGAGAGAGAGAGAGAGAGAGAGAGAGAGAGAGAGAGAGAGAGAGAAAGAAAGTCATATTAACGTCTTCTTGAGGCCAAACTTGGCCTATGAGACAAAAACCATGCACAAGTGTAGTAACCTTGTGTGGAGGATGAAATGAAATAAAAAGTATATGGCGACACAAAGATATATAAGGCTGGAAAAGGCTTGGGAGACGTGGCTCTGACTCTGCAGATAGTGGCCACCTAATACATGGGGGACATGTGAGTAAAAGTGAGTAAAACACCCCAGCTACTGGTGAATGGGTGGAGGTGGGTGTAGTATGTTGTACATCGGGGGTGGTCTCAGTGCCTCCTCAAGGAAGACAACCCATGGGGTGGTGGTGCGCCGATGCTCCATCATGTGGTCGTAGGCTGTCCTGATGCATGAGATATCCTCCTGATATAGTCGTGGTCGATGATATTAGGAGGGAGAGAGAGAGAGAGAGAGAGAGAGAGAGAGAGAGAGAGAGAGAGAGAGAGAGAGAGAGAGAGAGAGAGAGAGAGAGAGAGAGAGAGAGAGAGAGAGAGAGAGAGAGAGAGAGAGAGAGAGAGAGAGAGAGAGAGAGAGAGAGAGAGAGAGAGAGAGAGAGAGAGAGAGAGAGAAAGTCATATTAACGTCTACTTGAGGCCAAACTTGGCCTATGAGACAAAACCATGTACAAATGTAGTAACCCTCTGTTGAAAATGAAATATGAGAGAGAGAGAGAGAGAGAGAGAGAGAGAGAGAGAGAGAGAGAGAGAGAGAGAGAGAGAGAGAGAGAGAGAGAGAGAGAGAGAGAGAGAGAGAGAGAGAGAGAGAGAGAGAGAGAGAGAGAGAGAGAGAGAGAGAGAGAGAGAGAGAGAGAGAGAGAGAGAGAGAGAGAGAGAGAGAGAGAGAGAGAGAGAGAGAGAGAGAGAGAGAGAGAAAGTAAGAAAGAAAGAAAGAAAAGAAAGTGTTTTTACCTCTATTAGGAGGCCGAACTCGGCCTATGAGACAAAACGATGTACATGGGTGTGTCTTCTGTCAATCAGAAAAGATAAAGGTAAAAGTGCTGAGAAAAAAAACTGGTCAAGCTGATATAGATCTCCGTAGTATGCATGTGGAGATACCTATGAAAGTGGGGGGGTGTATGGAGTGCGATATCTATGATAGTCTATATGCAAAAGTGGTAGTACAATAAGCATGAGAATGCAGCTGCTAGCTCCATCCTGTGCTAGTGGGCGGGTGTAAGATGTGATACATAGGTGGAGGTGGAGTCAGGGCCACCCTAATGGCTGTAGCAGGATCAGCCATCATCATCTGGGATCGTCTCTCCTCCATGGCGCGATGGTCACGAGCCTGGATCTTTGCAATCTTGTGTCTGTGAAGTCTCGGGGCTCGATATCCTATAGCACGGGGTCGTCTCCTAGCTCGAGAAGTCTGAGCCTGCTGAAGAGTCACCCCTCTCGGTGTGTGGGCTGAGGGGGGGAGGGCTGTAACACGTCATGGAATAAAGAAGTCAGTGAGCTGACTCTGTCTCCCTCCTGTATGGGCTGCTACAGTAGGCTGGAGTAGGGTATCTCTGTGACTCTGTATCTCTAGTAAGAATCGCCCGAGTTGTTGCTGGTCTCTAGAGTCCATGATCTCTCAGATGGTGGGCTGCCTGGTAAACAGAGTCTCGTATCTGCGTCTTATGCCATCATATGCACTACATCTGCATACAAAGTGCTCCTCATCCTCCATCTCTACTCTGCATACCATGCATATCCGCTCCTCTTTGGGGATGTCTGCGGCTCTGCCCGTCTCAATCTCTAGTCGGTGTGATGAGACTCTCAACTGCTCAATCGCGACCCTCGAGCTATGAGGCATGTAAGTATCCATGTAGCGTGGTCGCTGGATGAAACCGTATGCTAGTATGTCTAAGAAATGGTCTCGGTAGTGCGATAGTCTGGATCCCATGTGTGGTGTGTGCCATGTCTGACTAATGTAGAGAGAGAGAGAGAGAGAGAGAGAGAGAGAGAGAGAGAGAGAGAGAGAGAGAGAGAGAGAGAGAGAGAGAGAGAGAGAGAGAGAGAGAGAGAGAGAGAGAGAGAGAGAGAGAGAGAGAGAGAGAGAGGCCAAACTTGGCCTATGAAACAAAACCATGTACAAGTGTAGTAACCCTGTGTAGAAAATGAAATATGAGAGAGAGAGAGAGAGAGAGAGAGAGAGAGAGAGAGAGAGAGAGAGAGAGAGAGAGAGAGAGAGAGAGAGAGAGAGAGAGAGAGAGAGAGAGAGAGAGAGAGAGAGAGAGAGAGAGAGAGAGAGAGAGAGAGAGAGAGAGAGAGAGAGAGAGAGGATCGAATGTGTATTGAACCTTGTGAACCTTACCAGGATTTTGACCATGCGCAGAGTGTTTGGCTAGTGTGAACTGCCCTACCACCTCAACACCTCAATCGGGTCTGTAAATAAGAACCGTGTATGAGGCACATGGACTTTTGGTCTTTGTGGAGTCATTTGTATACGTGTATGGTGTGGACATGGTGGTATGGAACACTATCCCTTGAGGTGATTGTTACTTTCTTAGCCCCAAGCCTTTAGGCTTGGGGTGGGTATTTCTGACCATGTGGTTGGGAGTTGGATTTGATGTCCATTCGTTATGTTTGTGAGCGTGGTTTCTGTTTTGTATTGTTATCTAGAAGGAACTTGCTATGGAGCTACCACGTATCTTTTAGTTTTTTGCTTTATCTTTGGCTTTTACTTTCAAATTTTTAGAGTTCTAGGAGAATTATATCTAGCTGGGTGGTTTATCTCTAACATTTTGGATTTTATAACATAGACACCTTTGTGAAGAGCTTCTTCTTCTTGTTGGAGCCTTCTTGGATGGCTCAACTTATAGTTTCATTTTCTGCACATACTCTTGCTATTTCCCTTAGGAAATTGCTAAAATGCATAAAACATGTATTTATCTATCTCCTTTGAACTGATTGACAATAGATCTTGGTATTTTCCATCTTCCCTTCTACTCATTTTGTGTTTATTTGTCTAGCTACCTACCTACACATTTGATTGTTTATCTATCTATTGATTCATCTATCCATCCATCCATCCATACATCCATTGATCTATCCATCTATCATCTCTCTCTCTCTCTCTCTCTCTCTCTCTCTCTTATCTACCTGCTTTGCCTACCTACCTACCTACCTGCCTACCTAACCACCTACCTACCTACCTACCTACCTACCTATCTATCTATCTATCTATCTATCTATCTATCTATCTATCTATCTATCTATTATCTATCTATCTATCTATTTATCTATATTTTTATCGTTCTATGTTTCTATGTATCGATTGCTATCTAATTATGATCTGTTTACCAGATAATCTACATTCTTGAAATAACAGAGAAGAAATAAAAATAGGGGTTTTGAATAATAAAACTAAAAAAAGAAAGTAAAATAGCTAAAGAACCTCTAATTAAAACGTTTTAGTGACTTAGGCTGAAGTGTAAGAAGAAAATTAGAATTTTGCTTGAAAATATTGAAGAAACAACAATAATATCAGAAATTTGAAAATAATTGAATGAAAATCTCCCTTAGAGATTCAAATTACTAAAGTGATTTAAGTAGTTTTATCTTCAAGAAGTCATGCTATTATTTTTTAATCTTCTTCTTCTATGGTGATCACTTGATGATAGACAGGCTACAAGGTAGAAGTTTGTTGGTTTATGTGGTTTGTACTAAAAATATATATGAGTGCTCTTTTGTATTACATGTCTAGCTAAAAGGAAAACAATCTCTCTATAGAAAAACAAAAGCCTTGATTGTTACTTGTGTCTGAGAAACCTCTACATGATTCAATAAGAAGCAGCTGAAACATGAGATAGGGTACTTGACTGATGTGAATTGTTGAATGATTACGTTTTGTCAGATATTTCAGATTAGCTCATTCAATTTTTGATTTTTTTCAAATATGACAATATTGCACACCTAGCACCGTGCGGCCCTCTTGAGAGGGAGACTCGTCAATGCTATGTGAGCTTGCTAATACAGCATTGGGTCATCGTAACGTAATTCTTGATGGAAGTCGTAGTGAATTAATTAAATTCCCGATGCTTTATTCATTACGTCTTGAATCAGAATTGGATCTTCTTGTCTATACATTATTTTCATTTGCACATTGAAATCCCCATTGGAGGACATTGGCTGTTGATTGGAATGACCGTTGAAACTATGTTGGGATGTTTTTGCAACAATGCAGGACAAAAAGGGACGCTTATATTTGGTTTCTGCACTGGCAACCACCACTGTTGACTTAAAAGGTTATTTAGTAAATCTGCCAGAATTCGAAACATATTGCAAGGCTCAAGCATATGAATCAACAAGGCACTATTTGTTGCAGCCCTTTCGCAACGCTTAGGTCTTGGAAAAGGCGGATTGCGTATGGCTCCTGAAGATGCTCTACAAGAAATATTGAAGGTTTTAGTAAATATGTGACGATATTATTTCTATCATTATTTCTTTAAAGTATAGACACAATCAGATCAATTTATGTAAGTGATTTGATAACTCATTAGGTGCCTCTGGGAAGTGTAACACCATTTGCATTGATCAATCCATCTTCAAGGTACTGTTCTGTTATGCTGCAACTTGCTGCAATAGGTCATGAAAGATCATATTGCTCATGTATGTGATAATTGATTCATTTGGATTGGTTATGTTACTTTTTTTTTAAGGTTATGGAGAATCTCAAGGATCACTAGGTGCTGAATCATAAGCCTGATTTCTCTGTGTATTGCATGTCAGATCCGTTATTTTACTCTTAGATCATCAATACCAGAATCAACCGAAGCTTTTGTTTCACCCTCTTGTCAATGACTCAACAATTGGTGAGTCCATTTATATTTCTTTACTTATGCACGTTCAAATCCATTAACATTTTATAGTTCAATATTTGGTGAAATCTGTCCTAATCATAAACCATATCACCTGATGTAATCATGTCATTTAGCACTCATATGAAATGAGGTGTATGCTCTCTTTTCTGGGAAATTTTGTCTTCCTAGGATGTGGCTTAATCCATGAGTGAACCCTAAGGCTTTTTTATATAGGCCTCAAATCTGAACCACGAAAATAACTACGAAAAGCTGAAAAAGCACCTCAAAAAGTATGCGATAAAGCAAAAAAAACGAATTGCTTTTCAGGAATTAAAAATTACTTTTCGGGCCAAAAAATGCCACTATCTCATTATTTATCCATCAGATAAAGATGGGACTTGGCTTTCTTAGCTGCACATGGCCTGAGGATCAAGAATATGCAAAGGTCCTTTTTTGAGCAGAAATTAGGGTTAGGGTTTTCTTGCATTTCTGGACCTCTGATGACTGAATGTCATATATCACATGATAGCTCTCTTCAAGCTCTATCTGATAAGCTAATAAAAATTTTTGACCTTCTATACCCAAAAATTGGCTAAGTACCCGAAATTGGGGTTGCTGGAAATTAGGGTTTTGGACTATTTTGACATTGTTTCCAACATTCCCCCCTTCAATGTCATAATGGTACAAGGTTCAATAATCTGCAAAACTTCGGATATCTGTAAAACTTCTGAATTCTGCAAATATATCTCTGAATTGATTTCCGTTGAATCTTGAGCCGACTGTGCATGAACGTAGATATTTGAGAAACTGCAAACTGAATGTTACGACATGTGTCGCATAAATAGATCAAGCAACCAACACCTTGACTATACAAAGTAGCATCAAAAGGTTCTGAGTTTGCTTCTACTTGTAATGACACATTAACATCCATAGGTGTCTCCATAGGCTTGGAATATGACATCTCAAACCTTTCCTATAATTTCTCAATATATTTGTATTGTGTTATGTAGATACACTCATTCTTGTATTTAAATTCATCCCAAGATGATAATGCAAAATGCGTTAATCATTCATATCAAATGTATGCTAAAGTTGTGCTTTAAAATACTGAAGATCGGAACCTTTGGGGCCTGTCATGATCATATCATCAACATATATGATAATAATAATAATTAAAACATCTTTCTCAGCTTTAACATAAAGAGCAAGAGCTACGTCTAAGTTTTCAAAACCGATAGATAGAAGATAAAGATGTATCTTCTCATACGATGCTCTTGGTGCTTGCTTTAGTCCATACAAAGCTTTAATAAACTTGCATACTAAATGCTCTTTACCCGTCTCTTCAAAACCTTCTGGCTGCTGAATGTAGACATCTTCATAAAGATCGCCATTAGGAAATGCAGTTTTGATAATTAACTCGTATTCATTCGAACCAAAAAATGCAACAAGAGAAATCACTGTTTTGACTATTGTCATTTTAGAAGTAGGTGCAAAAGTCTCATCATAGTCAATACCTTTCTTTTGTGCATAACCTTTGATAACTAACCTTGCTTTATACCTGTTAATCGTACCATCTTCTTTTCTTTTAATTTTGAAGATCCATTTAACACCAATTGCCTTTTTATCTTTTGGTAACTCACAAAGCTTCCATGTTTGATTCTTATGAATAGAATCAATCTCTTCTTGCATAGCTTTCTTCCGTACAAGATTATGTACTGCATCTTTAACACTAGCTCGTTCATTCTCAACTTAAGTTGGTACTAAAATGTTATGAATCTCAAAATGTTTAGCGTAATTTACCTGATATTCTTGTTCTCTCCTTGTCTGACTTCGGGTTCATCTTGTGAAGTTCTTTATATCGCTGTTCTTCCAAGTTTGATATAACCACCTTGGTGTATTCTTGAAAAGTGGTGAAATCTCTCCTGGTGCTTCAGTATCTCTTTCTTTTGGAACTTTGGAACCTTCTTCAACTTCATAAGTTGGAACATCAAGAGGTACTGATGATGGACTAGGTACTGATGTAGGTGATGAAATTCACTCTTCACCTTTATCAAGTGGATCTCTTAGGGTTTGAGAAGGTTCATCACCGCCCTTACATGGCTGAATATAAGAATCCAAATTCCTTCTAAAAAATGCAAAATCATGTGCTGTTATGAAATTTGGAATCTTTGTCTTCTTATCAAAAAAATTGATTTTCTGAAATATATGCATTGCATGAGAGTAGGATATCACTTGTTTCTGGAACATAGAATATGTATCCTTTGCTTTCAATAGCATAACCAATAAAGATTGTTGTAATGGCTTTTACATTGAGCTTACGACGATCCTTCTTCTCAATGTGAAGATAAGCTGAAGAACCAAAAACTTTGAAATAACTCACATTGGGTTTCTTACGATAATAAGCTTCAGGTGTGATGACCTTCAAAGATTTTGTGGAAGATCTATTCAAAATGTGATTAACTGTATGTATTGCATCAAACCAAAACTTGGGAGAACACATTTTGGATGACATCATACTATGCATTGTCTCAACAAGTATCCTATTCTCTCTCTCTGCAACACTATTCTGTTCTGGAGTGTAAGCAATAGGGAGTTGATTTGAGATACCTTTGTCTTCAAGAAAAGACTTAAAGTCTTTTGACATGTGCTCTCCTCGTCTATCACTTCTCAAAATCTGAATTTTTGACTGACTTTCATTTTCGACCATAGCTAAGAACTTCTTGAAAGTAGGAAAGGCTTTTGACTTTACTTTAAGATCATAAATCCAAGAATATGTTGAGAAATCATCAATGAAAGTAACAAAATACATGAAACCTTGAATGGAATCTATTCTTATAGGACCATTTTTATAGGATCATTCAGATTTGAATGTATGATTTGCAACTTTCTTGTAGCCGAGATGTATGATCTGCAACTTTTTTAATCAAGGTAGTTTGTGAAGCTTTCCTTTAAGACATCCTTTACATGACTGCATCATTCGGCAAAGCAAAAGTAGGCAAACTCTCCACCATACCATGGTCTTTGATGTGCTTGAGAGCTGTGTAATTGATATGGTGAAATTTAGCATGCTATAACTTCATGTTCTTCTTAAGTGTAGAAGACTTAGCAACATTAGCATGACTAATTTTGGATAAAACAAACATGCCACTTCTGTTTTCACCTTGAAGTAGACAATACTCCTCATTAGGTGAGAGGATCTGACATGAATCTTTCTTAAAAACAACTTTAAAAGCATATGACAAGAAAGTAGAGATAGAGAGCAAATTCTTCTTTATGTCGGGAACATAAAGAATATGCCATTGAGGAAATCGATGTGCAAAATGTAGTACAAGTTATCACCGATAATGCCTCAAACTGCAAGAGAATGGGAGAGTTGGTAGAGGCTGAGTTTCCTAGCATTGTGTGGACTCCATGTGCTGCACATTGTTTAGATTTATTGATTGAGGATATAGGGAAGCTCCCTTGGCTATCTCCTCTTGTTAGTGATGCCAAAAAGGTGATTTCTTTCATACGTAAGAATCACCAAGCACTAGCTATTTTTCGGGCTTATAGTAAAAAAGAGTTGATTTGTCGAGCAGAGACCCGATTTGGCTATGTATACCATGTCTTCTCTAGACTACATTTATGCATGGACGCATTGCGCTTGACAGTTACAGACCCTCGATGGCGGGCCATGGCCAGAGGACGCATAGAGGCAGCAAATTTCGTGCAGCGAAAGGTTTTCAATGTGGATTTTTGGGCAGAGATAGAGCAAATTGTACTTGTCTTGCGGTCGATTCATATTGTACTACGTTTTGTTGATATGGAGGGATCCACACTTGGCCTTCTATACCATATGTACACACAGATGTGGGAGGCTATTTCATCTGTGATGACTCTATCGACTTCTCGGTATATCATAGTTGGATCGCAACGTTCCGATCGCGTTCCAAACGCGATTGGAACGTTCCGAACGTCCCGTACGGAACGTACATTCCAATCAGCGTTCGGAACGCGTTATTTTTTATTTTTTAAAAAATTGCTTGTTATGTAAAAATTGAGATATTAGTATATAAAAATAATATAACACATAGTATAATACATATATATAATACATATATGTAATATGAAACACACACATGGATAAATACACATACACATGCATATGTGATATGACCCACATTGCATATATGAATAATGATCCACATTGCACACACATGCATGCTTGATTCTTTGTTTTTTTTATATATATATATATATATATATATATATATATATATATATATATATATATATATATATATATATATATATATATATATATATATATATATATATATATATGTGTGTGTGTGTGTGTGTATATATATATATATACATATATATATATATGTGTATATATATATATATATATATATATATATATATATATATATATATATATATATATATATATATATATATATATATATATATATATATATATATATATATATATATTATGGTAACGTTCCTTAACGTTCCATATCCTCGCGTTTGGTACGGCACCATGTTCCGTACGCGTACCGTACGTGCCGTACCAAACGTTCCGTACCACTTTGCGGTATATTTGAATTTTTAATTATTGATTATTACTTTATGCGTGACCATGTTGATGATTAAAAATTTATTTACGATTACATTGATGATTTTATAGTGGCTTTTTGCTTTTGTAATTTTTTAATATAGACATCGTGATGTGATGGAGCTAGTGGAGTCCCGATGGCAGTTTTTATCGCGACCGATTCATAGTTTTGCAGCCCTTTTACACCCTTACTTTAAGGGTCCATGTTTATGGTCGCAACCACACATGCATCATATGAAGGACTTATAGAGCGCATTATGAGTCCTGATCAGCACGTGGCATTTGATAGGGATTTTTCAGCCTACATGAGCAATGTAGGCTGAAAGAGAGAGAGAGAGAGAGAGAGAGAGAGAGAGAGAGAGAGAGAGAGAGAGAGAGAGAGAGAGAGAGAGAGAGAGAGAGAGAGAGAGAGAGAGAGAGAGAGAGAGAGAGAGAGAGAGAGAGAGAGAGAGAGAGAGAGAGAGAGAGAGAGAGAGAGAGAGAGAGAGAGAGAGAGAAGAAGAAGAAGAAGAAGAAGAAGAAAGAAAGTGTTTTTACGTCTATTAGGAGGCCGAACTCGGCCTATGAGACAAATCGATGTACATGGGTATATCTTCTGTCAATCAGAAAAGATAAAAGTGCTGAAAAAAAACTTTTAAAGCTGGTATAGATCTTCGTAGTATGCATGTGGAGATACCCATGAAAATTGGGGGGGAGGGGTGTATGGAGTGCGATATCTATGATAGTCTATATACAAAAGGGTAGTACAACAAGCATGAGAATGCATATGAAACGACTAACTAGCTCCATCCTCTGCTAGTGGGCGGGTGTAAGATGTGATATATAGGTGGAGGTGGAGTCAGGGCCACCTTGATGGCTGCAACGGGATCGACCATCATCTGGAATTGTCTCTCCTTCGTGGCGCGATGGTCACGAGCCTGGATCTCCGCAATCTGGTGTCGATGAAGTCTCGGGGCCCGATATCCTATAGCATGGGGTTCTCTCCTAGCTCGAGAACTCTGAGCCTGCTGAAGAGTCACCCCTCTCAGTGTGTGGGCTGAGGGGAGGAGGGCTGCAGCATTTCGTGGAATAAAGAAGTCAGTGAGTTGACTCTGTCTCCCGCTTGTATGGAGTGCTACAATAGGCTTGAGTAGGGAATCTCTGTGACTCTGTATCTCTAGTAAGAATCGCCGGAGCTGTCGCTGATCTCTAAAGCCCATGATCTCTCAGAGGGTGGGCTGTCATGCAAACAGAGTCTCGTATCTGCCTCTGATGCCATCATGTGCGCTACATCTGCACACAAAGTGCTCCTCATCCTCCATCTCTACTCTGCATACCCTGCATATTTGCTCCTCTCTGGGAATGATTGCGGCTTTGCCCGTCTCAATCTCTAGTCGGTGTGATGAGACTCTCAACTGGCCAATCGCCACCCTCGAGCTATGAGGCATGTAAGTATCCATGTAGCGTGGTCGTTGGATGAAACCGTCTGCTAGTATGTCTAGAACTGGTCTCGGTAGTGCGATAGTCTCGATCCCATGTGTGGTGTGTGCCATGTCTGACTAATGTAGAGCTTCCAAAAATCTTGTCTAAGCACAACATTCCTCTCACGACGAGAGAGGTTGATGTGAGGTGAGTCCGGGTCATACTGAAAAGGTGGCAATTTGTCCATATCAAGTCCATGACTATCAAACCAGATTCTAACCTGAGTGTACCAAGCTCTCTCATATCCTGACTTTGATATCTGTATAGATGCCTCAAAAGCTCTGTGTGTGAGTCTATATGTAGGGAGCTCCCTCATCCTCTGAATAAAGCAGATAGTCTGGAATAGTGCATCTACTACCATGGGTGGTGCAGCTAGCTCTGCCTTGATGATGTCATGTGGTACCGACTGTTTCCCGCGAAATAATCGCGGGATCATACCTACCTGTGGCCTCTGGATCGCACTCCATTGGGTGACTGTGAGGCCTGGTGCCCAAACTGTCGCAGCATACATCATAGCTCGTCTGACTAGTGTGTCAAATAGCCACCCCTTCGTGCGGGGCTCTTGGAAGTGTGCCTGGTGACATCGCCGCTCTAACATGGCTGAAGCTGCATATCCGCGTGTGAGTCTATCGGTGGCTGCCTGTCTCATGCTGAAGGGGCCAGGCAAGCTCGTTAATGTTACTCCGAGTTAGACATAGGAAGTGACCACCTCAATTTGTCCACCGAAAGCTCTGAATCTTGCTCCATTCCTCACCATGGGGGAGGTGTGGAAGATCATGACCTTGGTCTTGCCAAGGTTTACTATCAAGCCCCTTTGTGTACAAAACTCATCCAGGGCCTCCGAGTGGCGCTGTAATCCCTCGGGTGACTTTGAAATCAAGACAATGTCATCGGCATATAATAAAATGTGGACATGTGTACCTGGGAGGTCTGCACCCTCTCCTCCAGTTCGGAGAATGTAGTCCTCAATCTCGTCGATGTAGAGACCAAATAGAGTGGTAGAGAGGGGGCAGCCTTGCTTAACACCGATGGTGCTAGCAATGGCCTTAGACATACCTCCTGGACACTGTACCCTCCCAGTCACCTGCTCATAGAGTGCATAGATGGCCCAAATCATCCCTGATGGTACTCCCAAGCTCTGGAGGCATTGGAAGAGCCTCTCTCGTGGCACTATATCAAAAGCTTTGCGGAAGTCCACAAAGCAACAATATAGTCTCTTCTTCCGCGCCCTTGCCTCATCAATGAGGCAACGCAAAATGAAGATGTGATCAATAGTAGAGAAAGCTCATCGAAAACCTGCCTTGCCTCGTGCTCGTAGCCCCTCAGTCTCTGCATACGAGCTGAGCTCTGCGTCAAGTATGGCACGGTATAGTTTGGCCATGGCGTGGCCAATCATGATGATCCTGTGGTTCCCTGGATCCAGGGTGTCGCCAGATTTGTGGATAGGCACAATGGTGTGTCTAGTCGACTCCTCTGGGAAGCCCTCCCCTATAGCCCGGTTGAATACATGTGCAATCAAAGGAGAGTAAAGCTAAGGTATGTTTGATGTGCGCCTAGTAAGGAAGACCTCACGTAGTGTGGAATAATGAACTGTCATGAGATGATCCTCCATCTCGTCGGGTTCTAAACTCTCCATGATAGTGGTCTGCTTCATATCATATGGGTCACACTGTCGGGAGTGTGTACGTGCATTGAAGTCTCCAGTAAGGAAGACCTCACCTAGTGTGGAATAATGAACTGTCCTCTGATAGTGGAGTGTATGGTGAATTAATATCTAGAGTGTGGCCATCCCCATTATGTCTTGCATAAGATGAACCCTGTGGGGGAAAATAACATATAGATGCCTGGTATTATTGGACGTATGAAATGGTTTTTCATACTCCAACACTGAAATCACTCATTATACTCCAGTATTGTACTTTATTATATTGTATCCTGTATGCAATAATGTGCTCTATGTTTGTGTGTAAATAGAAATAGTCATGGAACACATTGTATACATTATATAGATATTGCATATGTATTGTAGATTGTGAGTCTATACAATATACATATTGTATACTGTGAGTCTCTGACTGTATTATCTAGTGTACTGTAGTTTATGTATAATGTAATAATGTAGTAGATGAGGGACACTGTATATAATGTACTATACTTTACTGTATGTAATAATGTATGTACATAATGTATATATAGACTATACTTATATTGTTATATAATAGATATATTGTAATGTATTATATTGTGCAATAGAGTACATTATGATGTACTTAAAAGTGCAGTACAATGCAATACATAACATATTTTTGTCTTTTTGCATATTGCACTACACTTATAACACTCATCTCTAATCTTTTCTCCACCTCTAGTTCTTGGTCATGTATGCTATTTTCAATCATATTTTTTCCGTACTTTCATACTCGTATGTGTTTGCCATATAGTTGTCATATGAAAAGCTTATGTATGTATTAAAAATCTATGTTTGTATTTGTGGGTGTAAGTTTGATTTTATGTCATGTTACCCTGTTGTGCTTTATGGATGGGATTTACCCTTGGTAAATATAAAGATCTAATTTTCTTTGCAAATCAGTATTCCAATACTTTCTTTCTACATGTACATTACAGAAATTTCTAATGGTGATTTCAACTTATTTTTGAAATCTATAGACCGAACTCCATCTTATGTTGATTTTGAGGTATAGTTCTTTATACTTGGACAAAAACGTTTGATTTTGCAGAAATTTATAATGCTCACTTGTTTTACAGGCTGTGGTCACAGTTGGAAAGGATCAGCCACCTGACCTTGCAGGCTTTGTAACAGAATTGGCTGAACAACCTTCTTCACTTGATACAAAGCAATCAATAGCAAGTACTCAAAATTGCTCTATAAAAGGTCAAGTAGCCTTCCTGAGTATCTGAAATGCATGCAATGCATCTTTCGTCCACGTTAAGCTGGCCCCCTGGTTATCTAAGTTGCATGCAGTGTATCTTTATGACTCAAAAGTTCTTTTATTGAAGCCCACTTTCCACTTTTCTTATTAATTCCTTATCATCAAGTCCTCTCGTCTATGAGTGGGGATAGCTTGCAATTCTTCAAAAAGAATTGGGTTTTAGTCTTCCATTATTCACTTTTTCCTCATTCCTTGTTGCTGGGGACTTATAGTCGTGCTAAAGTCAGTGGCAATTTCTCATATTATGTGGTGGCGGTGTTGGGGTCAAATTATAGGGACGTTTTTTGGAGCAAGTGCTAAAGTTATCAGTGAGAGCCTTGGTTTCATGCTGCCGCATATGTACCATCATTTTGTAGCATTATTCCATGAAAGTTTCAGTGTTATTCAGTTTCAATGAGGTTTCACATATCCAGGTACAACTGCAAGTAGCAATCATGCATCTTGTTTGTAATGGCAATGATGCATGAATTTCTTGAATTCATGTGAAATTAGAATATGTAAAGTATCTTTTTTGATGAAGCAGAGAGGCTCTTTGAATAATGTGCAACACTAATAAATAGCGTGTAAGATGCTTTTCATTTGCTGCCCTGAATTTAAGATTAAATTTAAGGTGCATTTTGATCAGAAGCTTTTTCTGACTCAAGAATTGGTAGGAAAATGTAATGGGAGGCTTGGTTTATGCCATAATTAGGGTCAATTAGATATTCAGTTTGGAGTGATGTTGCTTCTCTCTTCTTGCATTTGTTAGCAGAAGTAGCAAGTGCAAAGTTTCCAAATTCAAAATTGAAAGTGCCAAAGGAGAAAGTTCACATTGAAGGGGAGTTCCAAAAACTGATAAGAGATCCTCAAGAATTAGTAAATCACATCCTTGATGAGACAATCAAAGCAACAATGGAGAAGGTGTGGAAGTTCAACATTGAAAGCCCCCAATAATGAACCCAAGTTAGCTGTGTCCCTTGGTTATTGTTCTTAACATTGAATCTCTGTGACATATGAAGGTTAAAGATGTGACACACTATACAGATACATCAATATCAAATGAAATCAAGAGCCAGATTGGTCCGGACCTGCAAAACCTGATTGTAAGCAAAAATGCTGGTGGATATAAGATTGTGGCCCCTTAATCCTCTTGCATATATTCATATTCACCATATCTCTTTCCTTTCAGATGCTATTCAAGAATACAGCATACACTCAGGGTTTTGTTGCTGGTAAATCCCACACACCCAAAACCCACCCCCCCCCCCCCCCAAAAAAAAAAAAAAAAAAAAAAAAAAAAAAAAAAGAACTCTCCCTGGTTGTGGCTCATTTCTCTCTCTCTCTCTCTCTCTCTCTCTCTCTCTCTCTCTCTCTCTCTCTCTCTCTCTCTCTCTCTCTCTCTCTCCCCCCCCCGGAAAAAAAAAAGAGAAAAAACCCACGACCCCCAGGGTGTTCATAATGCATCAGAATGTTGGTTTGGCTCCTTGCTGGCAAAAAGAAAATGTGACATAGGTTGACTTGTATGTGATTGATCCATTGCTTTACTGCTAGCTGCCTTATTCATGTCCTCTGCAGACATGCTATTCATGTTTGCACAACATGCACAGACAACATCAAACAATGGAGGTCAAACATTACTCTAACTTATATCCTGACATTTTGAGGACCAAAGGGCTCACAAAAATTAATAGAAAATTAAAGATGTCTGTGCGAAATGAAAAAGGGACTATCTAAGGGGGAACACCAAGTGCCAAGAGAGGGGGGGGGAAAGAGAGAGAGAGAGAGAGAGAGAGAGAGAGAGAGAGAGAGAGAGAGAGAGAGAGAGAGAGAGAGAGAGAGAGGGAGGGAGGGAGGGAGGGAGGGAGGGAGGGAGGGAGGGAGGGAGGGAGGGAGGGAGGGAGGGAGGGAGGGAGGGAGGGAGGGAGGGAGGGAGGGAGGGAGGGAGGGAGGGAGGGAGGGAGGGAGGGAGGGAGGGAGGGAGGGAGGAGGGAGGGAGGGAGGGAGAGAGAGAGAGAGAGAGAGAGAGAGAGAGAGAGGGGGGGGGAGGGAGGGAGGGAGGGGGGGAGGGGAGGGGGGAGGGAGGGAGGGAGGTAATGGCCACCTTATACATGGGGCCCGATGACGGGAGTGAATATGTATATCCTAACTACAGGTAATGGGTGGAGGTGGGTGGAGTATGTGGTACATCGGCGGTGGTTTGAGTGCCTCCTGAAGGAAGGCTACCCAGGTGGTGGTGGTGCACCTGTGCTCCATCATTTGGTCATGGGCCATCCTGATGCGTGAGATATCCTTTTGGTATAGTCGTGGTCGTCCGTATCCAGCTATGTGGTCTACGTCGCACTCTCTGTGCCACTGCCTGCTGGAGCGTTAGCCCTATGCCTCTGGAAGGTGGGTCTTATGTAGCCCATCTCTCTGAAAGAATTGAGTAATGGTATGCTGTGTACTCATCCATGTTTGATGTGTGGGCTGTAACAAGTGCTCTCGTCTCTTATAGGCTATTGAGAGGTCTGCTGGTCTCCAATGGTCATGCACAACTGACTCCTCTATATGGAACTGTGCTCATAGATCTGAGTATGCTCCGCATCTCGTAAGAAAGTGTTCCTCACTCTCTATCTCTGTATGGCATACTCGGCACCACCTCTCCTTCCTAGGTACTCCCTTGGTCCAACCCTTCTGGATCTCGAGCTGATGTGATGAAACTCAAAGCTGCCCAATGACAACTCAGAGGTGGTGCGGTAAGTATATCTACATGTATCACGGAGTCTCAATGAAGCCCTGATTTGAGATGTGTAAAAAACGCTCGAGATAGTGGAGCATTTTTGGTGGCAATATATTCTTGGGGCTAATCCATGTCCTCTGCATGTATGTATACCATATTTCTTGTCGAATGACCCTATTCCTCTCTTGGTGGGAGAGCGAATAGGTGGGGGCCCGTAAGTCGTACTGTAGTAGTGGTAGTCTGTCTATGTCAAACCTATGATGGGCCAGCCAGTCTAGTGTCTGTGCATACCATGAAGAGGTGTCTCCTGCTAATGCCATGTCGCGCGATGCATATAAAGCTCGGTAAGTGATGCACTCTCTGTCCATGCTCCAGATCTTGCGTAATAGGCATATTGTCTGGAACAGGGCCACTACTAGCATCAGTGGTGCAGCGAGCTCTGGTCTGATGATATCATGTGGTACTGAAGGCTTGCTGCGGATGAGTCTGGCAATCATGAGAATCTGTGGCCTCTCCAATGCTGTCCATGCTGATGTAGCTAATCCCGGCCCCCATATGGCTGCTCCATATATGAGCTCTGGTGTAACCAAAGTGTCGAAGAGCCACCCCTTTGTGCGGGGCTCTTGAAAGTGTGCCTGGTGGCAATGTCTCTCTGTCAAGGCTAGTGTTTAAAGATGTTGTGTTTCAGCTTTCCACTCATCCCTGTCTTCTTTGAGTTGTTTGATTTGATCCTCAAGAGCTTTTATTCTTTCTGTTGCCTTCCTTATCTCTTGATTAAGAGCCTTATCCGCCTCTTTTTTCCTTCTCTCATGGCTTTAATGATCATCTCTTCCACGTCCCTCTTCTCGAGTTTTGCCACGTCCACTGACAAATCGTTGTGAGACCCAAAGAGATGATCGACCTTAGGTTTTTGCAATCCCCATCGGTTCAGAATTTATTAGAAAGAGAGAGGCATGCTGGGGTTAAGGTTTCGGGCAGTTAAGGTTTCAGTTTTTCAAGTTCGGATAGTTAGGGTTTGTGCTGGCTGTCTTTGTGTGTGACGTGAAACCAGACCTTGAAAAACCCCTAAAATCAGAGTGGCGAAACCCTAAAATAACACTACAAACCCTTAAAAGACCCTAAAAACAAACCTGCGAAATGCTAAAAAACAGAAAGGATGATGGCAAAAACCCTAAAAAGGTAGAAAAGATGATGGCAAAACCCTAAAAACAAACCAGCAAAATCCTAAAAAGGAGAGGAGATGAAGGCGAAACCCTAAAAACAGACCGGAATAGACCTCCGAAACCCTAAAAACAGAGGACAGACCTACAAAATCCTAATAACAGAGGGGACAGACCTACAAAACCCTAAAAACAGAGGGGACAGACCTACAAATAAAAATAGACTGGGATAGACCCCCGAAACCCTAAAAAGAAAGAAAGGAAGAAAGAGAGAGAGAAAGAGAAAGAAAGGAAGAAAGAAAGTCATATTAACGTCTTCTGGAGGCCAAACTTGGCCTATGAGACAAAAACCATGTACAAGTGTAGTAACCCTGTGTAGAAGATAAAATGAAATAAAAAGTATATCGCTACACATAGCTATATAGGGCTGGAAAAGGTTGGGGAGACGTGGCTCTGACTCTGCAGATAGTGGCCACCTAATACATGGGGGGATCCAAAACGTGAGTAAAACGCCCTAGCTACAGGTGATGGGTGGAGGTGGGGGGGGGGGGGACACAGAGAGAGAGAGAGAGAGAGAGAGAGAGAGAGAGAGAGAGAGAGAGAGAGAGAGAGAGAGAGAGAGAGAGAGAGAGAGAGAGAGAGAGAGAGAGAGAGAGAGAGAGAGAGAGAGAGAGAGAGAGAGAGAGAGAGAGAGAGAGAGAGAGAGAGAGAGAGAGAGAGAGAAAGAAAGAAAGAAAGAAAGAAAGGTATATTAACGTCTTCCAAAGGCCAAACTTGGCCTATGAGACAAAATCATATACAACTGTGGTAATCTCTATGTAGCAATGGAAAGGAAAAAAAATACTCGCTACACAACTGTGTAGGCGGAAAACAGCAAAGGATGGTGGTACCTGTAATGAGGAGGTAGTGGAAATAAAATAATGGTGCCTGGGGGGAGAGTAGCTTTGGCTCAGCAGATAATGACCACCTGGTACAAAGGGGACCCATGAGGGAGTGAATGTGTATACCCTAACTGCTGATGATGGGTGAGTGGGTGGAGTATATGGTACATCGGCGTCGGTAGGAGTGCCTCCTGGAGGAAGCCTGTCCAAGTGGTGGTAGTGCGCATATGCTCCATTATGTAGTCGTGGGCTATCCTGATGCGTGAGATATCCTCCTAGTGTAGTCCTCGTCGTCGGTACCCAACCAGACGTGGTCGGCGTCGCACTCTCTGTGCCGCTGCCTACTGGAGTGTGAGCCCTATGCCTCTGGGAGGCGGGTCCGTCCGATGTGGACCATCGCACTCAAAATACTGAGTAATAGTTTGCTGGGTACTCACCCGTGTCTGGTGTGTAGGCTCTAGCATCTGATCTCGTCTCTCATATGCAGCCATGAGGAAACGCCCCATCCTCCACTGGTCTGCAGTGGTCATGCACAACTGGAGTGACTCTTCTATCTGGAACTGTGCTCGTAGGTCCGAGTATGCCGGACATCTGATAACGAGGTGCTCCTCACTCTCTATCTCTGTATGGCGTACTGGGCACCACCTCTCCTCTCGAGGGACTCCTCTAGCCCGACCCCTCTCTCTCTCTCTCGATCGAGAGGGGTCGGGCTAGAGAGAGAGAGAGAGAGAGAGAGAGAGAGAGAGAGAGAGAGAGAGAGAGAGAGAGAGAGAGAGAGAGAGAGAGAGAGAGAGAGAGAGAGAGAGAGAGAGAGAGAGAGAGAGAGAGAGAGAGAGAGAGAGAGAGAGAGAGAGAGAGAGAGAAAGAAAGTGTTTTTACATCTATTAGGAGGCCGAAACCGGCCTATGAGACAAAACGATGTACATGGGTGTATCTTCTATCTATTAGAGAAGATAAAAGTGCTGAAAAAGAAACTGGTAAAGCTGAAACATATCTCCGTGGTATGCATGTGGAGATACCCATGAAAGTGGGGGGGGGGGGGGGTATGGAGTGCGATATCAACGATAGTCTATATGCAAAATGGTAGTACAACAAGCATGAGAATGCATCTGAAAACGAATAACTAGCTCCATCCTGTGCTAGTGGGCGGGTGTAAGATGTGATATATAGGTGGAGGTGGAGTCAAGGCCATCTTGATGGCTGCAGCGGGTTCAGCCATCATCTGGAATCGTCTCTCCTCCATGGCGCGATGGTGACAAGCCTGGATCTCCGCAATCTGATGTCGGTGAAGTCTCGGGGCCCGATATCCTCTAGCACTGGGTCGTCTCCTAGCTCGAGAAGTTTGAGCCTGCTGAAGAGTAACCCCTCTCGGTGTGTGGGATGAGGGGGGGAGGGCTGCAACACTTCGTGGAATAAAGAACTCAGTGAGCTGACTCTCTCTCCCTTCTGTATGGGTTGCTACTGTAAGCTGGAGTAGGGAATCTCTGTGGCTCTGTATCTCTAGTAGGAATCGCCTGAGCTGTCGCTGATCTCTAGAGTCCATGATCTCTCGGAGGGTGGGCTGCCCTGTAAATAGACTCTCGTATCTGCCTCTGATGCCATCATATGCGCTACATCTGCATACAAAGTGCTCCTCATCCTCCATCTCTACTCTGCAAACCCTGCATATCCGCTCCTCTTTGGGAATGTTTGCGGCTCTGCCCGTCTCAATCTCTAGTCTATGTGATGAGACTCTCAACTGGCCAATCGCTACCCTCAAGCTATGAGGCATGTAAATATCCATGTAACGTTGCCGCCGGATGAAACCGTATGCTAGTATGTCTAAGAATTGGTCTCGGTAGTGCGATAGTCTCGATCCCATGTGTGGTGTGTGCCATGTCTGACTAATGTAGAGCTGCCAAAGATTCTGTCTGAGCACAACATTCCTCTCATGACGAGAGAGGTGGATGTCAGGTGAGTCTGGGTCATACTGAAAAGGCGGCAATCTGTCCATATCAAGCCCATGACTATCAAACCAGACTCTAACCTGAGTGTACCAAGCTCTCTCATATCCTAACTCTGATATCTGTATAGAGGCCTCAAAAGCTCTGCGTGTGAGTCTGTCTGTAGGGAGCTCCCTCATCCTCTGAATAAAGCAGATAGTCTGGAATAGTGCATCTACTACCATGGGTGGTGCAGCTATGATATCATGTGGTACCGACGGTTTCCCACGAAATAGTCGCGACATCATACGTACCTGGGGCCTCTCGATCGCACTCCATTGGGTGATTGTGAGGCCTGGGGCCCAAACTGTCGAAGCATACATCATAGCTTGTCTGACTAGTGTGTCAAATAGCCATCCCTTCGTGCGGGGCTCTTGGAAGTGTGCCTGGTGACATCTCCACTCTAACATGGCTAAAGCTGCATATCCTCGTGTGAGTCTATCAGTGGCTGCCTGTCTCATGTTGAAGGGGCCGGGTAAGCTCGTGAATGTGACTCCGAGGTAGACCATGGGGGAGGTGAGGAAGATCATGACCTTGGTCTTGCCAAGGTTTACTGTCAAGCCCCTCTGTGTACAAAACTCATCTAGGGCATCCAGGTGGCGCTGCAATCCCTCGGGTGACTCTGAAATCAAGACAATGTCATCGGCATATAATAAAATGTGGATATGTGTACCTGCGAGGTCTGCACCCTCTCCTCCAGCTCGGAGAATATAGTCCTCAATCTCATCGATGTAGAGACCAAATAGAGTGGGAGAGAGCGGGCAGCCTTGCTTAACACCGATGGTGCTAGCAATGGCCTCAGACATACCTCCAAGACACTGTACTCTCCCAGTCACCTGCTCATAGAGTGCATAGATGGCCCAAATCATCCCTGATGGTACTCCCAAGCTCTGAAGGCGTTGGAAGAGCCTCTCTCGTGGCACTGTATCAAAAGCTTTGCGAAAGTCCACAAAGCAGCAATATAGTCTCTTCTTCCGCACCCTTGCCCCGTCAATGAGGAAGCGCAAAATGAAGATGTGATCGATAGTAGAGAAAGCTCGTCGAAAACCTGCCTAGCTTCGTGCTCGTAGCCCCTTAGTCTCTGCATATGAGCTGAGCTCTGCCTCAAGTATGGCACCTTATAGTTTGGCCATGGTGTGGCCAATCATGATGGTCCTGTAATTCCCTGGGTCCAGGGTGTCGCCAGATTTGTGGATAGGCACAATGGTGTGTCTAGTCCACTCCTCTGGGAAGCCCTCCCCTATAGCCCGGTTGAAGACATGTGCAATCAATGGGGCTATAGTGGAGGTTGCATATATGAGATGGGGCTATAATGGAGGTTGCATATATGAGATGCTCGCTCTGCAATCCCGTATGGTCTGTGATAGTGGGGATAATGTAGTGGTGCATGGGGAGATGTGGCTTTGACTCTACAAATAATGGCCACCTAATACATGGGGGCTTTATGATTGGAGTGAATATGTATGTCCTAACTACAGATAATGGGTGGAAGTGGGTGGAGTATAAGTTACATTGGCAGCGGTCTGAGTGCCTCCTGAAGGAAGGCTACCCAGGTGGTGGTGATGAGCATGTGCTCCATCGTGTGGTCATGGGCTATCACGATGCTTGAGATATCCTCTTGGTATAGTCGTGGTCCTCTGTGTTCGGCCCTATGTGGTCGACGTCGCACTCTCTGTGTTGCTGATGGCTGGAGTGTGAGCCTTTTGCCTCTAGAAGGCGGGCCCGTATGATGTAGCCCATTTCGTTGAAAGAACGGAGTAATGGTCTGTTGGGTACTCACCTGTGTTTGATGCATGGGCACAACTGTAGTGACTCCTCTATATGGAACTGTGCTCATAGATCTGAGTATGCTTTGCATATGGTAACAAAGTGCTCGTCACTCTCTATCTCTGTATGGCATACTGGGCACCATCTCCCCTCCCTAGGGACTGTCCTAGTCCGACCATTGTTGATGTGGAGCTGATGTGATGAAACTCGAAGCTGCCCAATGATGACTCGGAGGTGGTGTGGTAGGTATGTTTGCACGTATCGCGGAGTCTCAATGAAGCCCTGGTCTGAGATCTGTAGAAAATTCTTGTGGTAGTGGAGCATTTTCTTGTGGTAGTGGAGCATTTTCGGTGGCAATGTATCCTTGGGGCTAATCCATTCTCTGTATGTATGTATGCGGTATCTCTTGTCGAACGACCTTATTCCTCTCCTGGTGGGAGAGCAAATAGGTGGGGGCCTATAAGTCGTATCGAGTGGTGGTAGTCTGTCTATGTCAAACCCATGATGGTTTAGCTAGTCTTGTGTCTGTGCGTACCATGAAGAGGTGTCTCCTACTAATGCCATGTCGTGTGATGCCTGGAAAGCTCGATAAGTGATGCATTGTGTCCATGCTCTGGATCCTGTGTCATAGGCATATTGTCCGCAACAGGATCTCTACTAGCATTGGTGGTGTGATGAGCTCTGGTCTGATGATATCATGTGGTACTGAAGGCTTGCTGCGGATGAGTGGCACTCATGAGAATCTGTGGCCTCTCCAATGCTGTCCTTGCTGACATAGCTAATCCCGGCCCCCATATGGCTGCTCCATATATGAGCTCTAGTGTAACCCAAGTCGAAGAGCCACCCCTTTGTGCGGGGCTCTCTAAAGTGTGCCTGGTGGCACTGTCTTTGCATCAAGGCTAGTGCTGCGTATCCACGTATGATGTGATCCCGGACTGCCTGAGACATAGAGAAAACCCCAAGAGGAGGCTGCTGTGAATGTCACTCTGAGATAGACATATGATCCGACTACCTCAATCGGTCCACCTGCTGCTGTGAAAGAACTATGTCTCCTCACCTATGCGGATGTATGAAAAATCATAACCTTGGTTATACCAAGGTTCACAGATAGCCCTCTATGTATGCAGAAGTCGTCTAGGCTGCAAAGGTGGTGCTGTAGGCCTTTTGCGGACTCTGAAACCAGTACAATATCATCAGCATATAAAAGAATATGAACAGTGGTCCCTTGTACCTCAACGCCCTCCCCTCCCTGCTGCTGTATGAAGTCCACTATCTCATCAATGTATAGAGCAGAGGGTGGGTGAAATAGGGCACCCTTGCTTCACCCCGATGGTGCTAGCAAGCGAGTGGGATAAGCCACCTGGACATCTCACTCTACCAGATACTCTCTCATATAAGGCGTATATCCCCCATTTCAACTCATCTGGAGCTTCAATATCGAGTAGGTGTCTGAAGACTGTCTCCCTGGGAACTGTGTAGAAGGCTTTGCGGAAGTCCACAAAGCAGCAATATAATCTCCTCTTCCTCACTCTTGCCTGGTCGATCAGGCATCTTAGAGTGAAGATGTGGTCAATGGTAGAATAATCTCGTCTGAACCTGCCTTTCTTGGAGCCTTGATACCTTTCCTCTCCGCGAGAGTGCTCAACTCTATCTCTAGCACTGCCCCATATAATTTGGCCAATATGGGGCCAATCATGATCGTCTGATATGTAGCTGGATCCATAACGTCGCCGGAGTTATGAATGGGCACTATGGTGTGCTCAGTCCATGAGTCAAGGAACCCTTCAACCAGTGCACGGTTGAAGAGATGGGCAATGAGCGGTGCCAGAGTCGTGCAGCCGTTGATGAGGTGCTCTGCCTGTAAACTGAGCTGAACAAAAAGTGGCCACACAGTACAAGGAGAGTGTGATAGAGCATATATAAGGTGTAGCTTTGTACTAGAAGCCGAGTATAGGGGGGTGAATGGAGGATGTGAGGCGTCGGTTGGAGTACCCTTTGGAGGAGGGTAGTGGAGGGTGTGGATGCGTTTCTCCACTTTATATGCTCATGATCTCACTTTGGTAAAGTCTGGGTCACGGATACCTAGAGGCTTGAGGGCGTCGTCTAGTACTTTTTGTCAATGTTTGTTAGAGGGGAGACTTACCCCGTTGGGGGGAAGTGTAGGTCTTGTCTCAATATTGGGAAGAAGTGGGTGTCCTTAGCTGTGTGTCGTGCTCATCTCACTTATGATATGCAGCAAGTTGGAAGCCTCCGAATTGCCACTGATACTCCCTCCCCATACACTACTGTAATGACTCTCTATCTGCACTTGTTCCTTGAGGTTTGCATATGATGGGCATTGGATAACAAGTCCTCCTTGCTGGCCACCTTTGCTGGCATGTCGGAAAAGTATGATCTTCCTTGGGTATCCCTCTAGATCTTGCTCTCTCGATCTCGAGCTGATGTGAGGAGACCCTAAGCTGTCCAATGATAACTCGTATATGATGTGGCATACAAACTTGCATGTATCGAGGGACATCTATGAATCCATGGTCCACATCTGTAGAAAAAGCTTGTGATAATAGAGCTTTTTCATTAGTATTGAGTCTCTAGGGAAGAGTCAGGTCCTCTATATATGTGTGCCATATCTCGTCATACAATCCTATTCCTCTCGTGTTTAGAGAGTGAATAGGTGGGAGTATGTGTGTTGTACTGTATAGGTGGGAGCTGATCTATGTCAAATCCATGTGTGGTCATCCAATCGGGAGTCTGAGCATACAAAGGATGAGGAATGGGCTGATGCCTGGGGTGATGCGCCTTCCAAGGGACCTGTGATCCGTATATGGAGCCTTCGTGTTTGCCTCAGCCTTCCAGTAGACTCCATCTCTGTTTTGCTCTCTTTTTTAATTTCTTCTTTGGAGATTTCTATTTTTATGATCTTTCCTTCCTCTTTGGAATTTCTCAGGTGAACAATATTCTCTTGGAGAGGACTTAGTCTCAGCTTTTGCCTCCCGATCTTCTGTGAGCTCCTTTATTTAGTCTTCCAGATTTCTGATTTTTTCCTTAGTTTTCCTCATCTCTTGGTTGAGGATTTTATGGACTTCCGTTCCTTCTCTGATAGCCCGAGCAATCATTTCATCCACTTCCCTTCTTTCCCAGGGTGCCATATTGTGATTTTTGAAATTGAATGAATTTGCACCTTTTCGCCGCAAATTTATCAATCCTCTACTTTATCACCATGTTTATAGTGTTTCCAAAAGGACTTTTCTACTCTGTGTTTTTTAGGGTTTTGAAAAGGCCCTTTCTGTACAGTAGATCTTTTTGACGGAATGGATCTGTGGACAGTACGAGGAGAGAGTGGGAGAGGGGGTGGTGGAGGGGGGGAGAGGGAAAGAGGGAGAGAGAGTCGTTGAAATAAATTGGTTTGGAGGGGAGGGGGACTCTCGCTTAAATGAATGGACTGTCTATGTTTATATTGTTTTAAGCATAGAAGGATTGAGCTCACTAAGAGTTGCTTTATTCAGGTTGTAAGAGGCAGATCTGAATCTGGTAGATGCTACTAGGTGAGCGCAAATGTCAAAAAGGTGATTTTTGAGCAGACCACTCAAATATTTGTATTCTCTGGTAGAAGTTTGTTGACCACAGCAATCAGATAAGTACGAAAGGCTGGAGAGCAGGCATGTCGAGGATCTACAAGAGTCCCTTGGATCTGAATCACAATTATGTACCCCTCCAATTGGATGAGGGACAATTTGATTATGATTATGAAAGCTGCACGTGATCAGGTGTGTTGCATTGGCATTTTGTATCACACACTTTGAGTGAAATTAATAGCAGCAAAAGGGTTTTGCTGGTCAGGATTCAGAACTTGAAATAAAGTGCTGTTAGGTATTAGCTGAGTTTATGTCAATGGCTAGAGTTCAGCCAGTGAAGTGACATCATAAACACACGATTAAACTGATGTGTCCTGATAAAGTTCATGTGCAGACAGGTTTATGAATACCAGGTTTACGAACATTTTTTGAAATATATACCCATTTTTTGGAGCCTCAAATAAGATTATGATTTGCATTGTGAGGTGAAATTATGTTTCTATCTATCACTATCTATCTTTTTTAAAAAACCCATGTAACTAAAATTTGACTCCACATCACATTTTGAATAAGCCAGGAAGAACTGCAACAGCTAAACAATTAAATAATAACCAGTAAAAGAGAATGGAACACTAATGAGAAAAACGCAATTGTGATGAAGTTTTAGTAGTATTGTTTGCATAATCTAGCTCTCGAAAAGTAAAAAGTTTTCTTCATGTTCCGTGCTCAAATGTATACATTTGTATGGAAACGCTGAAAAGCTGTGGACTTTTGACAAGTTTCTTATCTTTTCCTCTCTCCAATACAGACATGTATGCACACACGTGTTTCACACGTGTACATAATTATGCATGTAGAAAACATCAAAATGTGGAGACTAAAGAATTTATGAGAATGTGCACGGCAGTGCACTGGAGTATGTACAGCTCTCTATACTTGAAGCTAGGGTAGAGTGTATTTGATCAATGTCCTGACAGGAACAAACATTTTGAATGAATAATTCACAAAGGTGATGATGCCTCAAATAGGTTTGTGTTGAAGTGCTCTAAGCCAGAAGTGATTGTAGGAGGATTTCCCATCATTCAGTTCCAGGAAATATATCCTCTAGTTCAATATAGGGGTTTCCCTTGTGCCTTGTTTGGGGATAAAGTATATTCTATCAACATTGTGTTTACAAGGAGCAACATTTTAAATAAAGTCTTAGCAAATAATGGTGATGGCTTCATTGGATATTTGTTGAACTGCTCTAAGTTAGAGTTCTTGATAGAAGGGTCTTCCAACATTCAATGATATGTCACAATGTGCTTCACTAAACAAAACCTTAGTTTATGACGATAAATGATACCAAGACCAAAAGCAATACAAGGGCAATTCCTCTTATGAGGAGAAAGTAGTGTGTAACCTCAAATCAAGCATCATGAAATACTCATAGAATGGCCATGAAAAAGTGAGGTGCTATAAAATGTTTTGATGAGGAACACTAGATTATATAAGAGCCAATGACGCATAGAGTTAAGTACATAGAAGAATGAGCAAGCTTTTAGTGAACAATTTCAACCATTGAGTTCATATTATCCTAACTATGAAACCTAAATATTTGGATGTAACAATGCGTACTTGATGTCTTCTCTATGTCTTAGTAGAAGCAAGAATAAATTTTTGTAATTTAGTTTTCTACAAAGGCAAGCTTGGAACTCCACAAAACACTTTCCTTTTTCTTTAATTCCTCAAAAACTTAGCAAGCATAATCTCTTGGGAATGTATGTTATTGATCCAAATGTTCACGTGCAGGTTAAGACTCAAATTTAAACTTTGAATAGAGAATGATTAGGAATGTGAGAAACCAACATATATGATATCTAGAAACTATATGAATAAAGTGCAAGGGGATAACATTGGGATCACATTGAGGGTGTGAGATGTGAGTATGGGAGATACTTCACCCTATAGTGAGAAGCGTAGGCAAACTTTATTGATGACGACTTGCTCAAGTCAAAAGTCAAATCCAAATTTCCATGCTCGAATCCGAGGGTAGACACATGAGGTTCCATGAGATTTCTGAATGTTTTGAATATAACTTACATGAGGTCGAATATCTTCATGAGCATGCAGGTAGCTACATCAAGCATTCGATTCAATCTCGACATCCAATGACATATAGTAGCTATCGTCTATGCGATGGTGGGTGCTTCATGCAGAGGTGTGGGATATGGGTAGGTAACCCAATCTACACATCATGCATTGTTCTTCACTTTGATAGCATATACTGTCCATGAGCAACATCTTTGGATATGTCTGTAGCATGGGTTGTACAGGTTATGTAAGGGGGTGTTCAACCACGTGCATATCATCCCAGTATATTCTTGGAGTAATTTTTTCCTCCAATTAGGTTGGAGTGTGGCAAAAGTTGGTGCTTTTCTTGTAATTCATTGTATCTGTGTGTTGTAATCTACCGAAATAACAAACTATGGCTTGTATTGCAATTTTGTCATCGTGATAAGACTACAATGAGCCAAATTTTGGAACTATTCTAAATATAGTACACTTTCTTTAATAGCTATCATGACCAATACTTGGAATTCGATAGGTTTTGTGTGGGTCTTGCCAATTTCTTCTATTTGTTTCATCTATGCGGGTCTGTGTCTCAACCTTCTTCTCTAACTCTGCCTCCTAGTGGTGCTATGGTTCGTATTCTTCTTCAATGACTACTCCACCAAGGTTTCAAATTGGGGAGAGGCATTGTTGTAGGTACAAGGTTTATGGTGATGGATAACTCGATGGGAGTGGTTAGAATTGGTTGAAGAGTTCACAAAGGTGACATTACAGGTGTGGGTGTATGAGGAGGTATCTGGAGAGGTTTCAATTAATTGACTGACAATTTCAGTAGTGGAAGTATGTACAATGGTGACACAAGTGGTCGTAGAAGATGTGGTAGAGATTGCAGGGATCTGTATGGTTTTACCAGATTGCAAGAGGGTCTTAGCTCTTCGTTCTTCGTATTGCACATAGTGCGGTCCACACCATCTTCTTCAAGTAGCTATTCTAATACTACTTGACTCCTTTGTTCTGATAATTAGCTATGGTAGTGAATGTTTGACATTATTTTATGTAATCTTTTGAGTGTTGCTATGTAGGTAGGTTCCCTCGTCTTGTATATACATCTATGAACCTAACCGGTTACTTATCTTTCAATACTCATTTGGTAATACTTTTAGTATTGTGTGTTGTGCTCCAAGTTTCTTCTTCTTCGTTGTGCTGTTCGCCTGCTTCTGCAAACCTAAAACTCCAACAATAGGTATTAGAGCACGTCACCCCTTCAGCTAGGGCGTCGTTGACATCCCTTCAATCACAGTCTCAGAATCGCTCAAAATTTGGTGATCATACTCAAGGTGATAAAGATTTGAAAACAACTTTGCTGTGTGGCATCGAAATTTCCATCTGAGCTCGTTTCGACCTCCGAATGCACTATCATAGTGCCTCAACAGGCAATTCATCCCTTTGTGCCGAACTTATATCGATGTTCCGATTTGTCAATGCAAGCATCAGGGCATTTTAGTCAGTGACCATGGTAGTTCTATTCAACTTTCTGAGATGCAATCATTTTTATGCATCAGGGCATTTTAGTCAGTGACCATGGTAAAAGTAGTAATGTATTCCGTATGTTGGCAATTGAGGACAAGTTCGATGGTACCAATTACCCATTGTGGGCATATATGGTGCATCATGTATTGGTTGCAAAAGGACTGTGGAATATTATGCAGGGAGTATTGAAGGTGATGCAGATGGCATTGAAGAGGATGATCTTCAAATTCCTATTTGTGCTGGGGTTCTTAGTGCATCTACTATAGAGCAACTTCATTAGGATGGCAGAGATGCTCAGGCACATGCATTGATAGCTTTGTTGATAAAAAATGCCATTATCCCTCACATTTCCTCTTGCAAAACAGTTAAGGATGCTTGGAATACATTTACCACTTTATTCCAGGCAAGAAATGAGGGTCATGTTGCTTACTTCCGAAAACAGTTGGAGACTGAGCACATTTATGAAGGAGACTCCATGGACAATTTTTTGGCAAAGATCAAAGATTGAAGGAGCAGTTGATTTTTGCTCATGAAGTCTTGCAAGATAGTTCACTTGTGCAGAGTGTTCTGAACAGTCTTCTAGATTCATATTAGAGTTTTGCTTCTACTCTTTGATTGATGATGAAAGGCAATCCAAATAACTTAACATTTGAGCAATTAGTCTCTGTTTTGTTGCAAGAAGACTAATCTAGGCAGAACATGTCCATCATGCATGTTGCAGATCATGTCTTCCTAGCTAGTCAAATGGGCAAAGGTAAATGGACCTCATCTATTAGTAAGCAGAAATTTGTGAATTCTACACAATCAAAGAAGGATGAAAAAGACGAGAAGAAAACAAAAAAGCAATTTTTTTTCCAAATATTATAAAGGAAATGATCATGTCATAAAGAGTTGTCCAAAATTGGCTGCAAAAGAGGCAAAGAGGGAGGCTGGAATAGTTGTTCTAGAGGCATCTACATCTAAAACAGAGTTTGCTAATCTTGTGCATAATGAAGAATGGGTGTTTACTATTGTTTGCAGTTATAACCCATCTTCTCATGAGCAGTGTATGTCTGTAGTAGACTCAGATGTTTGGTACTTTGATAGTGGCGCAACCAAACATATTACCTCGTAGTGCATTTTCTTCACCTCACTTGAGCTTGACTTGATAGGGAATACTGTCACATGCACCAACTCCTCTTATCCTGTCATAGGAGTTGGTAAGATCATTTTGACTATGCTGATGGTAGTTCTTTTACATTGTCAGATACATTATTTATGCCAAGGATCAAGAAAAATCTGTTATCAGTCTCAACATTAGCCAAGATCGGCTTGGTTGTGAAATTTGTTGATTACAGATGTGTAGTTGATGATTTCTCAAATGGTGATGTCATTATTGCTTCTAGCATTTTATATCGTCAAATGCAAGGCTCTTGCATGCATGCTTTGGTCATCCGAATTATGCTAGTTTGCTATACCTGCAAAAATATGAAATGGTGTCCTGTCTGCCCAAAGTTGAGGCACCTTGTAAACATGTCTGTGAAGGCTATATTCTTGGCAAAATGCAATATTCCTCCTTCCCAAAAGATGGTTCAGTCATAGCTATTAAGAAATTGGATCTTGTTCACAATGATGTATGTGGTCTTATGCAAACACCTTCTTTTGGGAACTACCTTTACTTGGTGACTTTCATTGATGATTTTTCCAAGCATGCATGGGAGTATCCACTAAAAGCAACGTCTCAAGTGTATGTGGTTCAAACAATTTCTAGTTTTGACTAAAAAATGTACATCAATTGGACATTAAATCTGCATTTCTGAATGGTGAATTACATGAAGAAGTGTATGTTTTCATCCCAGTGATTTTGTTCACAAAGGGCATGAAAAGAAAGTGTGCAGGCTGAAAAAGGCATTATATGGTTTGAAGCAAGCACCACATGCTTGGTATGAAAAGATACATACCTACTTGATTGCACATGGTTTTGAGAATGTCCAACCTAGTATACCTTATATGTTAAGCGTGCGAATGATGTGCTTTTGGTCATTGTTGTGTATGTTGATGACATGCTGCTCACTGGTCCTAATGACAAGCATATTGCTAATTTTAAGGCTGATTTGCATGCCTCATTCAAGATGTCAAATTTGGGGCATTTGCATCATTATTTTGGCAGTCAATTTATGCAAGTTGATGGTGGAATAGCTTTGTGACTTACCAATTTTTAGACAGCTTGAATCGCATCTGTTCTTGGTTGGGCATAAGTGTTAGTGTGGTGAAAGTGCTAGAAAGATCCTTATCTGCTCGAAGGTATAGATTCTAAATCAAGCAGTAACATCTCATAAAATGTAACTTAGGAGAGTTTTTTAACTCCTCAAAGTCCTTAGAAAATAACTGAAATTGGTCCCATGTATTGTTGAATTCACATTTTGATCCCATATGTAGAGTGCATCTACCAATGGTTTGACCAACTCATTGAACTAGTGAGAGTATGAGTGCACTATCTCTATTCATCATGATGGAGGGTCCTGGATGGGAATAGCCAAAATTGGGGAGGCACTTTGGTGGGATGCTCCTCGATGGGTAGAGAAGTGACGTCCATTTATTGGGAGCTAGTTCTTGCTTCCATCATTACTTACTAATATGTTCAAATGCTTTTGTGGATCGTCTCTAACACGAAAGACATATTAGTATTGTCAAAGAAACCTGGTGAGACCTTGGTCCCTTTCCAATACTCATATGCTTCCCTTGTATCCTTGTGCTATTTGAGAGCGACTATTGAAATTTTTGTGATAGTGTAAGTTTTCATAATGCCTATATGCGTACTTTGGAGAGTGCATGATATGAGCATGATTCTAATGATGTACAAAGTTCTTCGGAATAATGGTTTGTTACAAGGTTTGTTAAATTTGCATGATTCCCTTATGGGATTAGAAGAGATGGTAAAGGGTTTATACATTTTATTTAGACATGATGATTTGACTCATTTGTGGGACTGTTTAGGTACCCATTTCCAAGTTGTTCTATAAACAAAACTATATGATGTGTCAAGTACAATAGCTTATGGTCTAAATGTATGAAGGGTTGGAATGGATTGGGAATGCTTAAAAACTTATTGCTGGCGAGAGGACATTTGGGCTCTCAAGCAAGTCTAAGGCTCCTAGATTTGTGAGTTATTAGGGTCTGCCTTCATGGACCACTTTGGTATGCAAATTTGGAGAATCCTTGATGGTTGATTTCTCCTTTGCTTCGTTGATCATCAACTTTGGTTCTCATTCTGCTTCTTTGATGGTGGCTTTGAATGTGGTGGAGCAATTGGTTGCTTGCATTTCCATACCCATATTTGCTTCACTCTTAGAACAAGTGGGTATCTCCATGGGTTGGATAATCTTCTTGCTTCAATGTTTCTATTACTATTAAATTGCATGCCTCCTTCGTTGAGTCATCGAGGTGACATTCATGATGTGCTCCACAGTTTGCATGATCTGCTCATCGAAGTGCGAGACATTCTACACAACAAATATAGGGATACATGTAGCAAAATTTTCTTCCAGTTTCGACTTAGAAGGACTAAGAGCTTGTGTAAATCGGGATCATTGGTTGTACTAGTTTCTAATTCTATCATAATGTATTTCTCAATGTTTCTACTATTATTGAATTGCATGCCTCCTTGGTTAAGTCGTCAAGGCGACATTCATCTTTGGAAGAGAAGGCAGTTGCACATGTGGAATAATCTATTTGTCAGAATGTGAGACATTTTGCACAACAAATATAGGGATACATGCAACATTGTTTTCTCACAATTTAGATTTAGAAGGATTAAGAGCCTGTGTCAAATCGGGAACATTGGTTGCACTAGATTCTAATTCTATTGTAATGTGTTTCGCATTTTTCCAATGCTCAAGAAGATGGCTTCTAAGGTTTACATTGACTGCATGATCATATATCCAGTCTTGGCCCAAGATTAAAAGGTTACGTGAGATCTACATTATGACACACTAATAATTTTACTATCAAGGAAACGTCTTGCATAGAGATTTCAACTTCCACCGCACCCATGCAAGGGGTTTTCACACCTCCTAGCTCTTGAATCAATCAAGTCTTTGATCGTCTTTATTGTAGTCCACTATCCTAGCTCCACGAAAATAAATAGCTGTCTGTCTACTATGCTAGGAGAGGAATTCCTCTTTGTTTGGAACATTGCCATATGATATATGTGAGATCAGAGTGGAGAAGGACATTTACAAGATGAAATCTCTCAACATTGTCATTCCTAAACTGGCCTATTCCTTGTCATCTTAAGTTCATTTTAATGCATTTTACAGCTTCAGCGTGAGCCTCTTCTCATATTCGCTTCTTTTCCTCCTCATGCTTCCTAGCCACATTGAGTCGTTTAAGCATTTCCTCCGTCAAAGTCTCTTGATAGAGCCTGATACGATAGCTAATTATGTAATTTGGCAACACATCTCCTTCTAGAGTAGCTAATTATACTACCCTGCTAGTTGATATGCTATTAATGACCATAGGTCCATATCACTTTTCTCTAATTTGTGAGCTTATTGCTTCAAAGTGTATACAAATACTAAGCCAATGACTTTCAAGCCTTTATTCTTCACATGTGCATCAAAGCAGGCTTTCTGTCTCTTCTTTGCCTCATATATATGTGTTATTGCTCTCAATCTCGTCTCTCCTAAACATTCTAAATCCATGATCCTAGATGATAGCTCATGGCCTATCCATTGATGCTCTTGTGCAACCTTTAGGATGGGTATAAAAAAATATGCCAAATACCATCTGTAAGGGAGTGGCATTGAGTACCATTTTATAGGCCATTGGATGTACCCAAACAACGTGATATAATTGTTTGTTTCAATCTGAACATTTATTATCTATTATCTTAGTCAGTATGTTACATAGGATCTTATTCGTACTTTTGGCATGTTTATTTGCATGTGGATGGTATGGTGCTGACTTATGTGAATCACCATGAAATTTTGTAATAGATATTCAAGAGTTCCTCGATTGCTCACCAACTCTATAGGTTGTCCATACATTGTAAACAGATTTTCAAACAAGCATTTTGCAGATAGTTTGTGCATCATTCTTCTTGATGGCTTTCACTTCTACCCATTTCGCAAGATAATCTGTGGCAACAATTATATATTTAGCATGACAACTTCTAGCTAGGGGTTGATAAAACTTATAAAGTCTATACCCCACTTAGAGAATGCATGTACTTCCATCATGGGTCTTAGTGGCATCTCGTCCTTACGAATAGGATATTGAGCTCTCTTACGTGTGTCACATCTCTTCACATAGGTATGTGCATCCAAATGAAGAGTAGGCCACCAAAGTCATGAAAATAGTATAGCCCTGATTACTCGATCAGGTCCACAATTCCTCTTGCACCACCCTAGTGTGCAATTTCTAATATTTTAGTGTGCTGATAGATTTTTAGCCAGAACTAGAAACTTTTTGAAGCACATAAACACTTCACACTTTGCTTTCAATGGATATACCCATGCATGGCTAGAAAAATCATCAATGAAAGTCACAAAGTAAAGATACTTCCCAAATGAAGGTGTCTACATAGGACCACAAACATCACTATGAACAAGCTATAATTTTTTAGTAGCTCAAGCTGAACCATCTTTTGGGAAGGCGGAATGCTGCATTTTTCCTAGAATATAGCCTTCACATACATGTTTACGAGCTGCCTCAAGTTTGGGCAAAGAGGACACCATTTCAAATTTATGCAGGCATAGCAAACTAGCAAAATTGAGATGACCAAAGCATGCATGCCAAATCTTTGCATCTCACATAGCATGAGAATCATGAACTGCACATGTTGAATCACTCAATGATTTTGCATAATCTATGAGCTTATATAGCCCATGACATAAAATGCCAGAAAAAATAGTGATGTTGCCATTGAAAGATCATGAGTTGTACATCGATCATCATTAAATATCAAAACCAAGACAATCTTGGCTAATGCTGAAACTGATAACAGATTTTTCTTGATCCCTGGCACAAATAAAACATCTGATAATGTAAAAGAACTACCATCAACAATAGTTAGAATGATCTTACCAAATCTCATAACATGATAAGAGGAGTTGTTGGCACATGTGATAGTATTCCTTGTGGGGGCCACTCAAATGAAGTGAAGAAACTGTGCTGCGAGGTAATATGTTTGGTTGCCCCACTATCAAAGTACCAACATCTGAGTCTACTGTCGACATACATTGTTGATGTGAAGATGGATCATAACTGGAAACAATAATAAATACCCATTCTTAATTTTGCATAAGATTAGTAGACCTTGTTTTGGGTGTAGAGGCCTCTGCAACAACCATTCAAGCCTCTTTCTTCTTTGCCTCTTTTGCAGCCAATCTTGGACAACTCTTTTTGACATGATCATTTCCTTTACAATATTTCCAAAAAAAGTTATGCTTTTCTGTTTTCTTCTCGTCTCTCTCATCCTTCTTTGATTATGGAGAACTAGTAGATTTTTGCTTACTAGTAGAAGAGATCTAGTTACCTTTGTTGATATATTTAGGTAGTGATGTGTGTGAACACTCTAGGATCACCGGGGCACTTTTTTCCCTCTTTAGGAGGTTTTTTCCCCCGGCTTGTATATACGCCTATTGCCCTAATGGGCTACTTATCTTTGTATATTCTCTAGTAATACATTCAGTATTGTGTGTTGTGCTCCAAGCTTCTTCTCCTTCCTTGTGTTGTTCGCATGCTTCTGCAGACGTCTATCTCCAACAATTGGTATCAGAGCAGGTCGTCGCTTCATCTAGGGCACCTCCGAACGCACTATCACAGTGCTTGTGCAGGCTATTTTATCTTTTTGTGCCAAAGGGATATACCAGTTTTTGTTCGCAAGTATAAGCGTCTCGAAGTCTGCTACAGGTCTAGCAGAATTCATCTGGGCAGTTCTGTTCAACTTTTTGAGATACAGTTAATTTTCTGCATCAAGGTATTTTAGTCACTGGCCATGGCTGAAAGCAGTGATGTATTCCGTATGTTGGCTGTTGACGATAAGTTGGATGGTACCAACTACCCGTTATGGGCTTATATGATGTGACATGTGTTGGCTGCAAAAGGACTGTGGAACATTGTGCAGGGTGTCGAAAAACGTCCTATCACACCTACAACTATTACAACTGCAGGTATTGATGTTGATGCAGAAGGTATCGAAGATGATGATATTCTGCATATTCATGTTCGTGCTACGGTTTCTACTGCACTTGTTGCAGAGCAAATTCGTTGGGATGGCAGAGATGCCCAGACACATGCTTTGATAGCCTTGTCTGTCAAACGTGCCATTATTCCTCACATTCACTCTTGCAGAACAGCTAAGGATGCTTGGGATACACTAACCACATTGTACCAAGCTAGGAATGAGGCTCGTTTTGCTTACCTCCGAAAACAGTTGGAGAGTAAGCACATGAATGAAGGTGATTCTATGGACATTTTCCTAACAAAGATCAAAGAATTGAAGGAACAGTTGATTTCTGTTGATGAGGTTATACCAGATAGCTCACTTGTGCAGACTGTTCAGAATGGTCTTCCTGATTCATATCAGAGTTTTGCTTCTACTCTTTGATTGATGATGAAAGGCAATCCAAATGCCTTGTCATTTGAGGAGTTAGTCTCTGTTCTGTTGCAGGAAGATCAGTCCAGGCAGGACAGGTCCATTAGGCGTGTTGCAGATCAAGCTTTCATGTCTAGTCAGAAGGGTAAAGGAAAATAGAGCTCTTCTACTAGTAAGCAGAAATCTGCAAATGCTGCACATTCGAAGAACCAAGACAAAGATGAGAAAAAATCAGAAAAGCAGAAATTGTTTTGTAAGTATTGTAAAGGGAATGATCACATCATAAAGAACTATCCAAAACTGGCTGCAAAAGAGGCAAAGAAGAAAGAGACTAGAATGGTTGTTGCAGAAGCCTCTACACCAAAAACGGAGTCTGCTAATCTTGTGCAGGAAGAAGAATGGGTGTTTACTACTGTTTGCAGTTTTGACCCATCTTCTCATGATCAGTGCATGTCTGTAGTAGACTCAGATGTTTGGTATTTTGATAGTGGAGCAACCAAACATATTACCTTGCAGTGTAGTTTCTTGACTAGTGCTGATGGTAGTTCTTTCATTTTTTCAGATGTTTTATTTGAGCCAAGGATCGAGAAGAACCTGTTATCAGTTTCTGCATTAGCCAAGATTAGCTTGGTTGTGAAATTTGTTGATGACAGGTGTACAGTTCATGATCTGTCAAATGGCAATGTGATTATTGCTTTTGGCATTTTATGTCATGGGCTGTATAAGCTCATAGACTATAAAAGATATGGAAATGATTTGGCATGTGCAGTAAATGATTCTCACGCTATGTCAGATGCAAAGCTTTGGCATGCATGCTTTGGTCATCTGAATTTTGCTAGCTTGCTACGCCTGCAGAAATCTGAAATGGTGTCCTCTTTGCCCAAACTTGAGGCACTTGGAAAACCTGTTTGTGAAGGCTATATTTTGGGCAAAATGCAGCGTTCTTTCTTTCCAAAAGCTGGTTCAATTCGGGCTAGTCAGAAATTGTAGCTTGTACATAGTGATGTCTGTGGTCCTATACAGACACCCTCTTTTGGAAATTACCTTTACTTCGTGACT
This sequence comes from Ceratopteris richardii, assembly GCA_020310875.1. Lineage (NCBI taxonomy): Eukaryota > Viridiplantae > Streptophyta > Polypodiopsida > Polypodiales > Pteridaceae > Ceratopteris > Ceratopteris richardii. The sequence goes on from CM035425.1 coordinate 7,117,396, forward strand.
TTTATTGATGATTTTTCCAGGCATGCATGGGTATATCCACTCAAAGCAAAGTCCGAAGTGTTCATGTGCTTCAAACAGTTTTTGGTTTTGGCTGAAAATTTGTCAACATGTAAAATGGGCACCCTGCGTCCAGATCGAGGGGGGGAATATATGTCTTCTGATTTTAATGCATTTCTGGCAGAACGTGGGATAAAACACCAGTGTACAGTGTCATATACACCTCAACATGATGGAGTTGCTGAATGGAAGAACAGGTCTCTCATGGAGATGACGAGGTGTATGGTCAAGAGTCAGGCTTTACCACATAGTTTCTGGCTTGAAGTTGTCATGTGTGCAGCATATGTACTGAACAGGTGTCCCACTAAAGCGTTGCATTCTATCACTCCATATGAGACTTGGCATGACCGCAAGCCATCTGTTGCTCATCTGTGTGTTTTTGGTTGTTTGGCATATGCATTAGTGCCTGAACAACATCACAAAAAATTGGATGATAAAGTAGTAAAAATGTATTTTTGTTGGGTACAATTCTGAAAGCAATGGCTATCGTCTATATCATCCACAGACTAAACGCATTCTGGTTAGCCATGATGTTGTTTTTGTGGAAGATGCTATTCAGCCATCGCTGTCATGTACTAAGGAGACATCTGTTAGCTCCAAAGACATGTATGATACTTTACTGCCTCTTTTTACAGGTGGACAGTCTAGTGCTAGTCCTAATGAGGCAACTTCTCAGCCTTTGCAGGTTTCATGTGATGATGCAGATCATTCCATTTCTAATGCAGATTTACATGATGCACTATTGATGAGAGAGTTGACATTGAGCTAAGAATTATGCCAAAATGGCTGGTGCAGACCTTGCGTGGCAGCAAATTGGATGCATCGTTGACATATCGTACTCGTTCAGGCTCTCGTAGTGACTCTTTTGCATCAGATTTCTATGCTATGGCTGCATCTAGTCTTTGTGATGAGACTGAGTCTGTTTCGTTTGATGAAGCACAAAATTCAGAAAATTGGATGGCTGCTATGCAATCTGAATATGATGCTATAATGAAGAATGGTACTTGTTCTTTATGTGACTTGCCTCCTGGCAAGAAGGCCATTGGTACTAAGTGGGTATACAAACTGAAGTGTAAACCTGATGGTACAGTTGATAGGTATAAGGCCTTGCTTGTTGCAAAGGGTTATGCACAGGAAAGAGGCATTGATTTTGATGAGACCTTTGCACCTACATGCTGTATGACTACTGTTCAGAGCATCTGTGCACTTGTAGCTCATCATGGTTGGAATGTACATCAGTTGGACATTAAAAGTGCATTTCTGAATGGTGACTTGCATGAAGAAGTGTATGTTTTTCAGCCCCGTGGCTTTGTGCAGAGAGGGCATGAAAACCAGGTGTGCAGGTTAAGAAAGGCATTATATAGTTTAAAGCAATCAACACGTGCTTGGTATGAGAAGATACATGCCTATCTGATTGCACATGGTTTTGAGAACAGTCCAACTGAAAGCACCTTATATGTTAAGCGTGCGAATGATGTACTTCTGATCATTGTGGTTTATGTTAATGACATGCTGCTCACTGGTCCTCATGAGAGGCATATTGCTGATTTTAAGGCTGATTTGCATGCCTCATTTGAGATGTCTGATTTGGGGCATTTGCATCATTATTTGGGCATTCTGTTTATGCACGTTGATGGTGGAATGGCTTTGTGTCAAACGAAATATATTGACACATTATTGCAGCGTTTTGGCCTTGAAGACTGTAAGCCTATTGCTGCTCCTATGGAGATAGGTTCACGATTGAGTCTTCACGATGCTGGAGATGCATTTGATATTGTTCTCTATCAACAGATTGTTGGATGCTTGATTTACTTATGCATTACTCGGCCAGATATTCAATTTGCTATCTCACAGATGAGCAGGTTTATGCATTGCCCTAGAGTCAAGCATTGGCAGACAGTTAAGCGCATCTTTCGCTACTTGAGTGGTAATCGGCTACTTCGGTTGTTTATCCCAAGGGGGGATCACTACCAGCAGATTTGCATGCTTTTTTTGACTCTGACTGCATGCTTTTTCTGACTCTGCCTATTGTGGCCACTTCTAGTTGTGAGGTTGAGTATAGGGCAACTTTCATAGCGACTGTTGAGTGTGTGTGGCTCAGACGCCTTATGGCTGATTTGGGTGTTGGTCAGTCTTCTGCCACCACCATCTTCACTGACAGTCAGAGCGCATTGGCAGTTGCGAGGAACCTTGTGTTCCATGCTCGCACTAGGCACATTGAGGTGGATTATCATTATGTCAGGGAGAGGTTCTCTGCTGAGGAGATCAGCTTAGCATATGTGCCCACATAGGAGAACATTGCAGACCTTTTCACGAAGGCTCTACCTAGGGAGAAGTTCGAAGCTTTTCGCAAAGCTTTGGGCTTAGAGTCCCAACTACTTGTTCACCGCATCACTCCCAAGGGGGATTTGTTGATATATTTAGGTAGTGATGTGTGTGAACACTCTAGGACCGCCGGGGTACTTTTTTCCCTCTTTAGGAGGTATTTTTCCCCCGACTTGTATATACGCCTATTGCCCTAATGGGCTACTTATCTTTGTACATTCTCTAGTAATACATTCAGTATTGTGTGTTGTGCTCCAAGATTCTTCTCCTTCCTTGTGTTGTTCGTGTGCTTCTGTAGACGTCTATCTCCAACAACCTTTGCCCTTCTGGTTAGCTAAGAAAGGTTGATCTACAACACACATAATGGACCTTTCTACCTAGACTGATCTTATTGCAACAGAAGAGAGGCTAACTCCTCAAATGTTCCAGCATTTGGATTTCCTTTCATCATCAATCAAAGAGTAGAAGAAAAACTCTGATATGAATCTGGAGGACCATTCAGAACAGTCTGCATAAGTGAAATGTCAGGCAAGACTACATAGGCAAATATACAAGCTAGGGGGGAAAAAACATCTTAAAGAGGGAAAAATGTGCCCCGGTGGTCCTAGTGTGTTCAAACACATCACTACCTAAATGTATCAACATGTATGCCTGGGTATTTCCTAGGCTATCTCCTTCAAAAGAGGTTGTGGCCGAATACTCCCCCAATCAATGAGTGCAATTTTAAGAAAGCCGCGGCACTGAAACCAATCTGCTTGCTATTGTGATAAGCAATCTAGAATGTTCAACATATGTGCATCAAAGAAATTAACTACCATCACCGATCTAGTATTTTTGTTGCAGTGTTCATGGAATTGAGAATTCACAAAGCGCTTTGTTTGCTTGTTCACCAAATAACCTAGATTAAGGAAAGTCCATAGCCTTTTATTGCCTGCCCTTCTGCATTGTGAGCACTAGGTATACATCATGATTACCACATATACCTCTGTCTTTACTCCTATGGATCTGCCCATATCATGCACATGGGGATGAAGACCATCATAATAAGGAAATCAAATATGAATTAGCCAACCGCTCGCTGCCTTTGATTACTCATACAATTTTGCATGTCGAGGATATCCATATTTAGTTATTTATTTTTAAATTCTCTCTCTCTGTCTCTCTCTCTCTCTCTCTCTCTCTCTCTCTCTCTCTCTCTCTCTCTCTCTCTCTCTATATATATATATATATATATATATATATATATATATATATATATATATATATATATATATATATATATATATATATATATATATATATATATATATATATATATATATATGTGTGTGTGTGTGTGTGTGTGTGTGTGTGTGTGTGTATAAATATATATATATATATATATATATATATACATATATATATATATATATATATATATATATATATATATATATATATATATATATATATATATATATATATATATATATATATATATATATATTGATTACTATCCGATAAACTAGTAGGGCCACAACTTTGACCCGTTGATGATCGTAGGTAAAAGTTCTCCGAACAATGTGGTGAGCCGAAAAGAAGGTGGTCTACATAATTCATGAATTTGGAACGGAATTGTCGATCGTAACTTCAACTTGCCCATTTCACTTTTCATCTTTGAGTGGAAATACAATCCTAGATCGTTGGGACAAAAAAATTGCATCCATAAATTTCACCCATGCCATTTCTTGTGTCGATTTTGCACTTCTTGAAGTAACAAGAAACCAACATATCTATTTTCTTCCAACTATCGGAACTTGTCCATTCTGTAGGCAAAAGAGTCTTTCGAAAATAACCTTTTTTGCAGTGCAATCCATAGACTTGGTACCACAAATTCAAATGGGAGAATTATGTCTTGTCCATACGAGAGTTTAAAAGGTGTACTTCCTATCGAGACTTTATAGGAGGTTCGATACACCCATAGTAACATAGGAAATATGCGTTCCCATTGATTTGTAGAGTCCAAACGCATTTTGTGCAACATATGGAGAAGAAAATTATTCGTACTTTTTGCTAGAGCTTCTTAGCTATGGTCCTCATCATAGCATTTCATGTAGCCCATGCTTCTACCCATCGTGTATAGTAGTTAGTACAAGTTAGAATGTACAGTGTTCTAGTCTAAGCTATAGGGGGTTTAGTAGGACCAATGAAATCTAGGTCTCACGTTTGAAATGGTTCCAATGGGAGGATTGATCACAATGGAAAATGATGAATGTCATGTGGTTCTCCGATATGCTGACAAGGATTAGAGTTTCGTATCACAATAAGCATGTCCGCGTACATTGTCGACCATCAAAGTCTAGCCTGCCAAATCTTTCACACCACAATTGAATGATTAAAGTGTCCTCTAGATTCACCAACATGTGCCTCGTGAATTACTGTAGCAACTTTGTGTGGAGGCACATAGCACATCCATACATTGGTAGGGCCTTTAGGATGTAGCTGCCCCATTATAGTTGTATATTTGCAGCTCCTGAGTCCTAAATTCTTCTGTGTTGCTAATTGTAAATGAGAGAGTGCTACACCATTTTCCAAAAAACTTAGCATTTCCTCATACCAAGTGGGGAATGTTTGCGGTCACTCTTGAATTTTTGTAACCGCAACGACATCTACATCTAAAATATTGTCATCAATTCCTATCGATGGTTCACCATGATCGATACGAGACAAGAAATCAACAACCACATGACTAGCTCCTGGCCTATGAACAATATCATACTCAAACTCTTGTAATAATAAGAACCATTTGGCAAGTCGGCCCACCAAATTTTTCTGTTTCACTAGATATAGTAGTTCACTATGATTGACATCAAATAATGTCAGAACTTCTTATTAGAATAAATTAGACCTAGACATTCGCGTTCCATAGTAGAGTAGTTCTATTTCACAGAGGTCAATTGTCTACTGGCATAATACACAGGTCCGAACCAATTTCTTCCTTCTTTTTGCATGAGGACACTTCCTATTGCTTTATTAGACGCATCCATGAATACATGGTAAGTTTTCATCCAAGCTCGAGCTTTCAACAGTGGTGCTGTGGTAAGCATTTCTCGTAATCATTCAAAAGTGATTGGCACATTAGCTGTCCACTAGAATTCAGAGGGTCGTACATGAGCCAATTTGTTAAGAGGGATTGCAGTATGGACCAAAACTTATAAATGATGCCCATGCCACCATACTTGGACAAAAAATTGCAAAACTTTTGGATTTTTTTGATGATGGAGTCTCCAAAATAACATTGACCTTGTCTGGGTCTACTGCTATACCATTGTGGGAAATGATATGGCTGAGTAATTTACCACATTTGACGGTGAAGGTTGATTTGTTCGGATTAAGACATAATTGTACTTTTTGACAAGCATCAAAATAGGATCACAAATGTTCCAAATGAGCCTCACTTCATCCAGAAATAGAAAAATCATCGAAAATGATCCACATGAATGAAGTTAGGTATGATGGGAAGATCTGCTGAATACATCTTTGAAATATACTAGGAGCATTCGGCAATCCAAACTAGATGACTGAGCAAGCAAATACTCCCCAATTAGTGATGAAAGTTGTCTTTGGAATGTATTCTTCTACCATAAAAACCTGATTGTACCTACTAAATCCATCCACAAAGGAGTACATTTCCCCACCTGTGACTTCATCCATCATATTATCTAAAAATGGCAGTGGGAAGGGATCTGGGTTAGTGGCTGCATTCAACTTCTGGTAATCTACACAAATACACACATACTTGTTTTTCTTTGGCACGATTACTATTGGAGGTAGCCACTCCAAATTTTAAATAGGGATAATATATCCCACCTTCATGAGTTGGTCTAGTTCATGCTTTACTTGTTCTACAAAATTAGGATTCATCGAGTATCTTTGTTGCATAATGGTGCTGGTTCAATGTTAGTCCAACCCATTTGTGGGCAAGTGGTCTTGGATGCAATATTAATACTGGATCCTCAATCAATCAGCACTTTTGGAATTTCTTTATTTTTCTATAATAGTCGGAAGTGCATAGTCCACCACTTTGTTCGATACCTCTTTGACCATACCAACAGTTACTTCCTTGAATTGTTTTGGAGATTTTCCCTTTTGTAAATGTCCCATTAGATTCTCTTTAAATGCTAGGACTAATTGTTGCAATGCACCAAATGGTAATTTCTACAAACCTTTAGCTAATTTCTGGTTCTTCCACTCGGATAACAACAACTCTTTTGGGATCTTTACTAATTCCTCAATCGAAATATCTTCTAAATGCAGAGTTCCTAAGGTCTCCTTGATAAGTTAGTCTAAGGATTTACGACGTCAATCACTGTGCAAGTATTCCTTGCCACTCCTCAATAACATCAATTTAAGACGAACCCCATCCCATTGTGATCACCAATTTGTTTGTGTTGTGATGTCGGATTAACACACAAATCCTCCAAAGAAAGGGATTCGGAAATGAAGATTATGATTACAACACCATAACCATAATATGCATTTTTTTTCCTTTAAATTATCACTGCATACTTAATATGATTAATTTTCATTGACACAATTCAAACTATAGCCGATACACAATAAGGTTTAGGATATTTCAAAAGGATTAACAGATATTTTGAAAATATTAATAGACTTTGGTGATACAAGGTAGAACAAAAATGATACCGTAATTTGGTATACATCAACATAAAATGCACCGTAAACACTGCATATAGATATCTACGTTTCGCCTTCAGACTTACTTCCACAATACAGATAGTTCTGTAACCTAGATAGTTCCATAGGATCATCTTCACACCTCAGTAATTTCGGACTCAGTGTCTTCTCTTCTTCTCTCCATTTGCCACAGCTATGTAACACAGATATGTAACAATGTTTTGAAATTCAAGATCTAAAAGATATCGCACTCTGAAAGTAACTCTTTGCATCTCAAATAAATCCCTTTTCTCCTATTACAAAGAAATATCAATTACAAAATATGAGTCAATCTGTTCTGGTTGTTAACAAGTAACACCAGAACAAATACATGAACACGGTAACATTAGAATACCCTTGAAGTATAGTCGGTTTGGTTTAAGGCTGGATTTTTAACACTACTACTCAGGCCTTGAACTTGAAATACTATACCAATGCTTCTTTTGAATTTAAGCACATTCATTCCTTCTAATCCTTTTGTAAACATATCTCCGAATCGATCTTTGGTACCCACATGATCCTCTTGACCTCCGTTGCAATCACATTCTCTCTGATGAAGTGATAATATACTTCAATGTTCTTAGACCTAGCATAGAAAATCAGATATGAAGCTAGGTGTACATCAATCATGTTGTCACACATGATGGGAATCTATTTCACTTGCAAGTTCAAGCCTATAAGGAGCTTCTTTAGCCACATAAGCTTGGAAGTGACAAGGGATAAGGCTTTATATTTAGCTTTGATTGAAGATAGGGCTATTTTTTCTTGCTTTTTGGAGCTCCATGAGATACTCTTGCTTCCAATCATGACTACATAGCTAGTCGTTCTCCTCCTATCATGCTTTGAGCATGCCCAATCTGCATCACAATAAGCTTTCACCTAAAAATCTCCATCATTAGCATAAATAGCCTTTCATTTATAGTGCCTTTGAGGTATCTAAGAACCTTCTTGGATGCCATTAAGTGTTGTTCCTTGGGAGTTTGTATAAACTATGAGAGAACTTTTACTACATGCTTGATGTCTGGCCTAGTGAGAGTTGCATAGTTCAAAGATCCTACAACAGATCTTTACAAAGTAACATCTTCAATGTTTTCTCCCCATGTGCACTCAAATTTAAATTTACTTCCAAGTTATTTGCACTTGGCTTGCAATTACACATAGCATACTTTTCTAGTACATCAATAATGTTCTTCCTTTGCATGAGGTATATGCCTTCCTCCTTGTAGATCACTTCTATGTGTAAGTAATTCAATTCTCCAAGATTTGAAATCTTGAATTCTTCTTCAAGATTCTTCCTGATCTCTCTAATGGTTGCTTCATTATTCCATATAATAAGAATATAATCAACATAAATGCAAATGTAGACAACAAGATCATTGTTGGCAGTAGTCAGAGGCATAGATGATGCGGAAGCATGTGAAGACAGAGCATAACGAAGAAGCAGGGAGTCAGTCGAATCATTTTTCAAAGAATTATGTTTTATAACTACTTTCCAAAACCTCCAACAGTGATTTTCATCACTTTTTACCATATGTAACATAGAAAAAACCCTTTTTGTAATTTATAGCTCCATTGTGCAAGCCGAGGAGTCCTCGAGCTTGAGGAGCTTAGGTAGAATGAGCACACCAATTTTGGCTATTTTAAGACTTTGTTTACCCTTTCAAATAGCACCTAGAACCTATTTTTTAACTATGCAGGACACTAATGTGAAACCGGTCAAAACTAGTCTAGAATCTATAAAAAGAGCTAGAGAGCTCATTTTTGGAGTTACTTAGTGTTAACTTGTTTGAGTAGAGAAGAGCTTAGAGCTATTTTGAGCTTGTAAGATTGTTCTTGAGTAATAGAGTTGATTTCCTACCTTCCATTGTGTCTTGTTTGTCTCTTCCTTGTGTGTGTGTATGTGTATGTGCATCTCTATGCTTCTCACCTTCACTCTCACTACATCTCACATTCACGATCTTCATATCACTCCTATCTCTTCCGCGGATTGACATTAAGGAGGTGGAGCTGCTTAACATGGTTGTCACCATTGTGCTATAGCAACACCAAATTTGGCGCCGTTGTTGGGGATCGAGTCTAGGACGAATGTGTGATGGTAAGAGTATATCAAGAAGTGGCGTTGGAAGGTAAAAATTTTTAGTTTTTGTTGTTGTTTTTACTTAGTTTTTTGTGTTTTTCACCTCCCCCACACTCCATCTTCATCACCGCATCATCATCTTCCACTCCAAAAAAATCAGAAAATTGACCATATCCATCCATTCTCCTCATTTCCCCTCATTTGTGTGTGCGAGAGAGAGAGAGAGAGCTTTTGTGCTTGCATGTGCTATTGTGTTTTTGAGTTTTCTTGCAGGTACAGTGCTCTAGTGCATCAAGAAAGCTTGCAAAAGGTAAAATTTCACTTTCTGTCAGAAATCTGCCATGGGTGTCAGACCATCGCGATGGTCTGACAACTTCGACATTTTTGGTAAGCGAGTTCACCACGAGGTAGGCGACAAAAGCGCATACACGAATCCACACTTGCATTTCAAAAATTTGCATTTTGGTGGACCATCGTGATTGGCTCACGCCATCACGATTATGTCACACCATCGCGATTGGCTCACGCCATCGCGACAGCTCGGCCAGACCATTGCGACGGTTTCACGCCATCGCGACGGTTCACTTGAACCATCGCGACAGTCTCACACCATCACGACGGTTCACTTGAGCCATCACGATGGTCCTTGACCATCGTGATGATCCCGTCGACCCCACACCATCGCGATTGGCTCATGCCATCGCGCCGATGTTGCCACGTGGCAAGCTAGACCATCGGACGATACCCTCAGACCATCGGGACGCCTCGACATTTGAACCATCGCGATTGGCTCACGTCATCATGCTTTGTGACCATCGCGATGAGCTCACGCCATCGCGATTGTCGCATTGACCGTTGACTGATGCCATCATGATTGCTCGTCGATTAGACCATCGCGACGGTTCATTCACGCCATCCCAATTGCTCACATTTAGACCATCACAACAGTTCGCACCTTTGGACCATCGCGATTGTGCCACGCCATCGTGACGGTTCACTTGGTCCATTGAGACGGTCCCAGACCATCGCGATTATCTTAGACCATCGCGATTGCTCACCCCAAACACAATTTTTAGGGTTTTATTTTTTGAGCAATTTTGGGGCTATTTTTGGCAAATTTTTGGGTGATTAGACTCATAGGAGACCCCTAAGCTCATATTTGGAGAAAAACCTGTTTGCCAGTTTTTACCCCCGAAGGCCTGAATGGTCATATCTTTTTTGTCCGAAGTCCATTTGTTGAGAGGATAATTTGAGGTGGACATAGTTGGGACTAGAAAGCCAGGGGGCATTGAAATTTTGGGCAAAAGGGAAAGGACCTTTAAGGGTGTATATATTCAAGTGTTTGATCATCCATTTGAGAATTGGTCTGATAGTGGGATTTTACAGGTCTAGCAAGGACAATCAAGGGCAACCAAGGCAAGGCATTGAAGAACGCAGGGCTTGGGAAGTGCAGCTTCTTGGGCATCAGAGCACTCAAAGCAGCTGACTTGAGGTTGGAAGATTACTCAACCCCCTCAGTCAATTCTTAGCTTAGGCTAAATGTTAGCATTGTGGATTAACAACGATAGGAACGATCAAGTTCAAGAGACTTAATTTTTCAAGTCCAAGACTAAAGTAAAGGTGTGTGTGAGACGAAAACCTAAAGAAAAGAACCTAAGTCTGACGGAACGAGAACTCAAAAATATAACGAAAATTTGATTCGTGATGCTTACAGTAAGATAAGACAAGAACTTAAAGACATTTAAAAAGAAACAAGCAAGAAAGAACAAAGAACTGTTGATGATCAGAGAAGTGCCGCAAAGTAAATTCCTGAACCTTAGATCGGGCAAGCACATAGGTAATTCAGATCGACGAAGCCTTAGTTCATCAGAAGCAAGCATAGGAACTACTGCACGTTCGTGGGCACAACAGTTGAATAATAGTTATCCCTACAAGTTAAGCTCATATACGAGTGAATCAGAAATGGCTTTTAGCACGAAAAGACCAGGAGGGTCAAACGTAACATATTTAGAAAGACCCAAAGGACCTTATAGGACTCAATTGGAATTTCTCCGAACCAACCGATTAGGTGCTCGCATCTATGAGGATGGTTTGCGAAGACAAGTGGTGCAAATGCACAATCCTGATCAACCCATTGGATTGGAATGTCCAGTGGTGAAATTCGAGAGAGATGCGTACATAGACAAAGAAGGAACGATGTACATCTTAAGTACTCAACCAAATAATACCAATGAGTTTGGCGTAATTCAGTTAGAGATGGAAGCGAGGGCCCAAGGAAAAGAACCATTAGAAGAACCTAGGACACCTAGAGGGAAATATGTACTGACACGAGTACTAATCCCAGAGTGGATCCCTCAGGACAAGAGAAGCATAGAGTTGTTGGTAAATAAAGAGACAGATGAAGCATTTTGGAGGTACAGGTCAGAATAACCTAGTGAAGTAGGCTCCATCACGGTGTATGAATTCAAGGACCCAGATACACCTGGAAAGGTTGTATACCTGGATGAAAATTTAGAAAGAGTATTTGTGGCACCAAACCACGCAAGAAATACCTACACATGGAGAGGTGAGTTGGTATTCCCTCCATCTCGAACAAACGTAAACGCTAGCCAACAAGGGGCAGGAACATCCTCAGCTCATGGTAATCAAAGAGAGAAAAACAAAGAGAGACCTGAAGTAAGTTTCAACCATCCCATAGGGAGAGATAGAACCACCATAGACACGGACAGAGTAGATAGACAAAGAGAACCTAGAATACCAGGTGGTAGAGATGATTTTCCTATACCTAGACCACGTGAACACGCAAGAATATTAAGACCCACTCAGTTAGTAAAGTCCATGAAAAACTACTTTGATGGGATAGGAGATCCCTATGATCATGTTGCTGAATTTAAGCAAGTGCTAAGGGCAGAACAAGTAGAAGATATGTTTACGCAATACAACGCATTTGGACTAACGTTAAAGAATACCACTTTAACTTGGTTCCAACCATTGCAACAAAGGCAATCTAGAGATATCCATCACTTTTAAGAGTCGTTCATCACAGAATTCTCTAAAAGTGGAATCAGACATGACATGTCTTCATTGATTCATAGTTTCAAACAGACCCCTCAAGAAACAGTTAGACTGGCAGGACGTAGGTTTAGACAATATGTTGAAACATGTCCAATGCAAGAGTTACCCTCACAGGCCAAGCAAGTGTCATTGTTTTTAGACAGCCTCTTAAGCTCTAAACTACGCTCCTATGTATACTTGAAGGAACCCAAAATGCTAGAGCAGTGTGTAAGAATTTGCATAGACATTGAAGACAACTTAGGAGATGAGTTGGAACTCTCAAAGGTCTATAAGGACTCAAATTGTTCCTCTCTAGCATCTTCAAAATTTTCTAGCTCGATAGAGGACTTAGGAGGAAAAGTGGCCCATAAACTAGGAGTTTCTAGCAAACAGATGCCTAGGTTAACAACAAACAAGTGTTGTTACACTTGTGGTGGTGATCATATGGCAAATGTGTGTCCCAATGCAACACAACCACAAGCCAACCCTAGTGGCCAATACTGTATGATTGATAGATGATATAGGAATCATACGGCTCAAGAATACCCATATAACAAACAAGCAGTGAGACAGAACTACCCCCAAGCATACGCACAGCCAGGTAGGTATCAAGGTCAATATAATACTCAGCCTCATTATTATAAGCCTCCACAGATTTATACTTATCAGGCTCAACAGAGACCTCAACCTGTTTTAGCTCAGCAGCCACCCCCACCAGCTAATGTCATCTCAGTTAAATATGCTGCTGTAGAAGAGAACATGAGTAGGGCCTTAGTGCCTTCTTCACCTTTAATCACAGAAAGTGACCCAAACTCAAACATTTTTTACTCTACTCATGTAGATAGTCCACCTGCGTACTACACAGAGTCACCAGAACATGTGGAGACATATCAATACGATAGTCCACCATTGGAACCTAGTTGGGAGACCAACTATGCTAACGTGATGTATACCAATCCTAATCGGCGGCCCCAATTGAGACAGCCAACACCATAGGGCCCTAGAGGACCATGCTTTAGGTGCCAAGGAGACCATTTCATAAAGGATTGCCCACATCCTCCCATAGCAGGACAGTCTCAATACTATAACATACAAGGCTTTTGTGCCGATTGTGGTAAAGAGCACATAATCAAAGATTGTCCTAAGAACCCTGCTAATGTTTCAAATGTGACACCAATCAACGTGATAGGTATTGTAAACAACGCAGATGGATCAACCCTACATACGTGCCTATCCAAGCTATAACAAGAGCCCAAGCACTCTTACAGAACCAACAGCTTAATTAAGAGAAAGTAGCCGAAACTAGTGAAGTCGGAGAATCTAGCAGTAAAAAGATGAAATCTTGGAAAGATTCCAGAGAAAGAACTAAGAGAAAGTGGAGCAAGAGGATAATAGAGTTGGAAGGAAGTCTCAAGGAATCTAGAGCCAAGATCCTAGAATTGACTTCACAAGAATTGAATCAAGAGAACCTAGCTCAAAGATCAGGATCAGTTTTAGCGAAACCCATATCGCAAAACCTAGACATGATGTTTCATGTGTATCAAGCAAGATTAAAAGAAGGACCTCAAATAGCTGAAATGAGTAAGAACTACCCTCGAGCAGAATTAGAAATTGAAAGAACTAAACTTTGCATGAAGATGGTAGAATTAGCACAAGCTATGTTTGAAGCCTCTAGATATCTCAATTGGAATAACATGGCAAAACCAGAATTACACTTTCAAGGACTGATGGAGAGGCTAGAATACCTGATTGAAAGTAAGGAGAAAAAGAATCAGCAAAGGACCCCTGCTTCAGAGGCACAAGAAAAGAATGCACCATCCTTGTCTCAAGTACCCAACATAGAAGGTCAAGACAACCTGTCTTCCATACATAGGCATTCACATGAATTTCTGAGAGAAATCCAAGAAGAGAAGTGGAGAAAAGAACAAGGAACCCATCCTCCTATTCAAGAAATAGACGACTTGCAGGAACAATTTCCCCAAGACATCCCCTCTATTTACGATGATGTAGAGGAAGAACAACTGAGTGAACACACAGGTTTTGAATCCAATTCTTTACAAGAATTACCTCAGTTCACCGGACCTTGGGAAGCAAAGTCTATTAGCATGAGAGCGCCCACGATAATAGTGAGGAATGAAGAATCAGTAATCCCTAGAAATACGGAAGTGATCAAGAACACTATGGTACAATGTCACCTCACTCTAGAGGAGTTGTTGAAGGTAAAACTAGAACTGTGGAAATACTCGAAATACTCGTAGAAAAGATCGGAGATGTAAGCGACGGAGAGGAAGGTAACACTTATCTTCTAATAACTCATCAGGACTACACCACGAAAGCCATCTTGGATTCAGGAGCCGGAGTAGCCATTGCTACCATCGCTTTATGGAAACGTTGGGGTAAGCCAGCATTGAGACCTACCAGGATGAAGGTACAAATGGCTAACGGACATATAGAGAAGCCATTACGATTACTAGAAGGCATATCTCTCACCACTTGTGGTGTGGAGTTTGAGCATAGTTTTTCCATTTGTGATTTTGCGAAAAATCATGCTTACGAGATGATTTTAGGACAACCATTCATGCATCAGTTGCAAATTGTACAAGATTGGGGAACTAATTCTTTGTACTTGCAACATTTAGGAGTGACTCCTAAAGTCAATCTTAAAGACTATTCACATCGAGACGTACCCCCAATACAATGGAACACCATCCATAAATCACAGGTAGAAACAAAATCGGTACATTCATTAGAGTCAGACCCCTCATGGTTGCACGAGGACACTCATTTATGGATGTGTAAAGTAGCCAAACAAGAGGAAGAACGGTTAGAAGCCAGGACCTTAGGTGCAGAACAACATCCACGAACCCTTCAAGACCCAGGTTACGCACATGTAGTATTTCGAGACGAAGAATTCGAGCCTCATGGTTGGGCAGAAATCCTAGTAAGCATGGATATAGCCATCAATGAAGAACAATGGACACCCCACTATGATGAGGATGGCTATGAAATTATACTACGCTTCAAAAATTAAAGAAGAAACGGATCGTTTGATAGAAGCAGGATTCATTTACGAAATTGAGCATACCGAATGGGTATCCCCCATTGTGGTTGTGCCCAAGAAGAATGGAAAATTATGTGTGTGTATTAACCTTAAAAAAGTTAATGCCGCCACGATTAGGGACAGTTATCCTCTTCCTATCACAGAACATTTATTGGAAAGAGTTGCGGGCAAGGAAGTTTATAGCTTTCTTGATGGATTCTCAGGCTATAATCAAGTAGCCATTGCTCCAAAAGATCAACACAAGACGGCTTTTGCCACAGAATGGGGCATATTTGCCACATGGTGGATCCAAACCCATTGATTACAAAACAAGATATTTATAGATCATCATCGTTATTTTGCATTTTCGAGAACATTATTCTTTCTATATCATATTGAAGCTCTTTGAACATCTCTTCTAAATTCTCATCCGCAAGTCTGATCTCTGCTTCAAAAAGCTCCTTCGGATCTAATACCAGTTGACTTGCACTTCTACAATTAACTATTGCTTCTTCTAACTCTCGTATCCGATTATATAATTTCTCCAACATATTATCAAAATCTAAAATTACATTAGTTAGTTTATCTACATATTCTTCAATAAGCTTATGTGCTTCATCTAGCTTTACTTTGTTTGTTAACTCCAAAATTGAGATACTTTTCTTTAACTCAGCGATTTCTGTCTCTTTACTTTTTGCTACTACATTCACATATGCACAGTGTTTCTTCCATTGATCTATCTGTCTTTCCAACTCCATAACTCCAGCCAACTATGCAGACACTGTATCAAAATTTTCTTTGACACTATAGAATTTATATTCAGGTGTTGTAAATTCGGAGTTCCACACTGCCAACCTTTCTTCTACTTCCGCAATCGAAACACCTTGCCTTTTAAGTTCTCCACTCTGCTCTTTGACCTTCGTCTTTAGTGTTTGTACCTCTTGTTCCTCCTTTTGTAACTTCGCAAGAAGTTCCTTGTTGATCTTCTTTAACTTCTATGAAGCCTTTTGCGTTTGTCTGACCTCCACCTGAAGATGAGCAATAATCATTGATTTTTCTTCTGTTTTTATCTTTAATGTATTATTTTTCGTCAATCCTTCATTCAGCTCCTCCATTAATTCGTCATGAACCACACTTTCTCTCCTCTCACTCTCCACTCTAGTTTATTCTATTTCAGCCCTTAATCTGCTTAATTCTTCCATCATTCTTGCTTTCTCTGCTTCCCACTTATCCTTTTCCTAAATCATGGCATTATACTTCTTTTGAAACTCCTCCAACCTAACTGCACTCCACTGAATTCCTCTAGCTAGGTCTCTATGAAGTTCTAGACAAACTGTTTCATTTTTATACATCTAGGGATAAATAAAATCACTGCATCTAATTGAGGGTAAATTTACTTTACCGTCATTTTGTTTCCACTTATCATTTAATTCGTAGGAAGAAAATGTATGTAACATCGGAATTTTACGAGATGTCTCATCTGATCGGTCCCCTTGTTCATGTTGTTGCCGGCATGGCTCTTCATCAACTTCAAACTTCCTTCGTCTTTCTTCTTCAACATGATGTTGTTTCTTTGCTTCTTCTTCTTCTTCTTCTTCTTCTTCTTCTTGTATCTTTCGTGCTGCCTCTTCCTCTCTTGCCTTCCTCTCAGCTTCTTCCTCTACAACCTTTCTTTCAGCTTCTTTTCACAGATTTTCCTCCACTGCTACCTTCGGGACTGCTTTTCTTCATCTTTGTCATTCACTCTCTGGTCTTGGGAAGTCCATTCTACTGGTTCCCTCTCTGTAGCTCTCTTCTTTAAAATTTGAATAAAAACCTTCACTATGCATACTGTGTATTCTCGAGGTATGAATATTGGGCTTTTAGTAGATATGACTCCAACTTTGGAGTCCAACACTGTGTTAACAGCTCTTTCGAACCTCCGAAACAATCTTTTCACCTCCTCCTTTAACTTTTGAATATGATTTTGGGCCCAATTCACCTGCATTTTAGTCAATTCATTCACCAATGCAAACAACTATTGGGACACTCGATAATGGTTTTCCTGCATATTTATAATCATTGTCATTAAAAGCAATCCCAACTTAATTGGATTATCATCCAAAAGTTGTGCAAACCGATATTCATCGGAGAAGGGTTTTCCTAACAACCCACACATTTCTGTTGTGTCCACAGGCTCTATACTAGCTGTGATTCCCATGCTAGCCACATGGAGTCTTTTTGCAATTAAGGCTACTGATAACTGAAAAGTGTCCTGCCCTATCTGCAAGCTTATCTCTTGGATATTGATTTTGTTACCATCTATTTGTCATGCTATCTCTTTGGTGATCTCCTTTGTCTATGGATGAGGATGAATGTTGCTCCAATCCAGCAATGCACACTATAGGAGTCCTCTGCACTCGAACTAATCTTTTTGTTCCTGTGATAGCATCTCTAGTATATTTGGAAGATGGTAATCAAAGAAAGTGATCACCATATCTATGATGCTGCATCATCTCCTGACTACTATAGAATATTATCGCTTAGTTTGCTCTCCTTGCAACTTATCCAAATAAGCCGGATTCAACATAGTCCTCAGCCTTTTATGGCTTGCATTTTTGTGTTGAGAGCACCGAGTCTACATCATTATTACCCTAAATGGTATCTTAACTCTAGTGATTCTGCACTCATCACGGCTCTCAAAATAAGAATTACACTATCATATTCCAAATGTTATGACCATTGCCATTGTTGATTGGATGTATGATTTGCATGTATAGTAGTTACTTTGCTAATTATTGCCAAATATTGCATGATCATGTATTTTTTATTTTTAGAAAAATTTGTTTTATTTATTTAAATAAGTATTTAATTTCTTTTACTTGAATTTACCCTCCGGATGTCTGATAGGGCTACAATTTAGACTCATTGATGATCGTTGGTAATAGTTTGTTGGACAGCATGGCCAACCAGAAGGGTCCGCAAAGCTCGTGAATCCAGAACAGAACAGTCCACCACAATTTTAACTTGCCCATCTTCATCTTAGAATGAAAGTACAACACAAGATCACCAAGCCGAAAAATCTTTGTTTGTAGATTCCGATCATGCCATTTCTTCTAATGATTTTGCACCTTCTATAATAATAGAAAACTATGGTACTGATGCTCATCTAATTGTCTCAACTGATCCATTCGATAAGCAAATGAGTCTTTCACAACCAATCACTTCTAGACCGCAATTAGGAGACTTGGTAGCACAAATTCAAATGGAAGGATCGCCTCCTATCCGTAAAGCAATTTGAAAGGCGTGCTACCAACAGAAATTTTATAGGAAGTCCCATAGGCCCAGAGCACAATGGGAAGAATAATGTCCCACTGATCCACAGAATCTAGTAGCATCTTGTGTAGCATGTGGAGCAGGACCTTGTTGGTACTTTCCGCCAATCCATTTGCTCGTGGGTAATAGGGAGAACTAAATTTATGCTTAATTTAATACTCCAAGTTTAATTTTGAAACTAATTGATTCAAGAAATGAGTTCCCTTGTTTGACACTAATTCCAATGGAAGGTCGTACCATGAAAGATTTCAGTCTAAAGTTTCCTGGCTACTGTTCATGTTGTAGTATGTTTGGTCACCCAAATTTCTGCATGCAAGGCTCCCATTCTCGCAGCTAGTGGTTTAATTGGACCAATAAAGTCCAAGCACCATTTCTAAAAGTGCTCCAATGGAAGAATGGGTTGCAACAAGAAGTGATGACTATCGCGAGGTTCACCAGTTCCTTGACACGGGTCACAATTCTGCACTGCATTCTGAACATCTACATACATGGTAGGTCACCACAATCCTGCCTGCTAGCTTTTGCAGATTGTAGTTAGATGACTGAAATGCCCACCGGCCTCACCTGCATGAGCTTTTGTAATGACTATTTCCACCTCATGTGGAGGTATGCAACATAACCAAATTCCGATCGGATCATTGTGGTACAATTGTCCCATAGTAATAGTAAACCTGTGACTTCAGAGACCTAGTTGTTTTTGGGCCGCAAACCGCAAATGAGACGGAGTAGTTCCATTTTCCAAAAAGCTTAGCATTTCTTTGTAACAAGTAGGAGAAGTCTGAGGAGAATTTTTTATTTTGGCCATCCTAAAGACCTTCGCATCCAAAAGAGTATCATCGATACCTTCTAGTGGTTCTCCATGATTGCCACAAGATAGGAAATTCACAATGGCATGGCTGGTGTCGAGATGATGGACAATGTCATCCTCAAATTCTTACAGGAAGAGCACCCACCTAGCTAGCTATCCAACCAAGTTCTACTGCTTCACTAAGTATAGCAGGGCACTGTGATCCACGTGGAAGTTGAACGATTGTCCCAGTAGATAATGGTGAAATTTCTTGATAGAGTAGATGAGTCCTAGACATTCATGTTCCGTGGTCAAATAATTTTGCTCTGTTGTCGTTAGTCATCTACTAGCATAATAGATAGGTATGTACCAATTGTGGTCCTCCTTCTGCGTAACTACACTCCTAATAACTTTATTTGAAGCATCCAAAAACACATGAAAAGGCTATTTCCAGTCTAGTGCTTTCAAAATTGGCGCAGTGGTTAACATCTTCCATAGTTGCTCAAGGGAAAATTGTGCTTCCTCCATCCATACAAACTCTGTAGGTCAGACATGCACTAACTTGTTCAGTGGGATGGCAATATGTGCCAATCCTTGTAGATGTCGATCGTGCCACTGGACCTAGCCCAGGAAGCATAAGACTTCTTTTCAATTTCGGGGAGCTGGGGTTTCCAGTATAACCTTAACCTTAGTAGGGTCCATTGTTATGCCCTTCTCCAAAATAGTGCATCCCAACAAATTTTTGCATTTGATTGCAAAAGTGGATTTGTTAGGATTAAGGCAGATATATACCTTTCTGCAAGGATCAAAGTATGTGTGTAAGTGCTCCAGATGCGCTGGCATCTTGCTCAAAATTGAGAAATCATCTAAGAAAATTCGCATAAAAGATGTAAGTTATGAAGCGAAGATTTGCTGCATGCAGCACTGAAAAGTGTTGGGCGCATATTGTACCCCAAACCACATGATGGTACAGGCAAATACTCCCCAATTCATGATGAAAGTTGTTTTAGTTATATCTTCCTCCACCCTTCTCGTTTGGTTGTAACCACTAAAACCATCGAGGAAAGAATACATTTTTCAAGTTGCAACCTCATCCAATATACTATCCATAATGGCAATGGAAAAGGGTTCGGTATTATTGTTGCATTCAGTTTTTTGTTATCCATGCAGATTTGCAATTGCTTGTTCTTCTTAGGGATGATGATGATTGGAGAGACCCATTCAAGATTCTCTATGGGTACAATATATCCAACTTTTATGAATCTATCTAGCTCTTGCTTCACCTGTTCCGCAAAATTTGGATTCATTCTCTAGCATTGCTGCATAACCGGGGTAGCGTCTAGTCTAAGCAAAATTCGATGATGGTATAACTTTGGATCCAGACCCTTCATATCAGCATGTCCATGCAAACACATCTTTGTACTATTGTAGAAGAGCAATCACCACCATCTAGAATTTTGGAGCAAGCTCTAAACAAATTCGGACAGGCTTTGGGTCTTCTGCACTGCCGAGATTCATGACTTCTAATGAATCCTCTTCAACATGAATCTTTCCCAGCTCCATGGGATCCTTTATTAACTGTATCTACAATATCTCTTTCTTCTGGTTTCATGGGTTCTGTGCAAACAGTGGCCGCCATTCTATCATAGTCAAAAATGATGACTGAATTTACATCCACAACCTCAAAGGATAAGAGATCTCTATTGGCTTCGTGAAATTGTTGTTCTTCATCTTCCTCTAGTCCGTCCAACATGTGAGGAGGTTCTGCCAATATGGGTTTATGCTTGAGAAGAGAATATTGTTCCTCTTCTAATGGGACCAAAAGTTTAGCATGCCCTTTCCTGAAAGTGATAGTTTTCTCGTCCCAATTCTATTGGACTTTAGCATTCCTTAACCAGGGTTGTCCCAATAGTAAATTATAATCTAGATTCTACCCTTTAAGTTCCAGTACTACAAATGTAATATTAAACATCACCTGAGAAATTCTGATGGGGATGTGTTTAATCAACCCCACCAATTGCATTCGCAATCGGTCTGCCATCTGGACAAAAAATGGGGTTGGCTCAATACTGGTCCAACCCATCCGTTTACATGTATTTGTGGAAGCAATATTAATACTCAAACTACCATCAATCAAGACCTTAGGGATGGCTTTGTTTTTATATCAGACTATAATTGTGGAAACTGCATAGTCCACTATTCTATCCAGGAAATATTTTACCATAGAAACCAAAGGTTCGAGACTCAGGGATGGTAAATACCCATCCTATAAGTGCTTCAATAATTTCTTTCAAAAGGCCAGAACGAGTTCCAACAAGGCTCCAAATGATAGTTTAATATGTGAATCTTGCAATAGCTCATAAGAAGTATCATCCTCCGATGATCTAGGATCAAGATCACACTGTTCCCCTTTTGATTCGGACCTCTGGTTCTGAACTCTGATGGCAATCTCTTTATCATTAGGCGATGACTGCTGAACTTTCGAAACTACAGATTTGGTTGGGTGTTCAAAATTCTCCTTTTCTTTTCCTGCTTCATTAACCTCTTGAGTGGGTACAAAAGTTTTCTTACCAATTTTAGTATGCCATTCTTTATTGTAAGGTTCCATTGGAACCACCTTAGGTTCCACATAATACGGTGGGTAATCCTAGGCCCATTGTATTGCTTTTTTTAATCTTTTCTTTTGCTTCGTTGGGATTGGATGATCTACTATCTACCACTCTGATATTCACGCTGTCATCTAGTGACCACCAATGCTAAGCGTTCCAAATACTCTAAGGTCACCACATTAGCCATAGGTGCCTTAAGCTTAGCCTCCTATTTTCATTGATCGTATTCTTTGGCTTCTTCACATTCCCATCTTCTATGTCCATATTGCAAACAAATCTGACACTATATAAGTCAATTCCTTGAATTGCTTGGGCATGGTTGTCTAAACCTCCAACCTCTGCCAAATTCTTGAAAATTTTGACGAAAACCTCCTCATTGTTCTGACAATTGCGATGGACTTGAGTACTGCGGTGGTCCAGATACTCTAACATCTTGGCCATCCTACCATTGTCCGGAGTGGATTGGTGGCTTGTATCCCGTCGAATTTCCCTTCCATGAAGGAACATCTACTTGTGCGGAATCTATTAATGTGTTCTTTGCTTTAAACCTACATTCTTCTATGATGTGATTACTCTTATTGCAAATTGCACAATATGCCTGATTCAAGGCACAATCAGCAATGATGTGACCTACATTCCAACGTCACAGGCAACATAATTGTTGTATCGAAGTAGAACCTTTCTTCGAAACTGGACTCATCTTCTTAGACCGCAAATTAGCCAGTTGTATTTTCCAATCCACTCGTGTCGCAAGATCAATTATCTGATCTAGATTTCTAGTTTGCTTCAGTGTATACATGTAGATCTTTTCTTAAATAGGTGGTTGTTATCCATCTACAAAAAATTCATGTAGCATTTCTTCTTAAGGACATTTGTCTATGGGAAATTTCCGCATTGTAGATCTAAAGTCTGAGGCATATTGTTCTATTGTTCCTTTCTGCATCATGTGATGTAGAGTAGCATAGAGCTCTCAAATGCTTTTGGCAGTCTGGAAGCATTCTACGAAAGCTTCCTTTAACTCTTCATAAGTGGAGAAATGGTCTGGGGCTACTCAATGAGCCACTTAACTGCATCTCCTGCTAGAGCCATTTGGAACACCTGCTATTTATGGTCATCCTCCTATAGACCCCGATGATTGCAAACGTATTGGTTCTCAAATGTACATACATGCACATCTGGATCTTCATCTTTTTTGCCATAAAAGTGCATGTAATGTAATCCTGGGAGTGGATTTCGTCGTGCCATCATACCATCAACTGCTTCCAAGACACTGAGGCGGGTGAAAGGAACTATGGCTAAGGCTAATTCTAATGGGGGTTCACTACTGCCGCTTTGGCCTAATTCCATAGGGTATACTTCTTCTTGCTGCTTGCACTACTGGTCGGTTTTGTTGGATTCTCCTCGCCACAAGGCCTTGGCTAACTTTTCATTCTTCCACTCGAAGATCCAATCCTGCAACAGTTTTAGAGATAGCACTCCATTTTCATTCCATTACAACAAGTCCTCCGGAATACTAAGTGCTTCATCAATGGAAATATCTTCAAGCTCTATTGTTTCCAATGTCTGCTTGATAAATTCTTCAAGATACTCAAAATGATGATTCTGTTTGAGGTATTCATTCCCACTTTGTAACGTCATCAATCTATCCGATGATGTGTTTCATCATCGACCCCATCCCATTGTGGTCGCCAAATGTTTATACGATACATTACTTTAGTGAATTACAACACCAGATGTCCAAAGGAATGGGTACGAGAATAGGATTTATGAATACAATTGCACTCATAAACATGTGTATGTGTTCCTTATTAAAATGCACCACGTAGACTTCAAAAACAGTAACACTGCATAATACTCAGAGACTTCAAGCATATAGACAAACTTCAGAGATAAAAGTAATTGGAAATAGAAAGTACTCTTTTGATTAGTAAGATTTTGTATACATCATTCTGGAATAGCAGCATAATTGCACATCCACAGTTGAGAGCATCATCTGATAGACTTTCTGGAATCTACCGCTCTGTGTCTACTTCTTCCAAACTCCGCTCTCCACAACACAATATATCATAATGAACTACTCCATTCTTCTTTATAACCTTCACACCATTCCATACTTTGGAATTTACAATAAAACACTGGAAATTATAGACTCCGAAAACTATTGAAATCTCCGTAAAAAATTCCTTTTCCATTACAAAGTAAACTTACAAGAAATTGTGGTCATCCATACTGGCTGCTAACAATACCAAAATCTCAAGATTTTGAACCTGCCTTTGACCTGTAGTCATATGCGAAGCGACACTTTGCGAGTTGCATGGATGCCCACCACCAAAGGTTGTTATGCCCCAAAGCGAACAAAAAAATAGGTTGGGAGATCAAGTTAGGGGAAAAGGATTCCTACCTATATTTGAGGATCTAAAGAAGGGGGGTTTTTGGGGATTTATTCAATGAACATATAGAAAAGTGTCTTTATTTATACAAGAACAAAATAAGGACAGGTCATAATATGGCATACAAAAATTGAATACAATAGAAGTAACAACCTAAACTTTAAAAGTCTTGAGTTTGGAGACATTCACAAGTAGATGTGCCTCATTTCATACTGTTGCAATCCGAACTGCTCCTTGGCTTAATAGCATAACTACCTTATATGCTCTTTCCCATATTGGAGTGAGTTTTCTTGATTTTGCATCTACTTGGTAGGGTTATAATATTGGGTCTTAGAGATACTAATCAATTTCTTGTAGCTCCTTGCAACCACTTTTTTGAAGACATGGAACAAAGTGATTATCACTCCCAAGGGAATCAATTTCTACCATGACCATGATATTTGCATATCCCATCTCATGAGATCTTTGTAATCCATTTCTAGGTCTGCTAGCTTGGACTCCATATTCTCATTATCTACATGACTATGATCTTTACCTTTGACTAATGGTTTGGAAAAAAAATAGATCTTCTTGTTCTTGTCATCCCAGGTTCTATTTTATAACTATTCTGGAGGATTCTCTTCCATGAGAAGTTGAACCATGTTCTTGACTTACATCAGCTAAATCTCCTCTATTTTTCCCCCATGCTCCTCCTACAATAGGCTCTTTTTTCTCCCTCTCCTATCATGTATGGGCCCTCCTAGCCCTAGAACTTCCACTCTAGAGCCTTCCTCCTCATCAAATGAGGCTTCACTAAAGACTATAATATAAGAAGGAACACTCTACACTCATCCATCTCAACAATTCTTCATCCTTAAAGATACCATTCAACCCCAAAGAATTTGGCTCTGTTTATTCCAACTCCGATGACGAGATGGTAGTGCCCGATCTTGCATGTTTCGGCCTTGATATCCATCTATAGTTGCTTCAACACATCTCGATCATGCACCCACATGAAGTTGCATCCTCAATCATGGTTTACTTTAGCATGCATGTGCCAAGGTCATCCCACGAGAAGAAAATCACTTAGTGAGAGAGGAAGCTAATTATGAAATCCATGGTAAACTCGGATCCATGCACAAGACCACTCACTCCACATTTTTGGCAGGCATCACCCTGCTTTGATCCACCATGGGCACTCTAAATTGTGCATCTCTCGATGGTCTGAGTCCTATACTTTGCATTGTTTCCTTGGGCATAAGGTTGATGCCTGACCCGCCATCGATGATGACTCTCGTAATCTCTTGACTGATTAATTTCATCACTACTCATGGACTAAAATAATTAGTTATCGAGTCTTGTGTCACAAAAAAGTTACATCAGTGCTACTTATTGATATTGATACACCCAGGGAAATCACAAGCTTTAGCATCTTACTCCAAAATCAAGCATCCATTCTCAAAAAATTATAGAGGCTTACTTATTAATAGGTGTTCTTTAATATGTTACTCACATAGAGAGGATTCATGGATATGCTCATTTCCCACTTTGTTCCATTGTTCTCCATATCTTGTTGGACCATCTAGAGGGCATCATGTACACTTCACTTCAAGCCTTGCTCCTTGTCCTTCTCT
This sequence comes from Ceratopteris richardii, assembly GCA_020310875.1. NCBI lineage: Eukaryota > Viridiplantae > Streptophyta > Polypodiopsida > Polypodiales > Pteridaceae > Ceratopteris > Ceratopteris richardii. The sequence continues at coordinate 7,143,379 of CM035425.1, forward strand.
TTTCACAAGTCAATAGCGTGATCCAAATCCTCTATGGGTACTGAGCTTGGAAGGAAAGCCGCAAGAGAATGAAAAAACAATGGTTGAAGAAGATGAGTGAATTAGAGGAAATCCTAAGAGAAAAAAAAACCACAATAGTTGAACTCGCATCTCAATTGCATTCTCACATATCACTGCCATCACCATCACCATCACCTTCTAATCTACCTCATGTAACACCACCACCACCTAGAGTAGGATCAATCCTAGCACATCCCACCCCCGAGGACTTAGACATGATGCTTAAAGCATATCAGGCTAGAATCCAAGAAGGGCCAAATGTGATAGAAAACAAAAAATGTTACCACATGTTGACTTAAAAATTGAGAGAACAAAGCTTTGTGCAAAAATGATAGAATTGGCTTAAACTATGTTGGAGGTCAGTCATCTGCTCAACTGCACAACCTCAGCCAAAACACAATTACACTTCGATGGATTATTAGAAAGATTGGAAAAGATGATAGCTGAGTTGGAAAGCAAGATACATCACATGTGAGTGGGATCATAAGCGAAAGGATAATCCCTCCTCCCAAGGATGCTTATGTTCACAAGTCCACTGAGTCAAGAACCTCTATTTCTGTAAATCAATACTCGCAAGAATTTCTAAGAGAAACTCAAGAAGCAAAATGGGCAAAAGAAAGTGAAAATCCTCCTCCCATTGAACTTGGGGGATTACCTACACAACGAATTCCCACAAGATATTCCTTCTATTTATGGAGAACAAGAGGATACCTATTCTATTGAACGGTTAGACTTTGACTCTAACTCCCTACAAGAATTGCCTCATTTAATAGGTCCATGGGAAGCTAAGTCTACTTGTATGAGAGCGCCCACTATCATGATAAGGAATGAAGACTCAGTTTTTCCTAGGAAAACGAAGGTAGTGAAGAACACAAAAGTGCAGTGCAACCTCACTTTAGAGGAGCTACTCAAGGTTAAGCCAAAATTGTAGAAACATATAGCAAATCAAGTACCTAAAGTACAGAAAACTCATTCCTAGGTAGGATCACATTGAACAATGCTAAAAATACCCTTGGATAAGATAAGAGACATGAGCAAAGGAGAAGAAGGAACACAGATCTCCCTATCACTCATCGGGGCTACACCACCAAGGCTATTTTGGACTCAGGAGCAAGAGTTGCAATTGCTACCATTTCCCTATGGAAGCGTTGGGGCAAACTAGCACTCAGGCCAACAAGAATGAAATTGCAGATGGATGATGGTCACATAGAGAGGCCTTTAGGATTGGTAGAAGGGAATAACTCTCACTACTTGTGGTGTAGATTTTGAGCATACTTTTTCCACATGTGAATTTAGCAAAAGCCAGGTCTATGAGATGATTTTGGGAAGACCACTTATGAGAAATTTGCAAGTGGTACAAGATTGGGGAACCAATTCATTGCATCTGCAACACTTAGGTGTGACAACCAAAGTCAATCTCAAAGACTACTCTCATAGAGATGTGCCCCCTATACATTGGGATCCCATCCATAGATCCATAGATGATACAAAGTTAGTGCACTCCATAGAATTAGGATCCTCATGGATGCATGAATACACTCACTTATGGATGTGCAAAGTTTCAATGGAAGAAGTGAAGAGAGAAAATGCCAAAGAGGTGGGTGCGAAGGAAATTAATAAATCAATTAGAGACCCAACCTATGCACCTGTAGTATTTCTTAATGAGGGGTTTGAACCTCATGGTTGGGTGGAAATTTTAGCCACAATGGATGTGGCCATCAATGAAGAACGATGGACACACTGTGATGAAGATGGTTATGACATTTCGATTTTCCCTATAGAGATTTGTGATTCAATTATTGAAGAATGTGAGCCTAAGATGGAAGAAATTGACCAAGCAAGTGACTCCAATCTAGATTCAATGATTATGGATCCATTTTGTGTGGTAAAAGCTCACCCGCAAGGACGAGAAGAGCTTACAAATGATGTGCGGTTAACCACATAGGTAACCACCAAGAGTGAATGCAAGAAAAGAAAGAAAAGAGAACTCCCACTAGAAGAGGATGAATCTTTATTTGAGGTCCTTGAAAACTTTAAGAAGTATGAGATAGAGGATAGGAAATTCATGATCAAAATGCCTAAACGAGAAGCACTCATAGGAGTGGCCTATGACAACAAAGAGACAACTAAGAAAAGTATAGTGACCATAGAAGAAGGTGAAGAATGATGCACCTACATAGGACACGACCTAACTTAAGAAGAGAAAAAGGAGTTAATTGATTTATTAAGAGAATATAGAGATATGTTCGCATGGAACTATAAGGAACTAAAAGTTGTAGACCATAACATATGCTCACATACGATTCCCATGACCTCAAAAGACAAACCCTCTAAGCAGAAGTCATACACATATAACCACAATTATGCTACTAAGATCAAGGAAGAGATAGATCGGTTGGTAGAAGCTGGATTTATTTATGAAATTGAGCACACTAAATGGGTATCCCCCATTGCAGTGGTCACTAATGTGTCGGGTACCTTCCAAAGGTTGATATGTCATGTATTGAAAGAGTTCTTGCATAAAAACTTGGAAGTCTATGTTGATGACTTATGCACTCATTCCAACATTATTCAAACACATATACCTAAGCTCAGATAAATCTTTGACAAATGTAGAGAATATCAGGTCTACATGAACCCAAAAAAGTGTGATTTTATGGTAAGGCATGGCAAGATTCTGGGACATATACTATCAAAGAATGGCATATCCACAGATGAGGATAAGGTTAGAGTTATTGCAGAGCTAGCTAGGCCTAAGAATGTCAAGGAAGTACAAGATTTCATGGGGCATTGCGGATATTATCAACGCTTCATTCACATGTATGCAATCATTGCAAAGCCTCTGTACTCCCTTTTGACTAACTTTGAGTGGATAGAAAAATGTGAAAACTCCTTTAATGAGCTCAAGAGAAGATTGTGCTCAACATCAACCTTGCCTACACTAGATTGGAACAATCCATTCCACGTTCATGTGGATGTATCCAATTATGCAATTGGGTGTGTACTAGCACAACCTATTGGTGAAGGTAATATGGATCTTCACATTGCTTATGCCAGTAGACAATTGAATGCATCTGAAAGAAATTACACCACTACAGAAAGAGAAGGATTAGGAATGGTATATGCAGTTAAGAAGTTTAGACATTATTTGCTTGCAAATAACTTTAAATTTTTTACAGACCATCAAGCACTACTCTATCCAGTGAAAAAACCTTGCAATACTAGCAGATTAGTAAGACAGTTCCTCTTACTAATGGAATATGAATTTGAAGTCGTGGTTAGGAAAGGTAGGACTCACCTTACGGTAGATCACCTTTCAAGAATAACTTCAGGAGAGTCACTTCAAGGAGTATTAGATGAACTTCCTAATGCTTACTTGTTCAACCAAGAAGTAGTGCTTGATTGGGCCAAAACTATAGTGCCTATTCTCACCTTTGGACCTCAGCATCATGTATTGAGAGCTAGAGAAAAAGAAGTGGTGAGGTCTCAAAAATACCATATACTGGAAGCTCGTGTTTATAAGCACACCAATCAAGGTATACTAGCTTGTTGTGTAGATGAAGAGCATGCAAAATGGTTGCAAATAGCACATGTAGGTGCACTGCAGCAACATAACTCCAAACATCAAACCCTAGAGACTCTATGAAGACTAGGTGTATATTGGCCAACCATGGAAGTAGATGTCCATAGGATAAGCAAGGAATGCCCAATCTTTGCTATTAGACGGAACATGAAACTTTGTATTAGGTATTATTGGTGCTAGATGGGAGTGAACCTTTAGTAAACTTTCCAAGGACAAAAACATTCCCTCAAGAGATGACTTTGGTTAGATGAAAGAGCTTAGAACAAGAAGCACTAGATTATTCCCTCATTGGAGATAATTTATATAAGCATGGAAGAGATGGATACCTAAGATTGTGTGACCATGAGAGTGAATATCTTAACATCTTAGAAATTGCTCACCAAGGTGTAGTAGGAGGAAACTTTGGACTAGATAGGGTGATTAGGCCAATACTTTTTGCAGGTCTTTGGTTGCAAGCTCTTCACATGGATGCACATACCTACGTGAAGAGGTGTGATATTTGTCAGTGAACTCAATACCCTATACGTAAAGGTGAGATGCCACTAAAACCCACGATGGGAGGACATGCATTCTCTAACTAGGGAATAGACTTTGTAGGTCCTACTAATCCCCCATCTAAGAGTTCACATGTTGAATACATTATTGTTGTCGTAGACTATCTAACCAAATGGGTAGAAGTGAAAGCCATAACAAAAAATGATGCTCAATTGACAGCTAAGTTCTTAATCGAGAATGTGTTCACCAAATATGGGTTACCAATAGAGATAATAAGTGATAGAGGTACGTACTTCTTGAACGAAGTCATTGAAAACCTTCTCCAAGAATTCTTGGTGATACATAAGAAGTCGGCCCCGTATCATCCACAAGCTAATGGACAAGCCAAGAGCACAAATAAGATCCTATGTAACGTATTCAAAAAGTTGGTGAATAATAAGCGCTCTGATTGGGATAAACAACTACATCATTTTGTTTGGATATATTGATTCTCCTATAAAATAATGCTCCAAGCCACACCCTTTCAGATGGTATGTGACCAGAATCTAGTATTGCTGCTAGATTTCTTGATACCAACATTGAACGCGGGACAAGATCATCAATGGATAGGCCATGAGCTCTCATCTAGAATCTTTGATCTTGAACGATTAGGTGAAACAAGATCAAGAGAACCTGCAAGAATATATGTAGCCAAGAAAAGGAAAAAGTCATACTTTGATGCCCATGAGAAAGATAAGGCTTGAAAGCGGGAGATTTAGTCTTAGTGTACACCTTGAAGAAACATGCATGAAACTTGGAGAAGTGTGGCTATGGACCCATGATTATTAATAGAATATCAACAAGTGGAGCCATCCAATTAGCCACTCTAGAAGGCTACGTCCTACCTAGTTACATCAATCGATGCAGAGTCATATTATATGAAGAAACCCCCATAGAGGCAATGTTAAATTGGTTAAACACTACAAAGAAACTGAAGGAAGAGGAAAAAAAAGTTCGAGAAGAGGTGCAAGCAGAAGCGTTATAATGCATTCGACGAATGAAATCGAGGAGACATGGTAGAGATCAACCTAGGTCAGATACTCACAATGTGCCAAGATATCACATGGCCATGTGTCAAGCATTAGACATAATGTCCCCTAGAATAATTGATCGATGCCCTTTTGTGACCCCTAGAAGTAGGACAAGGAAAGAGTGCAAGAATTGTAAGAGCCTTGATTGACTCAGGTGTAGCCACTCGTGTAGTTTGACTTTCTTATTGTCAAGAATTGCAACTAAGTATCAATCCTATAGAAGCATATCTCATAGGATTGGGAGGTGTGGAAACCCCTTGCATGGGTGAGGTGGAGCTTTCCATCTACCTTCAATACCTTCTAATGACAATCAAAATGCTAGTGTGTCAAGACGAGGATCTCACGGAACCTTTATTCTTCTGTCAAGACTAGATTTATGACCATGCAGTCAAGCCAAACCTAAGAACTGGACTTCTTCAGGTCTGGGTAAATCAAAATCACATCACAATCAAGCTAGAAAATCAAGCACTCAAGCAACTAGAAAAGGCACCCGCTCCCGGTCCTTCTAGGAACACACATGAAAAATGATGTTATTCTTGTCCAAAGTTCTATGGTGCATAAGAAGGTCACTCATGAAGGAGTTGCAAAAGCCAATATGGAACTCTCTTCTTTTCAAAGGTCGTCCCTAGAATAACAAGCAAGAAAACATAAGAAGCAGATGCAACATATAGTCAAAATGCATGCTCAATGATCGGTGAAAAATAAAGTACCTCATGGAATGAAGCAGATCTAGATACGCAAGTGTGAACAACCCTCTGCTCAAGATACAAGACCCCAAAGATGCACCAAACAATGTATTCAATCAAGGACTACAATAAAGGAGTATTCCAAAAATCAACCAAGGTGGACCATTTCTATTTGGGTCCCAACGTGATCGATGAAGGCTGACCCCAATGCATGATAAATTTGGCTGCCCAAGACCTGCTTACAATCTCAAATAGCTTCACATAAGCTCACAAGCTTGAATCACCTCTCACAGACACTCACATCACAAACTTCATGGTGAACATCTGTAATCAGTACCTCAAATCACACCTAGGATTATTTGAAAATGGGTACTAAAACATCCCAAATCCAAGAAGGTCTAGTCCAAAAACCTTCACAAGTCATCACTACCAAAAGTCGTAGTCCCATAACGAAAGTTTGGAGAATTAAACCTTGTAATAAACCCACTAACCCAACCTTGTAAATTCATTCCCAACATAGTAGCTGCACCATGAGTATGGTGCACACCCAGAGTATGCATCTAGAAAAATCACTGACCTCCTAACCAACACTCACAAGTGCAGAAAGGTCTCACTCACTAACTCACTAGCCACTATGGGTATCATGTTAGTATTATAAAGGGGAAAAAGTATCATCATGTTTTCGATACAATGCTAATATGATATCCTCTTCTAGTAGATTCAGAGAAAAACACTACAATTAGCATCATGGCTGAAGTAGCAGGCACTAGTGCGTGGGCAGGGACAACTCAAACCAGAGTTAGTATGGAAAAACTGCCCATTGAAGTGCCATCAATCGAGCAACCTGTAGACTTATGCCGCGTTGAACAAATACCAATTCTTGATCCACCTACAAGACTTACGGAGAAGGTTAGTGGTTATTCTCATAGGTTCAATGAGATGCCTAGACAGCTAGGAGATGCAACATACATATGGGAGTCCAAGTGTGAATTTGGCAGCATGTGGGAATGATTTTAATTTTTTTCAAAAGAAGCTGAGACTACAAGACACCCCAGAACTACAAGTATTTTGGAAATGTGCACGGTTAGACGAATATTTCAAGGCATCCATACCAAAGCCAGACTTCCAACACTGTTATTATTTGGTGTCCACCCTATACACTAGCGGTGTGAAAGATCGACCAGGTACCTTTGTGATTCCTTCTCTATCACACAACAATGAAATGAAGAAGTTTGAACTCACCTTGGAATCGATAAGAGACACACTTAAAATACACAGCACGCATGTACCCTCAGAGAGATGCTTTCATATGTAACAACATGAAGGATAGGAAATTATTGAAGCTCAGGGATATGGCGGCACTGGCACCTAATGTGTCCATTCCCCTTCATCTCTGCATGCAACACTTTGTGTTTCTAGGACAACATAGATTAACTCAGCCACACAAAAGAATCTTCGTTCAGTCTTTATACGGCAGAGACATGCTCAGTAACTATTAAGCTTCCTATGTGGATTATGGAGCAGTTGTATGAAGCTAATAAAAGGTGATTTAAGCTCCAAAATCAAGAAAATTTAGAAGCAGCCATAGAGAGCACACCAAGGGTATCGATAAGTCCATCAAAGTTTCAAGTTGTGCCCCTTGAGAACATCAAAAATATTTTGGAAGATTATGCCAACCTACTAGAGGCCCATGACAAAGAGAACTGGATCAACTCCAACAGCAAAGAAAGTTCCACACTATAGCTACCTTGAGTATCATCACATCAGCCTTTCCCATCGATACTAACTCAATCTTGCTAATGGAACTACAAAAACAGGTTACAGAATTGCGAACTCAACTACTGCAATACAAAATACCACCATCCCCACTTGAAGCCCCAACGAAAGAAGAAACAATCACCATTCCAATGGAACAAACTTTTGAAGATGACTACGAGCCATAGCCTGTTCCTAGCTGATGGATAAAAGAAAAAGGCCAAGATACATTTGAAGATCCATGCCCTCCCTATTTGAAGCAAGTGGAAGACATAGGATGCACCCATGAGGATTGCACAGTGGTGCAAAATCAAGCCATGAGGGTAATACAAGAAACAATGCTTCAATCCAACTACCTCCAATACTTGGCACCCAGGAGACTTATCACAATCTTTGAACTCTAATACATGCCATATTTTGTAATTCTCCCTAATTCTAATGTAGAAATTAAGAGAGTGATGTGGAATATACCCACATTCATGACAAAATTCTAGCTAGATCTTACCATCAACAGTGCAAAAAGCTGCTATTTTTCAATCGACCTGGAGGAAAACCCTCTTGGAAACTTATCTAGAAATGTTGTGCACTTGGAACAATGCACCTTTACATCTTCTTTATAATCCATGCTATGGACAAGTTCCAAGGGGCAGGTCATGGAAAGCATTTTCCATCAAAGTTTAGAAGAATGTAGAGTGCAAGGAATGGCTCAATTATCCATACATCATGCCACCGTAGGGACCATCTTCTATAGCTTATATGATGGCAACTATACACCATCCGAGCCCTCGATTGAAGCCAATGCCAGAAATAGCAGCACAGATGATGTTGAAGATTATTGGTATGATGTAGATTTTTTCAAAACTTTTCACAATACATAGGCACTGCAAGTAACTCTCCTGGGCTTCACTAATGAAAATTATGATCTGGTGTATGACATGAGCAAGAACCCAAGTATTAGAGTTGCCTATGCTTTACATGCCCGCATTAAAATCCTCCCAACCTGATACAAACAAACATTCAAAGATATATTCATGACAAGGTTTTAGTAGTATCGCTCTAAGGTATTCATGCCTAAACCATCTCACCTGCTTCACCTATTTGCATGTGAGCAAGCCATGTATTCAGAGTATTACACGTCACCACAGCCAAATATTACCAGTCCCATCAATTGGCATGCATTGCAATTTGACCTGGCAAAGGGATTATGAATCCATGAACATGCATTGGCCACTGATGTCATCCAATACATAACAAAGGTTTGTTAGGGGAAACAAATTCTAGAGATGGAGAAGTGTTGGCCTCCAAGCAATGAGGAGATAGAGAAGTCAAGCAAAATCTGGAAATAAGGCCTAATCATTCTTTTTATAAATTATTTCCAACCAAAAGTGATTTTTTCATCACTACACCAACATTGTAAGTCCTGTTTTTTATAGAACCAACTCCATTTTGTACATGCCAAGGAGTCCTTGAGCTTGAGGACTATTAGAAGTACCTACGTATCAATTCTCATAATCCGTTTGAGCCCCCAAATAAGCCCTAGAACCTAATTTTTAACTAGATTGGACACAGGGTCTCGATACGGCTAAAGCTAGTCAAAAAACTATAAAAAGAGCTAGAGAGCTCATTTTTTAGGTTAGCTTGTTAGAGAATAAAGATTTTGTAAAAGAGATCTTTGATAATTGAAGGCACTCCATTGTTCTTCTCTTTGTTCTTGCCTTGTGTGCACATGTGTGTGTATGTGTGTGCATGCTAGTGTGCTTCTCACTCATGCACTTGTGCCTTCACTTGCTCACGGTCTTCATACAAGTTCTCAGGTCTTCACGGATTGACATTTATGAGGTGCATCTCCTTATGTTGGTACTTACCATTGTGCTAGAGTGACAATGATGATCTTAAATTTCTTAGTCTTGATTTAGTTCCTACTGTAGCTATTGGAAAGAAAATTCATTGGGATGGAAGAGATGCGCATAGCATGCACATGCAATGATACCTATGTCTATCAAACATGTTATTATCCCTAACATTCACTCTTGCAAGATGGAAAAGGATGCTTAAGATATACTTACATATTTATATCAGGCAAGAAATGTGGCTCATGTTTCTTACCTTTGAAAATAGTTGGAGAGGGCATATGAATGAAAGCGATTCTATGGACTATTTTTTGACAAAGATCAAAGATTTGAAGGAGGATTTGAATTCTATTGAAATATTACTAGATAGTTCACTTGTGCAAACTATTCTTAACAGTGTTCGAGATTCATATCAAATTTTTGTGCCTACACTTTGATTGATGATGAAAGGCAATCTAAATGCCTTAACATCTGAGGAGTTAGTCTATGTTTTGTTGTAGGAATATAAGTCCAGATAGAACAAACCAATTATGTGTTGTAGATCAAGCTTTCTTAGCAAGTTAGAAGGGCAAAGGTAAACGAAGCTCATCTACTAATAAACAAGAATTTGTTAATTGTGTAGAGTCAAAGAAGGAAGGCAAAGACAATAAGAAAACAGAAAAGGATCAAACAATTTTGCAAATAGTGTAAGGAAAATGATCATGTCATAAAGATTTGCCCTAAGCTGGTTGCAAAAGAGGCAAAGAAGAAAGAAGTTGGAATGGTTGTTGCAGAGGCTTGTGCACCTAAAATAGAGTCAGCTTATCTTTTTTAGATTGAAGAATGGGCATTTACGACTATTTGCAGCTATGACCCATCTTCTCATGAGTAGTGAACATCTATAGTAGACTCATATGTTTGGTACTTTGATAGTTGGGCTACCAAACATATTACCTTGTAGCAAATTTTCTTCACCTCACTTGAGCTTGGCCCTAGAGGGAATACTATCACATGTGCTAACAACTCCTATGTTAGCGACAAGAGTGGACAAGGTTGTCTGAGTAGATAAGGGAGAATGATGGAGGAAGGCCAATGAGTGTTGGATCATCAAGCTTGCATTATACTTGAGGTGGATTTTCTCTACATGAAAGAACCATACTTTACAATGGTCAAAGATATCCATCAAAGAGTCTTCATCAATGTTCATTTTTTCTTCATATTTGATAAGAATGTTTTTTGTATAACTTATTTATGTGAAAGCCTAGAGATTTAGTCTTCTAAAAGGATAAAAGAAAGTTCATATTCCATAGTTTGAGGTAGTTGAACTTGATGTGCAATAAATCAATCATTTCACCTACAATCAAGTTGTTAGAATTGATTTAACCTTTTCCTACTTTATAGGGAGATGATTTAGTCAATCAGAACCAACTTCAATCAAGAGTTTATTGAATTCAAACTCCTTTTAAAGATAGTCGTGGACCTCAAGAGTAATCTTGCAAAGGCTAGTTCTCTGTCGAAACAGCTCCAAATTGGATGAATGAGCATTCATTGGAAAGATATTATTGTCTACGTGATGCTTACAAAACTTTCTTGGCATTTGGTTGAGTGGGATGTGAGAAAGCTTAATTTTAAGGTCTCAAGATCTATCTCTACCTAGCCTTGAAAAATTGGGGGTACCACCAATCGGTGTTAAACTTATTGCAAACTCATTAGTTAATGTTAATTCCTTCTCTTGTGCATTTTAGATACTCAAATCTATGTATACCATTTTTGCAAAAAGAAGTTTTTCAATTGTAATCATGTTGCCTACTTTGAGCATTTGAAATTGAGTGTTTCATCCCAAAATAACATGATTTTTGAACTACTCAATGTCAAACTAATATGTTTGTATCTCTAGGATCCTTAGAGATATCCAAACACTCAATATGATCATAATATGATGGTTCAATTACATTGTTGGTTATTTTCGTGCCCATAATCATAGACATTATATGCATCTCCACTATGTGTGGAAACCATATTCTTGTCCCAAATTTCTTCACTCGAAATTGTACCATAGATACCAATATAGTCTATAGACAATATTTCCAGTAGGTGGATTCTTATTAATCATTGTGCAACATGTATCCCATGAAGATAGTAGTGTGTATAGCAAGAGAATTTCATTCATCTCATCATTCATATTTATTTTCCATGCTTGCACTTGCAAAAAACAAAGCATTGAACCCATTTAGATGAGTGGGCACATTATTTGTATCTTTCATACGCACATCATAAAGCTTTCTCACCAAGTAAATTTTCTTGGATGTAGTGTCCCTTTCATAAGTATTGCACAATTTTTGTCTAACGCTACGGTATCAATCCAACACTATATAACATACATTATCTACCTCATGCAAGCAAATAATGGACATAGTCATTTGACTAAGCTCTTCCCAATCATCACCATCCATGTTAAGGGGCAGATTCCTCTTCCAACTATGGAAATGGGTGGGTTGGGAATCTCTTTTCATCTACACATTGAAAATACCCATCCCATCCTCCTTAGGATGAGTTCAAATGTCCCATTCAATCTTGAAGATTGCTCTTTTGTTTAGGTTCCATATCCACAAGAAGTATCACATGTATGCAATCATTACAAAGCCTCCGTAATCCCTTTTGTCTAACTTTGAGTGGATAGAAGAATGTGAAAACTTCTTTAACGAGATCAAGAGAAGATTGTGTTCAACACCACTCTTGACTATGCTAGATTGGAACAAGTCATTCCATGTTCACGTGGATGCATACCAAGGTGGACCATTTCTATTTGGTTCCCAACACGATCGATGAAGGTTGACCCCAATGCACAACAAATTTGGCTTCCCAAGTCCTACTTACAAGCTCAAATAGCTTCACATAAGCTCACAAGCTTGAATCATCACTCACAGACACTCACATCACAAACTTCATGGTGAACATCTGCAATCAGTACCTCAACACCTCAAACCACACCTAGGATTATTTGAAAATGGGTACTAAAATGTCCCAAATCCAAGAAGTTATAGTCCAAAAACCTTCACAAGTCATCACTACCATAAGTCCTAATCCCATAATGAAAGTTTGGAGAAATAAACCTTGTAATAAACCCACTGACCCAACCTTGTAAATTCATTCCCACTAGAGTAGATGCATCATGAGTATGGTCCACAGCCAGAGTATGCATCTAGAAAAATCACTTACCTCCGAACCAACACTCAAAAATGCAAAAAGGTCTCACTCACTAACTCATTAACCACTATGGCTATCATGTTAGTATTGTAAAGGGGCAAAGTATCATCATGTTTTCAATAAAATGCTAATATGATCTTCTCTTCTAGTAGATTCAGATAAAAACACTCCGACTAGAATCATGGCTGAAGTAGCATATGCACTAGTTCGTAGGGGCAAAGTATCATCATGTTTTCAATAAAATGCTAATATGATCTTCTCTTCTAGTAGATTCACATAAAAACACTACGACTAGCATCATGGCTGAAGTAGCATATGCACTAGTTCGTAGGCAGGCACAAGTCAAACCGGAATTAGTATGGAAAACCTACCCATTGAAGTGCCATCGACCTAGCAACCTACAGAGTTATGCTACCTTGAGCAAATATCGATTCTTGATCCACCTATAGGACTTATGGAGAAGGTTAGTGATCATTCTCATTGGTTCAATGGAATGCTTGGATAGCTAGGAGATGCACCATACATATGGGAGTCCAAGTGTGAATTTGGAAATGTGTGGGGATGATTTTAATTTTTTTCAAAAGAATTTGATACTCTCCAACCCCATAACTACAAGTAATTTGGCAATGCACACGGTTAGCCAAATATTTCAAGGCCCCCATACCAAAGCCAGACTTCCAACACTGCTATTATTTGGTGTCCAGCCTGCACATTAGTGTTAGTATATGATCAATGTCTACCCCTCATGAATGTATGCACATTTTGTAAGGCCCCCATTATGAGGAGAAGCCAAGCGTGCATTACCCAATTGATGGGAATCCCAACTTGCATGTTGGATGAAGGTCATTGGACCATGTAAGATATTGTAAGGAAAGGGAGTTACCAGGGTCCCCAATTGTGGGGTCTGGGGTAGCGGGGAGCACCCCCAGCTGGGGGGTCCAAGGGGGCCAACGGGCCCCCTAGGGGAGGCACAACGGTAAAGGGAATATTCCATGGAATATTCCCTATCGGAGTTAGAAATCATTTATATTTGTTAGGTCGGTTCAACCACCCTAAGCCGTGTATGGCAATTATGCGGGCGGTGGCCACCCACGCTCTACCACCCATGTATAGTCGTCCATGGAAGGACATCCATGATCCTATATATACATGACTTGTGCACTACCTGAGACATCAAATTGAGCCACCATACCTCTACCTTGTATCTCCCTATCTAGAGTTGTCTAGATCACCATTTAAGCTCTACCTTGAGAGCGCACAGGTGGACAACGCCATCATCTTTGTACTTGTTGCTAGTAGAAAATTGTTGAGATTCTCTTATATCTGTTATCTTCTCTGCTATTTCTCCTGTGTTATATTGTGTAACTATTATCTTACATGGTATCAGAGCCATAAAGTTCGAATAGCTTGAGAAGTATCACTATTTTAGCCTACTAGCAGACTAGAATATCAATAGATTATTCGAGTGATTACATGATGGCTTCATCGTCGAACATTGGTCTTGGTGCTTCAGCTAATGTTAATGCTACACCTATTCGAATTCGCCCACCTGCATTCACTGAAAGGAAGCTGGATGGAACCAACTATACACTCTGGAAGTTCAAAATTTCTGCAATTTCGGACTCCTATGAATTACTTGACACTGTCATGGGACCAATGGGATTGGATCCAGAGCCTATACCAGTTGAAGATCCAACAAATTCAAGATTGATGATTCAGCCAGATCTAGATATTCTACGGTCTTGGAAGAGGCAGAATGCTGATGCATTATGTGCGATTGTCACTAGTATAAGTGATTATGTGCTTACTTTAGTTCAACATACTACTAAAGCATAGGAGGCTTGGGGCATATTGGCTTGTCAATATGATACCAAGAACCACACTAGGATACAGAATTTAGAAAATCAGTTGGCAAATGAAAAGCATTCTGATTCTGAAAAGGCTGAAGATTTTATCAAACGGACAAAACATCTTCAAGATCAATTGGCTGTAGTTGGTGTTATTATAACACCAGAAGAGCTGGCTCGAAGATGTATATGTGTTCTTCCAGCAAAGTATGATGGATTAGTAATAGCCCTTAACACTCAGGAAAGACCAAATCCCCTTACATTTGAAGAGTTTTGTGCATTGCTTTTAGAAGAAGAGATGCGGCTAAAGAATCGGCAAAGTACAAGTGATGTTGCATTCTCAACAAATGCAAAAGGTAAAGGCTCTGGATCAAAGAAGGAGCCAAAGAAGAAAAATTTCACAAGAAGTTGCTTCTATTGTGAAAAGAAAGGTCATGCCATCAAGGATTGCAGAAAGAAGCAAGCTGATGAACGGAATGGGACTGTAAAATCATTGTGGAAGAGCAAAGAGTCTGCAAACAACATAGAGCTAGAACTTTGGGTAGCTATTGAAGAGGTATGCTCATCTGCTCAAGCTCATGTTGATGAACCATGGATTTTAGATAGTGGAGCTTCTCGCCATATGACCAGTAAAAAGGATTGGTATAGTTCCCTAGTGCCTCTACGGGAATCCATCAATGTACTGGTGGGAAATGACTCCAAGTGTCCAGCCGAAGGAACTGGAACCATCTCTTTTATCACTTCTCTAGGTGTTGAGAAAAAGTTATCCGATGTTCTCTATGTACCTACACTTAAAAGAAATTTGTTGTCAGTTTTTGCAATAACAGATTGTGGACTCGAAGTTCACTTCAATAAGAGTGGTGCAGAAATCATGGATTCATCAGGTAATGTTGTATCTAAAGGCATACGAGGGGATAACTTGTATGAGTTAAGTGCTTTCACTACTATAGAAGATAAAGATGTAAGCAGGTTATGGCACCAATGATTTGGGCATCTCGGATTTGCAGCTTTTGAAGGAGATGCAAAGAACAGGGATGGTTGCTCATTTGCCTGCATTTTCAGAGTTGCAAGAACCTTGTGAAGCTTCTATGATGGGCAAGCAACAACAAAAGGCATTTCCAAGAGAGACTAGCAATCGATCTCAAGCTCCTCTAGAGTTGGTACATGCTGATCTCTACGATAAAATTTCTAAACCTGCTTTAGGAGGATCTTTCTAGTTTTTCCTGTTAGTCGACGATTATAGTAGAAAGATGTGGGTTTATTTCATTCGAGAGAAGGCTGATGCTTTCAAAAAATTTAAAAGGTGGCATAAGTATGTGGAAAATGAATCAGGAATGAAACTGAAGAAATTCAAAACATATAGAGGAGGTGAATTCTTGTCAACAGAATTCAATAATTATTGTAAGGAGCATGGTGTGAAAAGGCAACTTACCACATCTCATACACCTCAACAAAATGGTGTTGTTGAGCACAGGAACAGGACAGTAGTTGAAATGGCTCATTGTATGTTAAAGGCTCAAGACATGCTTGATTCATTTTGGGCAGAAGCAGTCAATACAGAAGTCTACATCCTCAGTCGAAGTTACACAAAAGCACTGAAGGGGATGACTCCTCAAGAAGCATATTCAGGTAAAAAGCCTTCAGTTTTGCATTTCAAAATTTTTGGTTGTTTCTGTTATGCACATATTCTTGATTCAACAAGATCAAAGTTGGATTCAAAAACCAAAAAGTGTGTCTTCCTAGGATATAGTGAAGAGTCTAAAGCATACAAGTGGTGGGATCCTGAGGCAAGGAAGATTTTTGTCAGCCGAGATGTGGTGTTTGATGAACGACCACACTTAGTAGAAGATAAAGGTAAATCTACTATCCCATCAAACGGAGAAATATCTCACCTTGTGCCTATCAAAAGACAGGTTAAAGTTGAGGAGGAGGAAACATCTGATGAAGAAATTTCCTCAGTAAAAAGCCAACCAGTTGTAGCTGCACAGCATAAGCCACTACCAAAGTGGGCATAACAGCTCTTTGATGATCACAATCCACATGTAGATGTACCAGAATCATCCTCGGATGGAATACGAAGATCAAAGAGAATAGAGGAGCAAAGAAGAGCCTCATAACACAGTTAACATGGCTCTAATGGCAGATATCATGGGCTCGATAAAGGAACCTAGCACCATTGAAGAAGCCCTTGATGATCCAGGTTGGAGAGCGACAATGCAGCCTGAGTATGATAGTATACTCAAAAATGATATATGGTATCTAGTCGACTTGCCGCCAAAGAAGAAGGTAATAGGTACTAAATGGATTTGGAAAGCTAAGTATAAAGCAGATGGAACATTAGAAAAGTATAAGGTAATATTAGTTGCACAGGGTTTTTCACAGATCAAAGGATTTGATGTTCAAGAAACTTTTGCACCAACAGCACGCATGACAACTATTCGGATGGTACTTGTAGTAGCTGCACAAAAGGCCTGGCCTATTTTCCAAATGGATGTCAAATCTGCATTTTTGAATGGTCACCTCAAGGAGGAGGTATATGTATCTGAACCACCAGGTTTTAGGTTCCCAATTCAAAAAATAAAGTTTGCAGGTTAAAGAAAGCTTTGTATGGACTTAAGCAAGCTCCACGGGCTTGGTACCAACGGATAGATAATTTTTTCAAAAATATGGGTTTTGAAAGAAGTACTTCTGATGCTAACTTGTATGTAACGAAAAGGAATGTCAAGCTAGTTGTTGTCATTGTATATGTAGATGATTTTATCATTATTGGAGATCATCAGGAACTCATCAATCAAACTCGGATCAGCTTGGGAACTGAGTTTGAAATGACAGACTTAGGTCTACTCCATTTTTGTTTGGGAATTGAAGTATGGCAAAGGAAGGATGGCATTTTCATGTCACAAGAAAAATATGCCAAAGACATTCTCAAGGCATTTGGAATGATGGACTGCAAGCCAACTAGCATACCTATGGAGGTAAATCATAAGCTATCTATGGATGATAACATGCCTGATGTAGATGCTAAGAAGTATAGGAAGCTCGTTGAAAGTCTTATTTTTTTGTGCAACACTAGACCAGACATTTGCTATGTTGTTGGAGTATTAAGTAAGTTTTCCAGCAAACCTAAGGAGATTCACTGGAATGTTGGAATGCGAATTCTAAGGTACATTGCAGGAACCTTGGATTTTGGTATTTTTTATACCACAGGTGGTACACTCCAAGGATGTTGTGATTCAGATTGGGCTGGAGATTGTGATTCTAGAAAATCAGTTTCTGGATATTGTTTCTCACTTGGTTTAGGAATATTTTCTAGGGTAAGTAGAAAGCAACCAACTCTCGCACTCTCCTCCACTGAAGCAGAGTACAAAGCAGCTTGTTTTGCTTCTTGTGAGGAAGTCTGGTTAAGGAGAATTCTTGTAGATCTAGGCTTTCCATCAAATATGGCGACTGTACTCAAGTGTGATAATCAAAGTTGTATGGCTATTGCAAAGAACCCAGTATTTCATGCTCGCACCAAGCACATAGAAGTACAGTACCATTACATTTGTGAGCTAATTGAAGATGAAATTGTGGAGCTAGAATATTGCTCAACAGAGGCAAATTGTGCTGACATATTCACTAAAGCACTTAGAAGAGAGTATCTCAACAGGCATCTTCAATAGATGGGCATAGGACCGAAACCTACTTGATTTTTCATCGATAAACATTGAGTCTACAGTTAGCGGTGTGAAAGATCGACTAGGTACCTTTTAAAGTTCTTCTCTATCACGCACACCTGTACCACTAGAGTTTGAATTCGAATCCGCTAGAGATGTCGAAGGGATGAGCATGTTTGATTTTGAGTTATTTATAAAGACAACTCAACTATTGGATGTTGAATTCTTTTTAGACACAGAAGGTCTTGGCACCTCAACACAAACAATGGGACAATCAAGAGAAGCATGCCACGTACACTATGAGGATGATCAATAGATGATTGTCTCTCAACAATTAGAACAACTAGAAGGTGAAGAAGAAGAAGAAGATATCGAAACTCTAGCTTATACTTCCCAACTCAGCAAATTATATCAAACAATGGAAAGGATGTGAGCACAACAGCTGCTTTCTGAAAAGAGTTGTAGAGTACTCATGGCCCAATTGTTGGAAGAGGCTGGTGTAGATTCTCACTTCAACAAAACTCTGCAACTCCTCTCAAAAACCTATGGTGTTTTTGAAGCTATAAGATACACCCTGCATACTCCTCACACCCATTACGACCCACGTAGAATACAAACACAACCAAGGTCAGGAAAGAACATTCAGATTCCCATCACTACTATGGAGGGAACTATTACGACAATCAAAACGATCAAGACAACTTTCCAAGCAACTAATATTACCATGCCCAGTCCATTAAGGCAACCATTCAGAACTTATGGTCATGAAATGATTGTCATCCATGAAGATACAACAGATTCACTGCCTCCAACACCTCCACCATCACCTCCTCGCATAGAGGTTGTAAATGTTATTACCGATACCCGAGAGCAAACCTTCATCTTATGTAGCCCCACTTCCAGTTCAACACTATTTTCTTCTTTAGATAACCCCTTGTACCATACCACCAATATTACAACAGAATCCCTCATTGATCCTGCCTTAGGACATCCTACCTCCACAACCTCTGACATAGGCCACCCATACTTTAGATCCACTTTTCTAGGCTTGTCTATCATCGAACCTCATTCTATGGTAGTCCCACCTGCAAGCTCTCACTTTCCAATCTCCATCCAAGGTATTCTCCAAATCCTTCACTCTTATTGGTCTAACCTCTCCCAACCCCTCTCTCGAACCTTTTCCCCATTTTCGTTTTCAGCACCCAAAACACCACTATTCACCACCACAACACACTCTCCACCTACCATTTCGATGTACATGGTAGATACCACATACACTTCCATGACTGACCATGGACATTTCACCACCCACAGATCCTCCCCCTCCCCCCATGATTCCACCATCCCCATTCCCTTACCACCAACTTCACCTGCACACACCTCTCTATTAGACATAGCATTCACACTCCCTATCCCCCATTCCCTTTCCCTTGCATCGGCCAATGTACAAACTACATCTTCATCTATAGATATTGCATTTAATACTATGAATCAGTGTATGATGCAACTTTGGGCAGGATACGATCAGCTCGAGGAACACAATAGGGCATTATAAGATTGCTCGGTAGAATTAGAACAATGAGTAACAACACTTGAGGAAGACGATGAAAGTCTACAAATGCAGCTTCATATGTTACAAGAAGCCCATAGCACATTGGAGGTGAAGTTTCAGGACTTTGACCCAGAAGCCATGCAATAAGTCAAAAGTCATCTATGAACGCGGATCGAATGCAACTCTAAACTCCAATGCAACATGGCACTACTAAGACAGCATCTCACATTGGCTCAAGAGGATAATAGACATTTGTAGCTCTGAAATCAAGAAAATATAGAAGAAGACATAGAGAGCACACCAAGGGAATCCATAAATCCATCAAAGTTTCAAGTTGTGCCCCCTGAGAACATCAAAAATATCTTGGAAGATTATGCCAAGCTACTAGAGGCCCATGACAAATTATCAGAGGAATTGGATCATGTCCGATAGCAAAGAAAGTTCCACACTATACCTGCCCCAAGTATCATCACATGAGCCTCTCTAGTCGATACTGACTCAACCTTGCTAATGGACCTAAAAAAACAGGTTAAAAAGATTCCCCACCTAAAGCCCCAATGAAAGAAGAAACAATCTCCATTCTAGTGGAACAAACATTTGAAGATGAGTATGAAACACAACCCATTCCTAGCTGATGGCTAATAGCAGAAGGCAAACATACATTTGAAGCTCCACGCCCTCTCTAGTTGAAGCAAATGGAAGACATAGGATGCATCCATGCATATTGCACAGTGGTGCAGAATCAGGCCATGAGGGTAATAGAAGAAACGATGTTGCAATCCAACTACTTCCAACACTTGGCACCTAGGCGACTTATCACAACCTTTGAACTCCAGTACAGGCCATATTTTGTAATTCTGGTTCATTATAATGTAGAAATTAAGAGAGTCATGGGAAAGATACCCACATTCACAACACAATTCCAACCAAAGCTTATCATTGGTAGCTCAAAAAGGTCCTATTTTTCAATCGATCTAGAGGAGAACCCTCTTGGAGACTTATCCAAAAATATTGCACACTTGGAACAGTGCACTTTTACATCTTCTTTATAATCCATTATACAAACAAGTTGCAAGGTGAAGGTCATGGAAAGCATTTGCCATCAAAGTTCAGAATAACGCATAGTGCAAGGAATGGCTTAACTATCCATACATCATGCCTCCGTAGAGACCACCTTCTATAGCTTATATGATGGCAACTATACACCACCGAAGCCCTCAGTTGAAGCCAATGCTAGACGTAGCAGCACAGATGATGTTGAAGATTATTAATATGATGTAGATTGTTTTCAAAACTTTTTGTGATACACAGGCACGGCAAGTTGCTCTCTCGGGCTTCACCAATTACGATCTTTTGTATGACATGAGCAAGACCCCAAGTATTAGAGTCGCCTATGTTACAAACAAACATTTGAAGATATGTTCACGACAAGGGTTTGAGAGTATCACTCTGAAGTATTCACGCCTAAACCGACTCACTTGCTTCACATATTTGCATGTGATCAGGCCATGTATTCAAAGTATTACACGACAACATAGCTATATATTCCCAGTGCCATCAATTGGGATGCATTGCAATTTGACCTGGCGTCTGTCAGGGATGAAAAATGCTAGAGAGGGGGGAGTGTTGGCCTGCAAGCAATGAGGAGATAGAGAATTCAAGCATAATTTAACAATAAGGCCTAAACATTCTTTTTATAAATTATTTCCAACCAAAAGTGATTTTTTCATGACTATGCCAACATTGTAAATCCTGTTTTTGATAGTTCCAACTCCATTTTGTACAAGCCAAGGATTCCTTGAGCTTGAGGAGTATTAGAACTACCTACATATCAATTTTCATAATCCGTTTGAGCCCTCAAATAAGCCCTAGAACCTAATTTTTAACTAAATCGGACACAGGGTCTAGATACACCCAAAGCTAGTCAAAAAACTATAAAAAGAGCTAGAGATCTCATTTTTGAGGTTAGCTTGTTAGAGAATAGAGCTTTTGTAAAAGAGATCTAAGATAATTGAAGGCACTCCATTGTTCCTCTCTTTGTTCTTGCCTTATATGCATGTGTGTGTGTGTGTATGTGTGTGCATGCTAGTGTGCTTCTCACTTATGCACTTGTGCCTTCACTTGTTCATTGTCTTGATACGTGTTCTCATGTCTCCAAGGTGCATCTCCTCATGTTTGTACTTACCATTGTGCTAGAGTGACAATGATGATCTTCAATTTCTTGGTCATGATTCGGTTCCTATTGTAGCCATTGGAAAGACACTTGGTTGGGATGGAAGAGATGCTCATGACATGCACATGCAATGATACCTATGTTCGTCAAACATGTTATTATCCCTCACATTCACTCTTGCAAGATGGCAAATGATACTTAAGATATACTTACATATTTATACTAGGAAAAAAATGAGGCTTATGTTGCTTGCCTTTGAAAATAGTTGGAGAGGTCATATGAATGAAAGAGATTCTATGGACTATTTTTTGACAAAGATCAAAGATTTCAAGGAGGATTTGATTTCTACTGAAATATTACTAGATAGTTCACTTGTGCTAACTATTCTTAACAGTCTTCAAGATTCATATCAAAGTTTTCTATCTACTCTTTGATTGATGATGAACGGCAATCTAAATGCCTTAACATTTGAGGAGTTAGCCTATGTTTTGTTGTAGAAAGATCAGTCTAGATAGAACAAACGAATTATGTGTGCTGCAGATCAAGCTTTCTTAGAAAGTTAGAAGGACAAAGGTAAATGAAGCTCATATACTAATAAACAAGAATTTGTTAATGATGCACAATCAAAGAAGGAAGGCAAAGACTATAAGAAAACATAAAAGAATTAAAAAAATTTCCAAATATTGTAAGGAAAATGATCATGTCATAAAGAGTTGTCCTAAGCTAGTTGAAAAAGAGGCAAAGAAGAAAGAGGTTGGAAGGGTTGTTGCAGAGGCTTGTGCACTTAAAACAAGGTCAACTTATCTTTTTCAGAATGAAGAATGGGCATTTACAACTATTTGCTACTATGAATCATTTTTGCATGAGTAGTGAACATCTATAGTAGACTCATATGTTTCATACTTTGATAGTGGGGCTACCAAACATATTACCTTGTAGCATAGTTTCTTCACCTCACTTGAGCTAGGCCTTAGAGGGAATACTATCACATGTGCTAACAACTCCTATGTTAGTGGCACGCGTCGACAAGGTTGCCCAAGCAGATAAGGTGGCAAGAGTCGACAAGGTTGCCTAAGCAGATAAGGGATCATGAGGGAGGAAAGACAATGAGTGCTGGATCATCAAGCTTGCATTATGTTTGAGGTAGATTTTTTCTACATGAAAGAACCATACTTTAGAATGGGTAAGATATATCCACAAAGATTCTTCATCAATGTTCATTTGTTCTTGGTATTTGATAAGGATTTTTTGTGCATCAATATGAAAGCCTACAGATTTAGTCTTCTAAAAGGATAAAAGGAAAGGTCATATTCCATAGTTTGAGGTACTTGAACTTGATGTGCAATAAATCATTCATTTCACCTACAATCAAGTTGATAGAATTGATTTCACCTTTTCCTACTTTATAGTAAGATGATTCCGTCAATCACAACCACCTTCAAGCATGATTTTATTTGAATTCAAACTCCTTTTAAAGAGAGTTGTGGACCTCAAGAGTAATCTTACAAAGGCTAGTTCTCTGTCTACAGAGCTCCAAATTGGATGATTGCAATCTTGATTTTAAAGTCTCAAGATCTATCTCTGCATAGCCTTGAAAAATTGGGGGTACCACCAATCAGTGTTAAATTTATTGCAAACTCATTAGTTGATGTTAATTCCTTCTCTTATGCATTTTAGATACCCAAATCTATGTATAAAATTTCTTCAAAAGGAAGTTTTCCAGTTATAATCATGTTTGCTCCTCTAAGCATTTGAAGTTGAGTGTTTTATCCCAAAATAACATGATTTTTGAACTAGTCAATGTCCAAACTAGTATGTTTTGTATCGACTCTTTCTCATTGATGTTCCAAAATACATAGTGGATATTATTGCACTAATCACAAGCCTATAATTTCTATTTGACACTCCAAGAGTGCAAGGGGTGGTCCTATGCTGCTTAGGTGGACCAATCTTCATCACTTGAACCTCACTTTTCTACCTCATTCAAGCTTCTCCAAGTTCTCTCAGTGGTGTTAGAGCTACATCGGGATGGGTGATGGCTTTCCATCAATGATTGAAAAGCTTAATAGAAACAATTATGTTTCTTGGAAACTCAGAATGGAATCCTATTTGCAAGGTAGAAATCTTTGTGGGATTGTAGCAGGTGATGAAGTTATGCCTATTTCAAGTTCTAAACGAGGACCTACACAATAGGAGATAGATAGGCTCAAACTTTGGTGTGAAAGGGATGCTCATGCAAGATTATACATACTAAACTCTATCTCTGACTTTTTGTTGCCACATATTAAAGGATGTGAAACATCTCAGTAGACTTGGGATGCACTTGAGACCTTCTTTTCTGCTATTATAATAGCAAGAAAGAACCATCTTTGAAGTGAGTTCAATCAAATGAATAAGAAACCAAAATAAACTATCATAGATATTGTTAGCAAGGTCAAGGAGGTTGCGAATTAGTTAGCAGAGATTGTTACCAAGGTCAAGGAGGTTGATTGAAGAAGAGGCCATCATGAAGTAGATTCTAAATGGAATTAGAAGTGATAAGCAATGGAAATCCTTCACCAGAGCTTATGATCTCATCATGGATGTACAAACCCCATATTTCAACAAATTCCTTTGAAAACTCTTCAACGAAGAGGCCAACAATAATCTAAAGGAAGGTAAATCTTATCAAGCTAATACAACTAGTGCTCTTTATGCAGATAAGAAAGACAAGAAGCACAAAGTTAACTTTTGAAAATCTTGGACAAGATGTAGATTAAAATTTTGAAATCCTAGACAAGATGTAGATTAAAGTTTGCCATAAACTTTTGGTCAATTGCACAAAGAAGCACAAAGTCTTGAAAATCTTGGACAAGATGTAGATTAAAGTTTGCCATCAGCTTTTTGTCAACTTCACTTCAACTTGACCAAAGCAAATTCAAAACGAAATGTATCCGACTTAGGAAACTTTTCTAAAAGACTTTATCTTTACGTTCTTGGGAATTATAAATCTTATCAACAATTGTTAACTCTTGTCTTTAAGAGTGTTCTAGATTCTTTTAGAGAACTACAAAATCTTGTTGTATTCACTGGAGTAAACTTGAATGTATGAGTCAATTTACAATTAGCATCTTTGAAGATTGAATGGGTTTTGCACATAACATTTATCTGGGATGTTAATCCAATTACCTATGCCAATTAACTATCCCTATCCTTTTATGAAATGATTCCAATACTCTAGTTGAGTAAGATCTGAAGGATTTGGAAAGTAGGAAGGAAGAACCAAAACTCTGTACAACCAATTAAAACTTATAAGATGTGAGATCAAGTTTTTATCTAGGATCCTTGGAGATATCCAAACACTCAATATGATCATAATATGATGGTTTTGTAACCCATACCTTTTGTGACACTTTCTAACCTTTGGTAGTACTAAGTGATAGGTTAATCACATGAACAACAATTACGAATGCTTTTACTCAAAATCCTTGAATGGGATTTGCATGGTGTGATATCAAAGCTAGAATCCTCAAGATTCATGTTCATCCTTTCAACTACATTGGGATATATGGAGTTGTAATCTCTCAAGGAATCCATCTACATTGAAACATTTGGTTGAATTCATGAGATCTATACTCTACACCATTATCAAAATGTAGATCCTTGATATTCAAGCCCTTTTCAATCTCTACTACAATAAACAATTTTTCAAACATGCTTAAAAACTCATCCTTTGACTTGACAAGAAATACCTAGAATTTCCTAGTATTATCATCACTTAAAGTGATAAACTAAAGATATCTCTCTAATGATCAATTGGCATAGGATCACACATTTTTGTGAATGAAATTTAATGGTTAAATGGAAGATCCATTGTGATTATGCGCATTTTTTATTTGTGTACCATATTGATAATGCTCACAAAATGGGAAAAAAAATGAGAATGCAAGTAAGTATCCAAAATATGAAAGAGATTCCATTCCATGATGAGATATATGGCCCAAACAACGATTCCACTAATCAATCATAGGTTGCTTAGTAACAACTCATAAGTGTCATTTTTTACATACAAATAAAGGAAAAAGCGATCCAACTTTATTGACTTTCACAATAACTATGCTTTCTTTTGATATACACAAGGAATGAGCATAGAAAACCATGTTGTATCCTATTTCATCAAGTTGAATAATTGACATCAAATTGTGCAAAAGTTGAGGAACATGATGAACATTATGTGTAGTAAATTTTGAATGATAACTTGCCTAACAATCTAGATTTTTCATTTTGAATTCTTCAAAGCATGTTTACCTTTCTTTAAGTGGCCTTTCTTATGATAATGAAAGCACTCAAGATTCCTCTTTTGGGATTGGCTTCTACACTCATCCAATTTCCATCTTTGCCTCTGTTTTTGTTTCTATTATATTGTTGGTTATTTCCATGCCCATAATCATAGACATTATCTCCACTATGTGTGGAAACCATATACTTGTCCCAAATTTCTTTACTGAAAATTATACCATAGATGCCATTATAGTCTATAGACAATCTTTCCATTAGATGGATTCTTACTAATCATTGTGCAACATATATCCCATGAAGATAGTAGTGTGTATAGCAAGAGAATTTCCTTCATCTCATCATTCATATTTATTTTCCATGTTTGCACTTGCGAAAAACAAAGCATTGAACCCATTTAGAAGAGAAGCCACATTATTTATATCTTTCATATGCACATCATAAAGTTTTCTCACCAAGTAAATTTTCTTGAATGCAGTGTCCTTTTCATAAGTATTGCTCAAGTCTTGTCTAACCCTCTCTACGGTATCACAATCCAACACTATACAGTATACATTATCTACCTCATGCAAGTGAATAAATGGACATAGCCATTTGACTAAGCTCTTCCCAATCATCACCATCCATGTAAGGGGCAGATTCCTCTTGCAACTATGGGAATGGGTGGACTTGAAATGTATTTTCATCTACAGATTGAAAATACCCATCCCACCCTCCTTAGGATGAGTTCAAATTTCCCATTTAATCTTCAAGATTTATATTTTGTTTAGGTTCCATATCCACAAGAAGTTTCTACAAGCTCTTTCTATCTTGAGTATTTCTTAATCATTAGCTCTCCTATTGGGGGATGAATCAACACCCCTAGTTTGCACCCTTGGAATGTTTTTGGCCCTCACATGTTGTTTTCCATAGTGACCCAGAGTCACTTTTTTGGTCCTAAATCCAAATCTAGATGTGGAAAAATAATGAAACACTCCAAGTAGACACTTTTGGCTATCCATAGCACTTTAAGACACTTGATTTGGATACTTCAGTATGGAGAACCAGTCTCTCCAAGTTAGAGTAGTTATTCTTGCTACTGTTTGGCTATGTGTAGAGACACATCTCACTATTTTCAACCTTTGTCTGAGATCACTCAGAGACTAATCATGAGTTTTATTTCAAATTTAATAGAATCTGTGAGAGCAATACAAGAAGAGTGAAATTTTTACAAATGGATACCCAAATAATGAGTTACAATCGAAACAAGATTGTACTAGAAACTAGCTCACTCCTAAGAGGGGCAGTGAGCAATGACTGATTACAGAGAAGTATAAGCTAAAAAAATGACTAACTGAGCAAGGGGGCCACACATATCAACTTCCTTACACTCTAAACTAATTTAAGAAGAGAGTAGAGGTCATGATCTTACATTCACGACTTGGATTATTACATATATAGGATATCAAAAGTGCTCCTATATTTTGCAAGAATCTCACAATCAACCACTTAACGTTTTTGGTAAGCTATGATTTAGGAAAGTGGTTAAGACTTCTTTGAAGCCTCTAAATGATAGGCCCACCTATCATCCATGCCTTTGAGACTTTAGCTAAGGTTTAAGACAAATATTCAGAACACTTGTACATTGGAATGGAGCACCGAAATAGGCACCAAAACAAATACATGAACACTAGAACATCTAGATACCAAAACACCGGAGCACATTAAAACATATCAAATATATATTTAGTCATCTTTAAGGCTTGCTTTTTAACCCTCCCCCTCAATCCTTTAACTGCTTGTTTTGAATTTCAATAGGTTCGTTCCTTCCTTTTGTAAACATATCTGCAAATTGATCTTTGGTATTCACATGCTCCACCTTGACCTCCTTTGCAATCACCTTTTCTCTAATGAAGTGGTAGTGTACTTCAATGTGTTTGGATCTAGCATCGAAAACCGGACTCAAAGCTAGTGTAGACTACTCATATTGTCACACATGACGGGAACCTGTTTCACCTAGAAGTTTAGGTATTTAAAGAGCTTCTTCAGCCACATAAGCTCACACATGACAATGGCGAAGGCTCTATATTCAACCTCAGTAGAAGATAGGGCTATTGTTGGCTGCTTCTTAGATCTCCAGGAGATATTCTTGTTTCCAATCATGACTACATGGCCACTTGTATTCCTCCTATCATCCTTCAAGCTTGCCCAATTTGCATCACAATAAGGATTCACCTGCAAATCTTCATGATAAGAATATATTAAATATTAATTTATAGTTCCCTTTATGTATCTAAGAACTCTTTGGAATTCCATTAAGTGTTGTGCTTTGGGATTTTGAATAAATTGTGAGAGAACTCCTATTACATGCTTGATGTCTAGCCTAGTAAGAGTTGCATAGTTCAAAGATCCTACAATGGATCTATAAAAAGTAACATCTTCTCCCTCAGGTGCACTCAAATTTATGTTTACCTCCAATGAATTTGAAATTGGCTTGCAATTATGCAGGTCATACTCATGTATGCATAATGTTTGGCAATGAAAGATTCATAACTTAATCACTCACATAGATACCTTTCTCGGCATCATGTATGTCTTCAACCTGCAATGAATCTTTCACACCATACCACGGAAGAAATTCATCAAAAATAACATCTCTAGATACCTTTAGCTCTTTGGTTTTAAGATCATAGAATATAAAACCCTTTTGCTCACTTGAATATACAATAAAAATGCACCTTCAGGTTTTGCTTCAAGTTTATGCCTCAATTCATAAGGCATGTGCACCTAACATTCACAACAAAAAATTTTGAGATGCAATATATCTAGTTTCTCACCATATCATCTTCATACATATTCAAAGCATGTACAGTTGAAGTGGGGCACATGTTCATGATGTAGATGGCTATACTTTCTGCATCTTCCCGATAGCAATTGGGCACATTCATGTCCTTGAACATCGATCTTGCCATTTCAGCTATGTTTCTATTTTTCCTCTCTACAACCCCGTTTTGTTGGGGTGTATATCTACATGTATCTTGCCTTTTGATACCATTATGACTTAAAAATTCAAGAAACATATTACCTCCCAATGAGGGCTCTTTGGTTGGTCCGCATACATTGGTCTGAATGGAGTCCAATGGAAATCTGCTCCTTTGAGTACTCTTCTTGAATGGAAGCCTTGTTTGCTTCCCGAATTGACATGCTTCACACAAAAGTTGCATACTTTGAGAGTGGAAATTTGGAAGCCCACTTGCCACGTCTCTCCTTTGCATATACTTCAGCTTTTGAAGGTTTATGTGGTCGATCTCTTGTGTTAGAAATCCACTTGAGCTATTTGCTTACTTCCAAATGTCAAACGGATCATATGTGATGAAGGTGGGCTTACCTCCATGGTGAATAGCCTTCCTTGATTCTTGCTTTTAGCTATCAGCTTGTAGCCTTGCTTTGGATCTTCCACAAAGCATCCTTTGTTGTTGAATGTGACTACATATCCTCTTTCAACCATCTCTCCAAATGATACTAGATTCTTTGTGATTTTCGGCACATGTAACACATCTTCAAGAATAGATTCTTTGTGATACATCCATATGATACTAGGTTCTTTGTGATACATCCATATGATACTAGATTCTTTGTGATTATTAGCACATGTAACACATCTTTAAGACACTCTGGATTCTAATTTTTATCCAAAGGAACATTACCTATATATGTGATTCTATGTTTAGTGTCATCCCCTATTTCTACATGCCCTTGTGTGATTGGTTCATGCAAATTGCAAAACGTTTCCCTTTTCTAGCTCATGTGATTTTAACATCCACTATCGATGTACCATGTGGTATCTATGCCTTCTCTCCTACCACTTATGTGCATCATGGCTAGGAGATTATCATTCTATGATATATTTGAAGTGTTTGCAAAGTTACCTTGATTCTTCTTGTAGATTCCTTGGTTGTCCATTGAGTAGCACTCCTTTGAAAAGTGGCCCGTCTTGCCACAGTTGTAGCGCTCCTTTATGTAGTCCCTTCCTTGAAATCAACCTCCTCTTCCTCTAGTTCTTTCTCTTCCCCTTGCTCCATAGCTTTGACTAAAACCTTCTTGATCATTGGTTCATCTTCCTCTACCTTTGCATTGTTCATTGTGTCTATCTCTCTTTCCTTTACCTGCATAAAGACTTGGGCTTCATTGCCCTTTGAATGACCTCCATAACTAATTGCTCAAAATCTCATAGTGAGTCCCTCACATATACTGAAGTAATGAATGGCCTCCATTTATCATCATCTCTCAGCCCATTTAGAGTATGAGCTACTAAATCACCATCATTGATAGAGCTCCCTATCGATCTTAAGACATGTGCAATCTCTTTTACCTTGAGGCATCATTCTCCAACAATCGTATCAGAGGTTGTTTTCCAAAGTGACCCAGGTCACTTTTTCGGCTCTAACTCCAAATCTATATGAGAAAAAATAATGAAACTTTACAGAATGCAAGTAGACACTTTCAACTATCAATAGCACTTTAGAACGCTTGATTTAAATGCTCCAATATGGAGAACCAACCTATGGAGAGCCAACCTCTATAAGTTATACTAGTTTTCCTTGTTGTTGTCTACCTATGTGCAGAGACACATCTCATTGTTTGCAACCTCACTCCAAGTTCATGCAAAGACTAATCATGAAATTTATACCACACTTAATAGATTATGCGCAATTCAACACAAGTGAAATCACTTCAAATGGATACCTAAAGAATGATTTACAACTGAAACAAAATTGTGTTGGAAATTAGCTCACTCCTCAGCGAGACAGTCAACAATGGCTAACTACAGAGAAGTATAAGCTAGCAAAATGACTAACTGAGGAAGGGGGCTGCATATTGCAACTTCCTTACATTCTAGACTAACTTAGGAAGAGAGTAAAGGTCGCGGTCTTACATTCATGACTTGGATTCATACATATATAGGTTATCGAAAGTGCTCCTACAATTTTGCAACAATCTCTCAATCATCCACTTAACATTATTGGTAAGCTATGATTAGGAAAATGGTTGAGACTTATTGGTAGTTGAAATGTGTGATATGAAGCCTCTAAATGGTAGGTCAACTTGTCATCCACATCTTTGCTAGTTTAAGGCAAACATTCGGAACACTTGTACACCGGAATGGAGCACCGAAATAGACACCAAAACAACATTGAAACCTCAACACTAGAACGCCGGAACATCTGAACACCGAAACAACAAAGCACATCGGAACATCTCAAAAATATATTCGATCATGTTTATGGCTTGATTTTAACTTCTCCAACATGAGGGGAAATATATGGTGGAGGGGGGTAAGAATTGTGTTGATAACCATGGCTTTATGAGACACATTAAGTTGCATAGCCTTCCAATACTAAAGCTTGGTTTCAAGTTTGTCGAGAACCTAATCCCAATGTTGATTTATAGACATACCAAATCCATGGGGATTCCCAATCATCTGAAAGTTTATCATGCACGTATCTCCTAGTATCCTTGTTCTTTAATGAATAGGGAAGGAGGTTAGACTAAGGAATTGAAGGCAATCTTCTTATGGTTGATCTTGGAGCCTTATGCAATAGAAAAAGTTTTCAAACAATCCTAGAAATACTTAGAGCTCCCGTGATCATTGAGATCACAATCTAAGCATGAGTTGTTCCAACCCATTGAGAAGAGAACCTTCAATACTATACAAATGAATCGATTCTTCCACCAAGCAACTAAGAGTGTCAACAACAATAGCAAACAGAAGGGAAGCCAATGGGAAACCTTATCTACTAGATTATTTGAGCATAAAATAAGAAAAGAGCTTATCGTTGATATTGATCCATGATGAGCTGTTGCTCCAAAGCATTGAAACTAGTTTCAAAAACTTCTTACCCAAGCCCAAGTCGTTGAGGAATTGGAGGATGAAATCCAACTCCATTCCATCATAGATTTTTACATAATCAGTCTACAAGAATAAAAGACCTTCATTGACTCTTTGGCATGCTTTGAATCTTCTCAAATATCAATAATGACTTTCAAGTTCGGCCTACCTTTGATAAAAAAAATTTTAGTCTTTGTAAATCCAATGTCGAATATCATTAGAAATTCGGTTCACTAGGGCTTCCACAATGATCTTATATCTTGTTTGGAGCATGCTTATCGGTTCGAATCCTCTCTAGTTGAAGAATCCTATGAAAAGTAATTACCTATTTCTTTGGAAGTTCAATCCTTGACTTACTCTTCCATTTACGCTTGAAATTTTGAAGTTAAGAAGTTGCACACCCTAGAAAACCCTCCTTATCTCCCACTTTTCAAGAATTTAATGTCAGGCTGATCTGTGGATTCTCATCTGATTTCTATCACCCAAAAAGTGCAAAACTCACCAAACTCATTACGAAACTCCTCCACGTGCTGCCACTATCAGTTATTTCACCCACGCTCACTTCAGGGGTAAACCTCTCGCAACCAGTGATGTATTTTGACGGACAGCCCTGCCCTTCAATATAGCAGGTTAATACAGCTTCATACCTGCAGGTTAATACAGCTTCATACCTCTATATCGTCATTTTGATTCATTTTCTGATGGGTAATAAAAATCATTAGTTTTATTTTACGTTCATTAGCTTTATTTTACGTTCAAAAACACTAAAAACGCGGGCAATAGAGGCAATATGGCCGTCAAAAATCAACACTGCTCGCAACCAGCGCCATCCATACTCTCAACAGCAAAGAGCACAAGCAAACCTTCACTTTTTGGACCAGGAGAGCCAAATCTAACCGGCCCATTGAAAATAATGATTCATGTAGTGCAAGCCTCTAGGCATGATCAACAAGAACATTGGCACATCTATTTGTTAGCAGAAGCGAAAAGACACTGCCGCGCAGAGGATTCAGAGAGGGTGGCGGTAACAATGCACTACTCTTCTCCAAAAAGCTGGATTCACAGAGGGCGGTGGTAACAACGCACTACGCGTCTTGTCCAATAGAAAATTGCCATGTCTTTGCATTCTTCATCAGTCAGAGAGGACCCTGGAGCTCTATGTGTCTACAATCTCACTGGCAACTCACCGCACAAATGGATGAAAAATGTAGCGACTCCCGAGGGTCCTCCCTCGCCCTTGTGCAGCACTGGTCGCTGAGTCAGCAAATTATTATTCTTTAAGCATAAAAAGACCTGTCGTCGATTACATCATATAATACATAACAGTTTTGAACGTTTTTTCATCAAACGTTTGTATTTTTATTTCTCAACGGATAAACTATTCCGGTTTTCTGCCATCCTTTATGTTCATAAGGGGGGCGGCACAAAAACCGCTTTTCCACGATTCGGCCGCCTTGTGTGAAGGCATGAACGACGAAAGTAACTATTTTCTTATTATTCTATCTAGGACAACAGATTTTTAATGGTCCCAGGCCCCTTATTTTGGGCCTCTCGCCTCTTGAGGTGGGGCCGAGGGTTCTTCCCCCACCGACATGTAAAGGATATGATTAATATAGAAAGTTGTATCTTGTAGCTGATGTGCCATTGTTTGTCCCGCCCCACAGTAGCTGTGACTGCAGTTTAACCCAACTATGTAAACTCTTGTTCTTATGGGATAAAGGGAGTCACATGGGTACTATGCCCTTCCTTGTACAGTTGCAATTTCAAAGTTAAAGCTTCAAGGAGTAGGCCTCGAACGAACATCCATTTATTTTTTTTATTTTTTTTTTTAAATATTTTTTAATGTTTGTTCTGCGAGCTCCATGTAAACCCAATTTTTTAATGTTTGTTCTGCCAGCTCCGTGTGAACTCAGCCTTACTCACAGTGCGGGAAATGAACATCAAGTCTATGAACTTTGAATGGTCACAGTTTTGATCAGGCCTCCAAAACTTCGAGAACCCAAGATAATAGATGTTTCCCTGTACATGCTACATACATGTTATATGCATGCATTCCCTAAGTACGGAGATGATAAATGATACACGTGCAAGGAACAAAAAGCACACACTTTGAACAATAACTTCAACATCACAACTCTGTTTATCAATCTCAAGTTTACACAAATAGTCACCGACAATCGAGTCCCAAATCATTATAGCTCTCGAGTTTACGAGCCGTCAAGACGTAAAGAAAGGTTGAATGATAACTCAGAGTGAAGCTTCCTCTTTGCCAAATTAAAAAAGGTGGACAGTAGAAGTCAGTGAGGAGTTACGAAGGCTCAGACAAAGGCTCTCACATGGAAATCGGAAAGAATCATCCAACTGAGGGCCCAAACAAGTACACATGATTCAATAGCACCAGCTCTGTTGGCTTCGGAAACTTCTTGAGAGGTGCTTCAGATACTATCGTTGTTACGCATAATCAGAACGGAAATGCAAGTCATTGACCTCGTAACACATTATTTGTAATCTGTCATTTTCCGTTGCTGCTTGGTACTTCGTCCACTAGAGCTACTGCTTTCCTTTTCATTTTTTCTCTTGGTTTGACCTGCAGCAGTTGCGTCTTTTGTTTGTAGCTGTTTGCCTTGCAGCTTTTTCTTCAAGGCATCAATATCTTCTAGAGATGGCTGCCCTTCTGTCTCTTTGTCTAGAGCATACGCAGCCTTCATCATCTCCATACATTGCTTGCTAGCAACGCTATGATCAACTACTGTAACAACAAGAAGATATTGAAGTACGTGAGCACTGACCATTTATAAGAAAGCTACAGGAATGGAATTCAACAATGCCATGAGATATGCCATATTAACCCCGTATTAGTTCAGTTTCTCACTGAATCTCAGGGAACGAGTCAGGCAGAGGGTACTCATACATGCATTACCTGGTTTTGGATAGTCACGTCCAATAATACAACGAGCCTTTCTTTGGACCTCTAATGGAGCAGTCCAAGGCTCATATATATACGCACTGGGCATGTCTGCATTACATATTCTGCTCTTGTTGGAATCTTCATACGGTTATTCACATAAGTTCTAGAGCATGCAATATAACAGAAGCAAAAGTTCACCTTTTAAAACAGGAAGGAAATGTCGAACAAACTTCCCTTGTGGATCATACTTTTTCCCAAAAGTTAAAGGTGAATAAATACGATGATACTGTACATGGAAACAAGGAAAACCATAAGCACGCACCATTATTAACGATAATATGGAGTCATAGATATGTACATGAACCAGCAACAGTAAAAACAGTGTTCCTTTGACTCGCAACGGAAACTTCAAGAACAAGCAAAGAATTTGTGTAGATTACAAAAAACACTGACACTGCACAAATAGATAAACCCTGAAGATCACAAATTGCCAGAACCAAGCGGTATGCCAAAGACCAATACCAGTGACAAACCACACGGAAATAAAAAAATACAGTCACATCGGATATGGGAATAAAACGTATACGTTAATACACCAAAAAGTGCTATAGTAGAAACATCGTTCCTTTGAGGAGCAACTGAAACTTCAAGGCATTAATGCAGATTTAAAACAAACAATAACCTTGCAAAGAAGACTATACCCTGAAAATTACGAACTTCCAAAAAAACCAAGCAGTGTGCCAAAGACATTGCCGCAGTATCAAGCCAGACGGACATCCAAAATGCCATCGGAATATATGATGACACACTAGCAATTTATCTACCAGTCGAAAAAACCCAGATGAGGGAATATACGATATACTGCACTCATTATATGTACCAATTGAGAAAACCCGGAACAACATGGAGACGGATGAACATATAAATTGCCTGTTAATCCTTTTTGTCAGAAAGATACAATCAGGCAAGTGATATTTCGTATGCTGTTACTGGGAAAAATTTATAACAGCAGGGAAGCCATCTATATGCACTACGAATGATACAACGACAATAGAAACTTTAAAGACCCGAATGCAAATTAGTTGACCCTTGGGACAATTTCGCCTGACAAACATAACTATATCGAGACTTATTTGTATAATGAAGCCAAAAAATGTCAGTAGACGGTCATTTCTAGAAAATGCGGCACATGTAGCTTCTTTAAAAAAGCTAATTCTAATCGCATGAGCAATCCCTCACTTGTTTGCCTTATTACTTGGTAAAAGAATGATGACGCTGAAAGCCACATCCAATTTCCATTGTTGATGGCCCAATCAGAATCTATGAGAAGCCGGTCAAACACATCACGACCTTTCTCCCAATAAACGAACTGCAAAAGGACGTGAGAAGCAAACTCAGGTTCTGTTTGCAGAGCCATGGCGAGGACTATTAGAAGAGAAGAAACTCACACAAACGACAATTATTTTTTTTTAAGAAA
The DNA here is from genome assembly GCA_020310875.1 of Ceratopteris richardii. Taxonomy (NCBI): domain Eukaryota; kingdom Viridiplantae; phylum Streptophyta; class Polypodiopsida; order Polypodiales; family Pteridaceae; genus Ceratopteris; species Ceratopteris richardii. The sequence goes on from CM035425.1 coordinate 7,179,821, forward strand.
GAAGGCATACAAGATCTCCTCTAGTGAGGAAACAGGCAACTGCATGGCGAGCGAGGTGATGCATCCAGCCCCACTTCCTGAGCTGTTTCATGCGGAATGGTACCTTTCAATGTAAAAAACTCCATGAAACTCTGTGAGCTATTTATAAAAGTAGTTTCGAACCTGAACCATGGCAGCGTCAATCCATGGAAACCCTGTCCTACCTTCACGCCATAAGTCAAGAAGGTGGTCATCATCTTTCCAAGGTATCTGTCACAGTCGTCCAAATCACTTAGTTTAACCATCATTATCACTTACCGTTACCAAAAGCATGAAGAGAAAAGTATGGAAACCTGTTTACAGATGGGATTTCCAGTCATACGGTCAAAGTTTGGGGTGCCATAGCTTGCAGTATAAAAGAACTCCCTCCATAGCAGCTGTAAGCTAACATTTTATAGTCCTTGAAATTCATTGTAGATAGATTCCACAAAGATGCAGAAATAGTCAGAAACGAACGTACCTGACCCTCCAGGGACACAGGTGGCTTTGTGTAAGTTTTTGATTGAGAATAAATTTCTTTCAGTCTTGTGTAGAAAAGGCGGGCTGACAAGCATCCAAACTAATTGCAAATGCAAAACAGTTTTTAAGTAACATGATTAGAAGCGTATTTGACATAACGAAGTAACAAGAACTTCTTCTACCTTTAGGTAGGGTGAAAGGACAGTTGTGGCTGGCTTGATGAATGCTGTTGGATCTCCTTTAGGCTTTTCGAACTCAACTACCCAATTCTGTAAGCAGTAAAGACTCCCTCAATATTTGACTCTTCCATTTCCATTTAATCATGTTTCGCTAGAATCTGCAACTTACTTTGTCTTTTAATGATTGTTCTAGCCTTGTCAAGGCTTCACTCTCCCCTCCAGGAAAAGGGGTGTATTCTTCCTGTTCCAAGTGAGACCAATACAGTCACTCAGTGAAAAGGTGAAACTCCTGTAAGGCAGTCCCATGAGAAGAATACTAAGAATCTTACCTGTTCCAAATTATTGTAGCCCAGGTCGTTGAGGCTTGGAAGATCAACGAGTTTGGCCCCATTGAAATCCTCGGGAAGAGGTATGCTAGAAGGAGCATCTCCAATGGGGACTGGTGCTTTACCAATAAGTTTACAAAAAGACTGATAGGTCAAAGGAGGTGTACCACCATTCTGATCCAAAACTACAGACAATCAAATATTGACCACACCCATCATTGGTTTAAGAAATTGCGTAAAATCATATAATTCTACACAACACTTTAGACACAACTCAGTATCTCAATTAGAGACAGACTAGTTTACAAAACACACATTGTCCATATCTGCTATGCTGCACTTCTAAACAGGACCACTAAGTGCAGTTACTGACAGTCCAGTAACAAAACACATTTTGACTACGGTTTATCCTTTTGCAGAAACTTATGTGCACTGTACACACAGGGCACACAATAGTGCAGAGCTCTACACATTAAAAGTCTGCAATTCTATTAGGATGGATTAACCTTCATTCTTCTCACCACATAACCTTTAGGTAATCAGCATAGAAACATGGACTAAAAATACTTGCTAGCTGGTACCTTTCTGATGGTTTCCTGAGGGTCAAAGATTGTATGACTGATGGGGGAGAAAACACCCACTCCCAACTTTAATGCAGCTTCCTGTGATTCAATGATAAAACTCAAGAACATATTACAACTCAAAGCACGAAGTTCAACGTAGATGAAGAATACCAACCTTAACCTTGTTATCTCTTGCTTGTGCATAAGGTTCTGTGTCGAACTCAAAACAGAGCCTCCGGATATTCCACTGCCAGCACCAATAACAATATTCACCAAGACAAAACCATTAAATTGGCTACATTGGTACATTGGTGCAGCAAAAGTATTATCAGACAATTCCTCATTAGCATTATTGGCACTTCCACTATTATAAATACCGAATGCAAGCCATCACTAAAATTGCAGCCAAAACAGTACTTCAACACAAAAACTTTAAATGAGATGGTCTAAACTTTCTCAAAGGGCTTTCAGCTATATGTAGCCACTAACTAAGATTAAAGAGATATAGCCCAGAATATGAACACGAGTACATGAGTAGCATATAAAGCACAAAGGAGATAATTTGCAACGGAGGTGTGGAGAAAAGCACAATGATGAAGAGCAGAATGTGCAACAATAAATTCATGGTAGACAATCACAAGACTATATAGCCATCAGCTCCATTATGCATAGTGTCCACTAAGCACTATGACATCTCCAATAAGTCATTAAAGCCCAATAGTGGATATAGAACTAAGAATGAATACATATTCACACATATATACAAGAAGGAAAACAACCAAACCCCAAATTCACCCTGAAAAGAATGTGCAACAATAAACTCATGGTAGACAATCACAAGACTATATAGCCATCAGCTCCATTATGCATAGTGTCCACTAAGCACTACAACATCTCCAATAAGTCATTTGAGCCCAATAGTGGATATAGAACTAAGAATGAATACATATTCACAGACACCCCCACAACACACACATGACAAACCACAAGCATAGGCTCATAGGAAGCTTTAAGAATGGAGTTACTAGCACAAGATGCAAGCTAAAAATAGCCTTGATTTCACCCTTAAATTTATTTATCAAAAGAAAAAAGGTGCAACTAAAAGCTCATGGTAATCAACCACAAGTTTACAGAGCCATCAGCTCCATTATGCATGGTATTGACTAAGTACTATGACATCCCCAATAACATCATCAGTACCCAATAATGGGTATAGAACAAAATGAATACATGCTCACAGTTGCACTTCGTAACGTACACACCATAAGCATGGTCAACTTATAGGAAGCTTTGTGAATTATCACTTCCGAGAGTGATGGGCAGACTCAGCCATAATGAGGGCTTGCACAAGGTGCAAGCCTAAGTTAGAAAATTTTAAACAAATAAATAGCTGCCACAATATACTCATTTATCAACTGTCCACAACTCGGATGAAGATTTACAATAGAAGAGACCATGCTTTCTAATATGACAAACATAGATTATCGATGAACCTAACCAAACCCCATATTCACCAAAGTGCAACTATAAGCTCATGGTAATCGACCTATGCAAATGGCCCTTTCTCATCAGTAACCTATGAAACTAATCAACATTGCACACTTGTTGAGACCACATTTCTTTTATGTTCACATGTAGAAATTCTATGAGTCATGATGTGAGAAAAATCTCATATAATTGGTATCATTTATTGAATCATTCTAAGCAATCCATCTATTATCCTCCCTTCGGGCTTCCATATTTAACTATTCATATATGTAAGAGCTAGTTTTAGACAACCTATATCCATCAACAATAACTTTTCTCTATCCTTTGATTAGTCTCTTTCTGAAAGTTTATTTGCTCAAAGAAGCTTGGGTATTTTAAGATTTTGCTTACCATATGTTAGTTTGCTTTTTCAATCATGTTAGTTCAAAACTTGGACTTTTAGCCATGAAACTCCTAGTCTTGACTTCATATACATTTCTATCAGCTCAATCTGAACTTGTTCCTTGGTATTGACCACATTTCATCGATTTTGTATGGCTAAAGAGGCAAAAGAAGACGAAAATTAGGTTTCTTGAAATTTTTGAGATGTATAAGAGTTTTTGCTTAATTTTTTAGTAAAAAACATAAAATAAATCAAATACAAACCATGGCAACAATTTTGACAAAAAATTGTTACATCGAAAGGATATATGCCCTTCTAGCTTCTCATAAAATTGCCCCGGAATATGAGTGGATTTTGGGTAAAATTTAGTACATACCTCAATCCTAAGGCCTAGAGTTAAGCAACTTGGTTTTGACTCTTTGAAACTTCTTTTAGCCTCTAATGATAGGGTTTAGAATCTCTTGGAGAAAGCCTTGGAGAAATATATTTGAGACTCATTATTAGCCTTCGCCTTTCTTCTTGAGTTTCTACCACCTATTTGTAAGTATATTTTGGTAGCAATGTTTGTAAACACACTTAAGTTTGTCACGGCACTTTTTTCCCTCTTTCAAAAATCTTTCTCCCTTGGCTTATATATACATCTATAACCCTAAGAGGCTACTTACCTTTATAAATTCCACCCTTAGTGATGCAGTCAGTATTTTGCTCCTAAGCTTCTTCTTCCTAATTCTGTTTTTTTTTCATTCTCGATCTCCAAACTCCAACGATTGGTCATTGCTTTGGAAAGCACATTGCTAGCACACCCCTGCTCACTTTCTTTGATAACTATGAAATAAGGTGAGCATTCTCAAGGTGGTGTATGGTTCAAAACAATTATAAGAGTCGTGCTTCACTCAAAAATCAATTCCAGCTTGTTTTGGCCTCCAAACACACTACTACAACAATTGTGAAAGCAATTTCATCCTTTTGAGCCCATTCTGTTCTGTCTTAGTGCACCAATACAAGAGTTCTGATGTCTACTCAGATCCGCTCAGCATATACATAATACAACCGAAGTATGTGTCTGATTTCCCACAAGATATGCAAGAAATGTTACATACTATAAAGGAGAGTATAAAGATCATAAAATAATTCCTCCACCTTTTATGATATGTAGGTGTACCTTTGGATAACCAAAGATTCTACAACAATCAATATTGACACAAGCACAAAGTTGGCTCACTGCTATTGTGGTCCACTTGTTATCACAAAGAAGATGATTACCGTCTCTTATGAGTTCAACCCACCTTAAGAAGTCATCATACCTCTTGGTTGCCACATTAATCAATTGAAAGAAAAGCTTGAGAAAGATGATTTTGTGAGATCTCTAGAGTTTAGAGGAGACCCTGAATCTAGCAAACACTATATGCATTATGCCACTAGTAACTAGTTTAGATCTCCATGAAAGGATGCAAAGGTCTAATAAGGCTTCACGTTGCAAATACACAATCAAGTGGAAGCATCAATAGAAGCATCAACATTTTCTCTAACTTGGAATTCAATCATATCATTGAAGAATTAGCTCCCAAATTATTTTACCAAAAAAATGATTGAGGAAAAAAAAAAAATCAAAATAAGGGGGGAGCGTTGTGCCCACTTCCTTGGAATATTTGGATAACCAACCAAGTGGGAAAGGCATAGCCACTGAACCAGCCCACCTCCTCAAGTCATATATATATATATATATATATATATATATATATATATATATATATATATATATATATATATATATATATATATATATATATATATATATATATATATATATATATATATATATATATATATATATATATATATATATATATGAGTGTATGTGTGTGTATATGTATATGTATGTATGTATGTATGTATGGGATCCATTCCTCATTCATCATATATCCTTGTGTATAGTATATGCACACTTGGACTCTTTACCCTTCGATGGAATCATCTACATACCCATCCAATGTGGGTGCAACAGTATGGGACCCTTGCCCTTATGATGATAGCCATTCTTGTAGCTCCAAGCTCTCGGGCTAGGGTTCAACCTATTTGCTCTACAGCTAGAAGGTGAGCTTGATGTTCGTCCCTTTTATGTTTGCCCGTTCAACCGATATTGGTTGCAAGGTGGTCAAGTGCGTCCGGTTCAGTGTGTTCGATGCGTTTCAAGTGCGAGGACCGAACCTTATGGGGGGGTAAGATGTGTAAGCTTTGTTCAGGGTTCATTAGGTGCGGTTAAGGTGCAAGAACCTTGCCTTCCCTTCGAGGAAAAGTGCATAAAGTGCGTTCCATAGTCCATTATAAACATAGGATTTACTAATATGTAGTATATGTATAGGTAGTAGACTTAGGCCTATAAGTTCCATAATCTATACTTTTGAATTCATTATGAGTGCCCACCATCGTAACTTAATATTACTAATTATAATTTTCACAATATTGGATATATTAAAGTTTAAACATTAATTACATAACAAAAATCAAGATCAATGATCAATAATGTGTGTGTCTATGACTAACAACTATTGACATGTATGTGAGAGAGACAGTGAGTCGTGACTTAGTATGTCACATGTGTATGTGCATGTGTACCATCATTCATGTGACTATGACTATGTGACATGTGTCACGTGTGTGTGAATCAGTAGAGTCTAGACTAGGACATGTATGTGACTCTAATATTTCTAATATGTGTGTGACTCTAATATGTATAATGATGCATCAATCATGCTGCATGCAAGTTGCCATCTCCTCATTTGACCCTCTAAATAGGACTCTAAGGGTTCATTTGTGAGACATTCATCATATGAGGTACTTGGATTCTTGGACCTTTGGCAGAGCCCCTTGTCACCCATACTCATGGGGGGATTGGTGGTATGGGATACCAATCCCTTGCAGGTGAGGTGGCTGCCTACTTGGCTGCAAGCCCCCAAGCTCTTGGGCGAGCCCGTATAAGCTCTACAGCTAAAAGGTGAACCCGATGTCTTCCCTTCTATTGTTTGTGAGTATGGCTTGTGTCTTGTCTTCTCCATCAGGAAGGATCCTAGAGGATCTCACATTGGTATCAAAGAAGCCCTGTGCTCGTATGGAGAAGGCACGACAATGTGCAAGAAGCCATCAAAGTTCATGAAGCCTTAATGGCTAAGCTTGACATGCTTCTCTTGCATGGGGTGGTATACTTGTGTCGACTTCCTGAAAAGGAGTTCTTAGTGTTCAAGCAACCCCTTGCATTTGGTTTCCTTTGGGAGTATTGTTTGTACTTATCCATAAATTATTTATGGCTCAAAGGATGACTATACACAAACCCTAGACCGTGGAGAATATTTTGGTAATGTGATGACCAACTGTCTTACGATGCAGACTCATCAAGATGGTATAACCATCATAGATACTTATGTAGACATGACCGTTATGGAGCCAGACATATTACAGAGGATGTTGCCCTCGATTGAAGTGTCTAAAGTTGGTATGGTTTCACCCAAATATACCTTTCACACACAATTCGATTGGGTGAGTCACTTTCCCGACTTGTTGTAGGTTCATGACAGTATTCAAGATCATATTCAAGATCATATTCAAGATCAGTTGTTATATAACCCAATAATGTTGATAGTTATCATGAGCCGACCTTCTTAAGGGCCATAAGGCCTAGAGGGAGAGATTCTCACTCGATCACACCACTCTTGCCCAGTGACAAGAATTATTAAAGAGGAAGGAGAGCAAGATGAAGACAACCTAGCACTATGTTGCCTTCCTAGCACTCCATTGTTCTCCATACTATTCCCAACGTGTGAATGTGCACCTCATGGTCTTGGTGGGCATGCACGTGTACCTTACCATAACCCCATATCTTGAGATGATTTGAATTGACATGAAACATGCGCATGATGTTATCTTGTTGGTGGTGATCTGTATTCAATCACAAAGACATTGTGTGCCTTACAAGTAGGATCTACCTTGAGGAATCACCAATGTCTTGCTTCCGTGATAATTGACAACTTGGTATCAAAGGAACCACCTTGAGGAATCATCAGTATCCTAGTCCTTCGATAGTTTACAAATTGGTGACTTGGACAGGTGTTTTGCTCCCATGCCAATTGCCTATTTGGAAGCTTGGGCAGGTATCCTTGGGAGGGTGTCCTCGTCTATGGGAGTTGTCGTGCATGACAACTCAGGCTTGAGAATTTTCTATGATACCTCCAAAGGAGATATGAGCTTGGAAGACATTACCACTAGAGCCCGACTTGGTTCGAGTCTCGGGACCAAAGGGAGAAGAAGTCCTCAGGGATTTCTTATCCTCAATATCTGATTCTTATCCTAAGTATCTGATCCGTGGAGGCACTGGCCTAAGTCCATCTTGACTTGGGAGTCACTTAGGTCGTCAAAGGATTGGATTCTTGGTTTTTAACCAAGGAAATTCATAAGGACAACAATCAAAAATAAGGGGGGAAGTGGCACGTCCCCAAAACTTAAGGACACTTGGATAGCCGTTCGATGGCTACCTGTAATTATAATGTGTGACCAAGTATGAATTGGTTATCCATTGTGAACGGGCTCCCAGGCTCTAGGGTGAGCTCATATTGCCTTTACATATGGGAGGTGATTTTGATGTCCACCCTTCTACTGTTGGTGAATAAGGCTTTTGCCTTGACTTGTCCAAGAAAAAGAATCCTAGAGGATCTAATAATTACACCCTATGATAACCTTCCCCTCCGATTTTGTCTTTTTTAAGAGGATTGAATATTGTGACACCAAAATGCAAAAGGGAAGAAGCTATGGACTCCAACATTTTCATGATCACCATGATTGGCCACACCCATTGAAATGAATATGGAGTCATGATTTAGTGACTATAATAAAAAAATGGAACTCAATACATACAAGCAAGCAAAATTTAGACAAGCTTTCTCTATTGTTGATCACATTTTCGCTTTGAAAAGTTTTGCAAATTAGGTATGGATCCCAAGAAGTAGACTATACTCTTGCTTTGTTTTCATAAAGCCTTCAACATATTCACAAAAGAAGGATGCTTTTCAAATACTATTAGATATTATAGAGGTTAGGGACCCTACATATGTAGGATCTATACGAACGTTTTTTAATGAATCTAAGGTTGACTTAAATGCTTTGGGTTTTATTACAGCACTTCACCAAGAATGTCGGGGTGAAGTAGGAATGCATCCTTTCAAGACTCTTTGGCACTTATATCCATAGAATTGAAAACTCGACCATGAGATAAGGCTCCATGATGCTATAGTAGCAAACACCCAAGGATATGGTATGTTGTACACCTAGCATATTGTGCTATTATACAGGTTCAAGGCAAGGCTACAACCTCATACACATGCTTTGAGCAAGTTCTATTTACTTAGTAAACTTAATGTTCTTATCTTTCACACCTTTGAAATGTCAAGCATAGATGTAAACTTATGCTCATTGGAGAGCATGCCCAAGTGATTTGTTGATATGTATACCTTGAGTTCACCTTTATTGCACTCATAAATAAAGACTATATGGCTCATGCTACAAAGGACATATGCATCGATTTCCTTCCAAGTGCAGCAATGTTATCGAGCCATTTTTTAAAAGCCCTAGGATGCCTCATCGACATATCTATGGTGCTTAACTTGAGCACCTTACCTACATTCACACATTGAAGAATGTTGGAGACACCTCTAACTACACTCTCTTTGATGATTTGAAGCAAACAACTAGCACCCATAATAACAAAAATGCTCACGTTGAATTCCCTCCCATGTTTATTGAAGCAAGGTGAAGACAAAAGCAGGTTAGATGTGTTGAATTGTGAACAGCATGTATAAGATATGGTTCAATGTACCATATAAATCCATTTCCAGCTATGTTGACAATCATCTCTTCTCAAAGTTCTTATTTTTAGGAGAGAAAAAAAAAAGTGTGAGGCAATTGTGGCAACAACAATAATTTACTGGTACATCCTTGCATACAATAATAACATCTCATTATGGGCCCCCTTTGTGAGAGAGCTTAGCTTTTCTCAACTCTACAATGCTCCAATCATGTAACTAGTTCCTTCAAATTTTGCCTCAATGCTTGGAGGTGGCATGCATCTCATTGGATATGAAATATGATGCAACACACATACACCTTGCTCATGTTACAAACCCTAAATTAAGGTTATGGATAGTGAACCAATGTTTTGGAGCCCATGATCCATGGAATTAAGGTAAGACAAAGCTTTCCCAAAGATTTGGGCAAGTGTACAACCGTATCAAAAATAGACATAGCTACATAGATTGTAAGTTGAACTAGTCTTTATGGAGTTACAATCTCCATAACTTTGACCATAGTCAAATGGCATAGCTCACTTTCTTCTCACTTTGAAAAAATAAAAGATACTTGTAAATAACTTCAAATAATAGAATATTCGAAGCAACATATTTACAAACCAACCTTATAGTCCCCTATAAATGTTTCTTCTTTCAAACATATTTCGAACATTTTTTGTTGGAGCCCGAGGTGCGGAAGCACATGAACAACACAAGGAAGAAGAAACTTGAGGCACAACACAATACATAATGTGTTACCAAGTAAATGTACATTGTATTACCAAGTAAATGTACAAAAATAAGTCACTCGTTAGGGATATAGGCATATATACAAGCCGCGGAAAAAACCTCCTAGAGAGGAAAAAAATACCCCCCCGGTCCTAATTGTGTACACATCACTACCAAAATATATCAGCAAGTGCCCCATCAGAGTGATGAGGTGAACACAAAGTTGGCACTCATGCATAAGGAAGTGACAAGCTATGTGGAAAGAGATCAATCAATAAAAGGAAATAAGCTCAAAGCTTTGCAAGAAAGCTTCAGACTTCTCCCTTGGCAGAGCATTTGTGAAAAGGTCTACAACATTATCCTAGCTGGGAACATGAGCCAAACTTATCTCTCTAGTTGAGAAGCTCTCCCTCACATAATGATCGTGAACCTCAATGCTTTGTGCGAGCATGGAACACAAGGTTCCTTGTAACTGCCAATGTTTGTGAAAGCTACCCTGTACTCAGCATCACAACTAGAAGTGGCCATAGTTGGCTTCGTCTTGCTCAACCAAGATATGCATGAGCTACCAAGCATGAAGCAAAAACCATTAGTGGATATGCAAGTGTCATAGCAACCAGCCAAGTCTAAGTCAAAGAAAGCATGTAAATATAGCGATAATGATCCCCCCTTTGGCACAAATTATACAAACGATGGTAATTTGGCATGTAAGAGGAAAGGTCTCATCAAAATCAATCCCTCTCTTTTGAGCATAATCTTTTGCAACAAACCTAGCCTTACAACTTTCAAGTGTTCCACCAGGCTTACACTTTAGCTTGTATACCCATTTAGTGCCAATTTCCTTTTTGCCTAGAGGCACATCACATAAAGACCAAGTACCATTCTTCATAATACATTATACTTGCAAATCGAAACCTATATATATGCTTTGCATAAAAGGACAAAATTGCTTGCAAGCCATTGTGATAGTGCATTCATCGTCAAAACAAGCTCATATCAAAATTTGAACTCCACAAATCAAAACTTTTTTGAATTCCTAATATCCTTGAGTATGCTCTCTAATTTTCATGCGATTTTTTGATTGTGATTGGAGGGGTGTCGACAATGCCCTAGATGAAACAATGGCATCCTCTAATACCAAGTGTTGGAGTCCGAGGTCTGCAGAAGCACACCAACTACACAAGGAAAAAAGAAAAGCTCGAAAGCATTAAGGTTATAGGCGTATATACAAGTCGGGGAAAAAAAACCTCCTAAAGAAGGAAAAAAGTGCCCCATCAGTCCTAAGTGTGTTCAAACACATCACTACCGAAAAATATCAATAGATTTCACAATGGTATGACCATTCAAAGGATGAAAGCTTACTAGCATACACTCACTCTAAAGACTACCTTTCTAACAATTCAGATTTTTTAAGTGCCCCATCAGTTCTAAGTGTGTTCACACACATCACTACCAAACATATCAACAGATTTCACAATGGTATGACCATTCAGAGGATAAAAGCTTACCAGCATATACTCAGTAAATATATGCCTACATGAATTTGGGCCAAACCAAAATTCGCTCCCCAAAAAAAAGTGAAACTATGATCACATGGTTGTCAAGCACAAAATTATGAGCTTGGCACCAATTCTTAAGAGGAAAAGTTTTAATACTCGTGCACGAAGGACCAAAATCAGTATCCCACCCCCGGTAGTCAAAATTTTTATTTTTCCTGCTACAATGATCAGGCCGTCTGCACTTGTGAATTTAACGTTCGCACGAATAGGATTGACGAATACCTTTTTCAGAAGTTCTGGTATTATTGAAGTTGGATCTCCCTTTAAAAGGAGGAGTCGGGAACCTCTTGCTTGTAGACCATGATCAAGGTCCTTCAAACTCTGGAGTAGAAATCGAATCCGATTTACACCGACACGGCTGGAGCCCGGTGATGGAGCTGAAAGGTCCGGAGCTAAGAACCAAGGATCGAGAACAAAGACAGGGTACACATACTTTGCACCCTCGCAAGCTTTATGCAGAGCCGGATTATCATGCAGCCGTAATCCCTTGCGGAACCACAGAAGCGAGTGAATGTCCATGAAGCAAAAAATCTCTCTCTCTTTTTTTCTCTGCGTGTGTTCTTTCTCTCTGTGTGTGTGCGCGCGCGCGCCGCTAATGGAAACAGATTGATCATGCACAACGTAGCAATAGACTCGAAGATGTTGGGAAGAGAGCGGCAATGTAGTTATGACTGCGCTGAAGTTCATGGTCCATATCTGCCCACGTCAGGGTTCACGGAATGTCTAGACTCGTAGACGTCAATCTCCTCAGCTCCAAAACACGCGCAAATCCATTTTTCAAATTTCAGTTTGGTCGGTTGAGCCCTATATGTACATTTCAAGGAAAGAGGTTTCTAAGTCCTTAACATGACCCTTTCCTACTTATCAAGTACACGGCATCCGAATGCAAGATTAAGGTTATGTATTCAACCTCCGGGTGGGCTCCTAGACATACCAGGGTGAGTGTGGCTAGTCTATCCATGTATTTCTTTCGAGCTATTGAAATTAGATACTTTCGGGCAACTCTTTTCTTGTGATGCGTCGGCAATCTAACTCCTTCTTTGTGATGCGTCGGCAATCTAACTCCTTCTTTGTGAGATACAAGGGATCCTTTGAGTTGAGTTCACCTTTATTGCACTCAAAAGATGCATGTGCATCAATGATCGGACTTCCTTTAAAACAAAGACGCATATGCATCACTTTCCTTACAAGTGCAACAATGTCACCAATCTATTTTCTAAAAGCCCTAGACTATAGTAGGGTGCCTCTTTGACACGATATTCACCTTCTCATTCATGTACGGTGTTTCAATTTTCAGCACGTTTGGACAACCCTAGAGAGAACACTTTGTTATCTTTGATGACTTGAAGCAAACAACTAGTACCTCATGACGTCTCACGAGTTCTTACCTCCCATGTTTGTTCGACAGGGTGAAGTCAAGTATTGGGAATTGAACTTACAACCTCAGGGTTAGGAGTGTGATGGGCTAAACACTTGCCCCAAAAGCCATGGTTGAGGATTACTTTCTAATCCTCTCTCTTAAGGCGTGGTTCAACCATCTCCTACTAGGATTATGTGACATTCCTTCCCCCTTATATTGAGCATTGTCTTCAATGCTCACTTGTGGACCCTTCTATCTAACTTGGTTCCTTTTCCACTTTTGAACGCCTCCACTAGCCTTAAATTCCAGCACATGGGCCTATTTTAGACCTATCCAACCCTCCATTGGTGCCCAAATGTCCATGCACCTTCCTTTTTTACCAGTTTTAGACTCGCTCGTGGTCAAGCACTTCCCAAGTGCCCATGATTGGGGCTTCTTACTTCTATCTTTCCCAAGTTCCTCAACTAAGCTCTGATACCAATGTTGGGAATTGAACTCACAACCTCCTGGTTAGGAGTGTGATGGGCTAACCACTTGCCCCAAAAGCCATGGTTGAGGATTACTTCCTAATCCTCTCTCTTAAGGTGTGGTTCAACCATCTCCCACTAGGATTATGTGACATCAAGAGTAGGTTACATGCATTGAATTGTGAACAAGCATGTATGAAATATGGTTGAACATACCATGTTGTTTCATTTCCAAGTATGTTGACAATCATCTCTTCTTGAAAGAGAAAGGAGTAGTGGAATCAACAATAACGTATTGCTACATCCTTACATACAATATTTACACCTCATTAGAGACCCTTTATAAGAAGACTTAGCTTCTCTCAACTCTATAATGCTCCACCCTCACTTAACTACCTCCTTCGAATTCCACCTGAATGCCCTAGATTAGTTTCTCTTTCTCTTTCCCCTCATGTTTTGGACCATGAACTCCTATTGATGTTTGGCACTCTTGGTTCAAGGAAGAATAAATTTTGTGTGGTATATCGATTAAAAATTACCAATTTCTTCCAATAGACCATGTTATGCTAGTTTTTTAAGTCAAATACATGGCTTTCCAAGCATTCCAATTAAGAACACAACATCTCCTTGTTGGAGATCAAGCTACGTAAGCACATGAACAACACAAGGAAGAAGAAGAAGAAGCTTGGAGAACAACACAACATAGAATGTATTACCAAGTGAATGTACAAAGATAAGTGACCCGTTAGGGTTATAGGTGTATATACAAGCCCATGGGAAAAAACCTCTTCATGAGGGGAAAAACCCTCTGCATGAGGGAAAAAAGTTCCCCAACAATCCTAAATGTGTTCACACACATCACTACTGAAATATATCAACAAAACGCCTTGGGAGTGATGCAATGAACAAGGAGATGGCACTCATATGGAAGTTCCAAGTTATGTGGAAAGAAAGGAATTAAGCCCAAGGCTTTGCAAAAGCTTCAAACTTCACCCTAAGCAGAGCCTTTGTAAAAAGGTCTACAACATTATCATGTGTAGGCACATACATACTAATCTCTCTAGTAGAGAACATCTTGTTGACCTAATGATAGTACACCTCAATGTGCTTTGTGCAAACATGGAACACAAGGTTCCATGAAACTACTAATGTACTCTAACTATTAATGAAAATGGTGGTTGTAAAAGACTAACCAACACCCAGATCAACTGAAAGCATCTGAGCTACACAGACTCAATAGTTATTGTGAAAGCTTCCCTATAATTAGCCTCACAACTAGAAGTGGCTACAATATGCTTCTTCGTGCTCAACCAAGATACACAAATCTACCAACATGAAGCAAAAATCACCGGTGCGCACACACATGTGTCATAACAATGAGCCTAGTCTAAGTAAAAGAAAAGCATGTAAATCTGGCAGTAATGATCCCCCCTTGGGATAAAACAATACAAGTAGTCGGATACAACTCAAGTAGAAAAAGATGCACTTACTACCTACCAATGCTTGACACTTGGTCAATGCATAAACCTGCTCATCTAAGAGACAAAAAACTGAATGTCAGGTCGATTCATGCATAAGTAAATCAAGCATCCAACAGCCTATTGATAGAGAAAAACATCAAAGGCATCTCTAGCATCATGAAGACTCGATCATAACTTGTTTCCATGGGAGTGGCATATAGTTTTGCAATCTTCAAGGCCAAAATGCAACAATAATGTGTCATTGTATTTTGTTTGATACAAAGATATTCCCCCACCACTTTGCATAAAGTGAATGCCCAAATAATGATGTGACTGCTCTAGATCTGACATCTCAAAAGAGGCATGCACAATCAACCTTAAATTCAATAATATGTTTTTCATTAGGACTAATGAGCAGATATCATTGATATATACAACAATGATCAAAAGTACATCATCTACACACTTAACAAATAAGGTGCTCTCAATCGGACTGATCTCAAAACCATATCCCAGCAAGTAGGCATGCATCTTCTCATACCAAGCATGTAGTGCTTGCTTCAAATCATATAATGTCTTTTTCAACTTGCATACTTTGTTTTCATGCCCTTTTTGCACAAAACCATGGGGTTGGAATACATACACCTTCATGTAAATCGCCATTCAGAAATGTAGTTTTAATGTCCAACTGATATACATGCCAATCATGATGAGCTAGTAGCTGCAAGTGCAAACATGCTATGAATGGTGGTCATTCGGTATGTGGGAGCAAAGGTCTCATCAAAATCAGTGCATCTCTCTTGAGCATAACCTTTGACAGAAAGCCTAGCTTTTTACCTGTCAATTGGTCCATCAGGCATACGTTGCAGCTTGTATACCCATTTAGTGCTAATGGCCTTTTTGCTTGGGGGCAAATCATGTAACCAAGTACCATTCTTATCATACAATCATATTGTAATTGCATAGTAAACATCCAATTTTTTGAATTATGTGCTTCATCAAAAGAAACATGCTCATTCTTATCACAAAGAGTAGAGAGAGCCATTCCAAAACAATCTAAAAGGAAACACTATGAGATCCTAAACGAGTACAATATGACAAAGATGCATTTGATTTTCTATATCTCAAAGTTTTCACCAACCATTTAGGCATGCATAGCTTTTGCCTCTTCTATGTAAGTCCTCTCATCAACAAGTGCATCATGTAAATCTTCATAAAAAATGAAATGATCTACATCATCATTTGAAACCTATAAAAGCTGAAAATTTGCCTCATTTGGACCAATACTTGACTCTCCACCTTTAAAAACAGGAAGAAAAGTATCATACACATCCGTTGAACAAATAGATGTCTCCTTGGAGATATCTGAACACTTTTAGGACTATCAGGTCACTTTTTTCCCTCTTTTTGAGTTTTTTTTTTCCTTGGCTTGTATATACGCCTATAATCATAACATGTCACTTGTCTTTGTACATTCACTTGGTAATATATTCTATGTTGTGTTGTTTTCCAAAATTCTTCTTATTTTTTGTCTTGTTTGTGTGCTTTCCTAGGCCTCAATCTCCAACAAATGGTATGAGAGTAGGTTGTCGCTTCATCTAAACCATTATTGACACCCCTGTATTCAAAGTCCCATAATTGCACAAAAATTGGTGAGCATACTCGGGGTGATTAAGAGTTCAAAAGAACTTCGCTATGTGGCATAAACTTGGGGTGATTAAGAGTTCAAAATAGCTTTGAGCTAATTTTGGCCTCTAATAGCAGTATCAAAATGGCTGTGTAGGTAATTTTGTCCTTTTGTGCCGAACATATATACAAGTTTCAGTTTGTTAGTACAAGCACCTCAAAGTCTTCTACAAGTATAACAAAGCTTGACAAAGGTGTTTTTGTCCAACTTTTTGAGATATAGTCAATTTTTTGCACCATGTATTCAATCACTAGCCCAAACTAAAAGCAATAATGTTTTTTGTATGTTGATTTTTGAGGATTTATTGGATGCTACTAACTACCCATTGTGGGCATACATGATGCATCATGTTTTGATAGCAAAAGGGTTGTTGAATATTGTGTAGGATGTTGAAAATGTACTACTAAACCTACAAATATATTTATTGAAGGTGATGCAGATGGTCTTGAAGATGATGATCTTCAACTTCCTAGACATGCTTTGGTTCCTACTATACCTACTACAAAGTGACTTAGTTGGGATGGCAAAGATGCACAAAACATGCATTGATAGCTTTCTCTGTCAAATGTGCCCTTATCCCTCACATTTGCTCCTAGAAGAGAGCAAAAGATGTTTGGGATACACTTACAACATTACACGAGTGTTGAGCCTATCGTGATGCTTACTTTGCAAAGAGGTGCATAGGTGGTGCACATGTGGCCAATGAGTAATTAGATAGTGGGTGCACAGGCAATACACATGTGCATGCTCACAATTATCTAGTGATTGAATTTAATTATAGGTTTTAAAGGGTCTTTTGGAAGGTTTGAAGGGTTCTGAAGAGTTACAAGCTTCAAAGTGAACCTTGCCTTATGTGTATATTTTGGATAACTCAATGGAAGAAGTCAAAGTTACATAAAGAGCAAAAGCCTATGTTTGATCCTTCATTACTTTTTTGTTTACATAAGGTCACTACAAGAAAAAACAAGATATTATTGAAGTGTTTGTAAGAAGAATTTGGTGATAATATCTTGAAGCAAAGTGAGATAAAGGCATCGTACAAAATACAAGGCTTAGAAAATGTGTGCACTAAGGAGTGGGAAAGTGGGTTTCACAACCAAAGCTAAGATACACATGAGAATTCAAGTTAAGTGAAGGGTGCAAACACCAAAAATGTCAGAGAGATTCAAGTAAGGAGTATACAAGAGAAGGATACACCAAGCAAAGAGATAGAGGTGTAGAGGTGCAGAGACTCTCCAACAAACAGTGAAAGAGAGCCAAAGATTAGTGAAGAGAGTATTTTATGATTGCTCATGTATTGCAATTCAACTTCATTCCGAGAAGAAGGCGACCAAATGTGGCTATAATACTACCAAGGAGGTGTTATGGGTTGACAGTGGAAGTGAAAGGGTGGACATGAGCATGCCACTTGTTGGTTAAGGTGAAGAAGCATCACCGAGGGTGATTGCATAAGTACTTGGAAGGACTTGGTTGTACTTGTGTGTACTTTTCTATCCCAAAGTGTTACCCATAATGAGTAATTTTGCCTTGTTCTTGGAAACAAAAGCAATTGTAATCTTCTATCTTAATCAAGACACATAGAACTTTCGGGTGCAATGTGTCTTTTCTCCTTCTTCTCTATTTTTCTCCTACAAACACTCAAGCCCCCATGCACATTGGGGAAAAGGAGGAGCCCAAACCGGGCTTCTTCCACCACAAAATTTAATGTTCATGGCTCAAACTCAAAACACACATCCTCAAAGGAAACTTTGGAAACGGGCTAATGAGGTCAACTATTTGTTTTAGGTGAAGAGAATGTAGCCATTACCAGTGCAAATGTCTTAAGCCAGAGGGTTCCCCTCCATGCCGAAATTGCCTAGAGGCCAAAGATCATCACACCATGTGTTGCTTGAAAAACAAGAAAGCCATATTAGGACCACATATCCAGATGATTGTTGTGGACAAAGAAGATGGTGTAGATGAAACCAGTCTACCATCACCAACTACTAGAGTAGTTCTTTTGGAAGAGATCGAATCCATGGTAATGTAGAGAAGGAGCAAGGGAAAGCTCCCTCAGCAAGAGCCTAGTTGAGAGTCCACAACACAAGGAGTGGCCAAGGAAAAAGATATAGTTAAAGGTGGGCTACTCCCAGAAAGAGTGAAGATATCCAATCAAAAGAGGATCCTACAAACATAAATGAAGCACTTGGAAAAACATACAACATGGCGTGAAAAGAGCTGGAGGACTTGCACATTGCCCATGCCCCTAAGGAATCATAAGATTCAAGGTTGTTGAAATCAACAAAGATGGAGCTTATTATTTTTTATCTTTTAAAAGTGGATGCAAGACTGCAAAAATGGACTTAGTTGGATTGAGATACAATCGACATTCTCAACATTTTTTATCTTTTAAAAGTGGATGCAAGACTGCAAAAATGGACTTAGTTGGATTGAGATACAATCGACATTCTCAACATTTAAGAAAACAATGCCGTAGATGGTGCAAGTGGTCAATTTTTTCACCTGACACAAAAAATCATCGAGAAAAACACAGATAAAATTGGTAAGGTATGGGGAGAAGATATCTTGCATGTACTGTTGAAAAGTACTAGGAGCATTTTAGAGTTCACACCACATTATTGTGCATGCATAGACACCCCAATTTGTAATGAAGGCTATCTTTGGGATATCCTGCTCAACCATATGCGCTTGATTATACCCACTATATCCATCAAGAAAAGAATAGGTCTTACGACCAGCTACTTCATCCAACATACTATCTAAAAAGGGCAAAGGAAAAGGGTTTGGAACAGTAGCAACATTCAACTTATGATAATCAACATAGGTTCACAATTGCTTATTCTTCTTAGGGACTATCATGATCAGGGATATCCATTCGGCATGTCAATGGGCACAATGAAATTGATGTGTAATAATTGATCAATCTCCTTCTTAACTTGTTTAGCATAATTAGGGTTCATGTGATAGCTTGGTTGCTTCATAGGATAAACATCCGAATTCAGTAAAACACCATGTTGATAAATGTGAGGATCTAGGCCCTTCATATCTTTATAATCCCAAGCAAAAACATCAATAAACTCAGACAATAGAGCAATTAAGTCATGGCAAAAGTGATCCTCAAGAGTGGCACTAACTTTAAAGGGCTTGGGAGTAACAACATCTCCCAAATTGCAAGTTAAGAGGTAATCTCCTTAAGCATTATGGGTAGAAATTCGGACAAATCTGCTACATGCTTGAAAGACATCTCTTGTCCCGTGGCATTTGGGTATACAAAACATGTGGCCGGTGACCACTGATCTAGGACGTTGCAAGCCAATAGTCCTGAGCGAGAGCAAGTCTTGATTAGCCATTGAGAAGGCAATTTCCTCATCATCAGAGAGGCCATCCAACATGTTCATTGGCTCAACCACATACAGGTGAGCATGAATTTCACATGGTGTAAACTCATCTAGGGGTACTGTGTATTTACGATGATTTCATTTAAAGATAGGATCATGGGGTGACCAATCTTGTAAAACCCTTGCCCGCTTTAACCATGTTCTACAAAAAAGAAGGTTATAATGAAGGCTAGATTCTAATAAATTGAGGAAAACAAAAGTCCTATGAAAAATTGCACCTTGAAGCATATGGACTCGATATTGGCTAGCCATTCTTACAAAAAATTCAACTAGTTCAATGTTAGTCCATCCTAACTTGTTGCATACTGCAGCAGTTTCTATGTTTACTCTTAAACCACCATCAATCAATACCTTGGAAATTTGTTGGTTCTTATACCAAACAATGATGAGAGGAACTACATGATCAACTATCAAATTAGATTCACGATGGGTGGTCGCAATCGAGGGTGTTTAAACATCTCCAAATCCCACATATTGCTTGAATTGTTGTCAAACACCAATAACTAAGGTACATAATTGGCCTAGAGGTAGAGTAATGGGTGGTTTAGTGAGAATGTCCCATACAATAATGTTGGTAGACTTTTTTGGTGGTGATTTCATACTAGATGCTATCAAAGATAGCACATTCGATTGTGTATTGGGAATGGCCTCAGTGAGTGGATTGGGCATCACAAAAATTGGGGCATCGATCTAGGACAACTTGGCTACCTTTGCCACCATGCACTGTTATTCCATAAATCCTGGTTCGAAGACCTCCATTGTTGGTTGCAAAACTTGTCCATATTTAGTTTGGATAGTATCAGTCTATGCTTGAGCTCCTGCAATTATCACCATATTTGTCATTGGGCTTTGCCTTTCTTTCTTTCACTTATCATACTCTTGTGAATCCTTGAAATGTCTTCATATATGACCTAGTTTGCCATAGAAATGGAAATGCATAGGCATAGCTCGGTTGTTTGAATTTTGGATTTCCTGATTCCATCACGAAAGAATATAATTTCCCTGATTTTGAGGCAAAAAAGAAGAGTATGATGAACATTGTTGATTATGCAAATGCGGTGGAATATAACTAGTTGAGGATTCCCCAGGCTCTTACACTACCACATTAACTATTAATTGGTTCTGTGTTTTCCCATTATGAGGAAAACCTTTAGTGGAATGATCAATGTCTTGATAAATTTCATAATATATCTTATTTAGAGCACAAGTTGTAGCAATGTGTCCTGGATTTTTAAATTTTGTACAAAATATTTGTTTCATCAGATTTTCATTGGTAGACTTTGGCATCTTAAAAGAGGACCTCTCCAAATCTTCATCAAAACCGCCCACTTTGTGTTCTAACTCTAGGGCCATATCAATAAGTGCATCTAAGTGCATGGCTCCCACACATGTGATAATCATAATCTATTTCAACTGGGGATTTAACCCATTGATGAACCACTAAGTGATTACGTCCATAGGTAATGCATTTTTTGTCAAAATTTGTCGGAGGTGCATGCGAAAGATCATGACATACTCTTGTATGATTTATTAAGGTTTTTGTTTGTTGTTCTACAAAAAATAAAAAACTTGAGCTGGTATCATCTTTAATCTAAATTGTTGCAATCTTTTACTGCTATATATGTCTAGAAATGGTCCATCTCAAATCTCGTTAACCACCTAGTTGCTTCATTAATGAGAGTTGCTTAGAACACTTTGGCCTTATATTGCTAGGCACTAGGTGTATTAGTGGGATTTTCTAGAACTTTGTAACTAATCTTGAATGCTAGAACATGAGCATCTCAATCGTCATCTGGGAATCCACCAAACTTTACATATGACATCCCGTTTGGAAATGATCCTCTCAAAGTTAATTCTTCGCTTGCCATGGCAGTAGGGCTAAAATCTTCTACAATGTCTACGATTTTATATGAGTCAGAACTTGTTGCAAATAGTTCCATTTGAATTTGGAGAAATTGTGTAAAAGTATCCTCGAAGTGGGATGAATTCCATGGTGGTGGTTCTGAATGCCATTGGCTAATGTCTTCTGCATCTTCTTTACTAGATGGTTTTCTAAAGGTCCAAAAATTATGAAAAAATCCACTATCGCGTCATTCCGATGTTTGAAGATTCATGACTTGGCTAATTTCTAATGGAACAGTTTCTGTGGAAGGTATTGAGTTTATAAAACGGTTGGTAGGTGGGGTAGGCAAAGGGTAGGCAAAAACAACATCACGGCTTACCAAAATGTGTTTAGTCTGTGGATGATACAGACGGTAGCCTTTGCTTTTAGAACTCTATCCAACAAAAATACATTTCACTGCTTTATCATCCAATTTCTTGCATTGTTGTTCAGGCATTAATGCATATGAAAGACCACAAAAAACACAAAGGTGAGCAATAGATGGCTTGCAACCATGGCAAGCCTCATATGAAGTGATAGACTGCAATGCTTTAGTGGGACAAATGTTAAGTACATATGCTCCACACATAACAACCTCAAGCCAAAAACTATGTGGTAAAGCCTGGCTTCTCACCATACACCTTGTTCTTCCATTTGGCAAGTCCATTCTTTTGAGGTGTATACAAAACTGTACATTGATGTTTTATTCCACGTTTAGCCAGAAATGCAGTAAAATAAGAAGACATATATCCCCCCTCGATCAAAATGGAGGCTGCCCATTTTACATGCTGATACATTATCATCCAAAACCGAAAATAGTTTGAAACACATAAACACTTTGGACTTTTCTTTCAATGGATACACCCATGCATGCCTAGAAAAATCATCAATGAAAGTCACGAAGTAAAGATAGTTTCCAAATGAGGGTGTTTGCATAGGGCCACAAACATTAGTGTGAACAAATTGCAATTTTTGAGTAGCTCGAACTGAACCATCTTTTGGGAATGAGGAACACTTCATCTTGCCCAGAATATAACCTTCATAGATATGTTTACAAGGTGCCTCAAGTTTGGGCAGAGAGGACACCATTTCATATTTTTGGAGGCATAGGAAACTAGCAAAATTCATATGAATGAAACGTGCATGCCAAAGCTTTGCATCCGATAAAGCCTGAGAATCATGTTCTACACATGCAAAATCATTCATAGGTTTTTCATAGTCTATGAGCTTATATAGCCCATGACAAAAAATTCCAAAAGCAATAACGACATTGCCATTTGATAGATCATGAACTGTACATCTGTCATCAATAATAAAGCTAAAACTAATAATTCTTCTTGATCTATGGCATAAATAAAGCATCTGAGAATGTAAAAGAACTACCATTAGCAGTAGTCAAGATGATCTTACCAACTCCCATAACAGGATAAGAGGAGTTGTTGACACATGTGACAGTATTCCTTGTAGGGGTAGGCTCAAGTGAAGTGAAGAAAGTGGATTGTGAGGTAATATGTTTGGTTGCCTCAGTATCAAATTACCGAACATCTGAGCCTACTGTAGAAATACACTGTTCATGAGAAGATGGTTCATAACCGCAAACAATGGTAAATGCCCATTCTTCATACTCCACAAGATTAGCAGACTCTGTTTTGGGTGTAGGGGCCTCTGCAACAACCATTCTAGCCTCTGCAAGTAAGGATAGATGTAGACGTGTTACTCATAGTATATCAATAGGATAGTTGCTCTCGTTAGGTGAACCTAACTCCTCCAAATATCAGCCAAGTGTAGAGCACACCTCCTCCAAAAGTGTAGAACTCTTCTTCCAATAGTGTAACCCTCCTTGATGACCAACGCTAAAATCTGGAACTCCTTGAGTGATGATCCACAAGTGACTAAGTCCCTCATTATATAGGATTATGAGCCCGTAGGAAAGCAACTTAAAAAAAGAAAGATCGTAGAAGATTGTTTCATCCAAAAAGCAATCATCGCTAAGCAAAAAAATCCTACATTATGTTAACTGTTGTGCAAAAAAATCCACAAAGAAAAAATCTCCATGCCAAAAAGTAGTGCATTATCGCTGATGAGTTTAGAACCTAGACGTATGCACTTGTGAATCGTTTCTCCTAGACCATCTCTCCCATGATTTGTCTTGTCAAGTATTCTAAATACCACGTATAATATATTGCAAGTTTAGGATGTTGGACTTATTGTGACAATGTTTCCAATAGTTACTAGTGTCCCCAATTGTGGGGTCCAAAATATTCCATGGAATATTTCTTGTTGGGCTAAAAAATAGGTATGCTAAATCAACATAATCCCTATATGGGGATTATGTGGCAAGTGGTTGCCCCACATGGTATGGCCCATGTTTTGTTGTTTGCACAAGGCCACACCTCTCCATTGTTGATATATTTAGGTAGTGATCTGTGTGAACACTCTAGGACCGCCGGGGTACTTTTTTCCCTCTTTAAGAGGTTTTTTTCCCTCGGCTTGTACATACGCCTATTGCCCTAATGGGCTACTTATCTTTGTACATTCTCTAGTAATACATTCAGTATTGTGTGTTGTGCTCTAAGCTTCTTCTTCTTCCTTGTGCTGTTTGCATGCTTCCGCAGATGTCTATCTCCAACAATTAGTATCAAAGCATGTCGCCGCTTCATCTAGGGTGTCGCCTACACCTCTCGGGTTGCAGTATCAGATTCGCACGAAATTTGGTGAGCATACTCAGGGTGTTTCAGAGATCAAAACAGCTTCGCCATGTGGTGTCAAAATCGTGATTTGAGCTTGTTTCGGCCTCCGAATGCACTATCACAGTGCTTGTGCAGCCTATTTCGTCTTTTTTTGCCAAAGGTATATACCTATTTTGGTTCACCAGTATAAGGGTCTCGAAGTCTGCTACACGTTGAGCAGAACTCGTCTGGCAGTTCCGTTCAACTTTTTCCGATACAATCAATTTTCTGCATCAAGGTATTTTAGTCACCGGCCATGGCTGAAAGCAGTGATGTATTTCATATGTTGGTTGTTGAGGATAAGTTGAATGGTACCAACAACCCATTGTGCGCTTATATGATGCAACATGTATTGGTTGCAAAAGGACTCTGGAACATTGTGCAGGGTGTTGAAAAACACCCTATCACACCTGCAATTATTACAATTGTAGGTAGTGAAGCTGATGCAAAAGGTGTCGAAGATGATGATATTCTGCATATTCCTGTTTGTGCTTCGGTTTTTGCTTCACCTACTGCAGAGCAGATTCATTGGGATGGAAGAGATGCTCATGCACATGCATTGATAGCGTTGTATGTCAAACGTGCCATTATTCCTCACATTTGCTCTTGCAGAATAGCTAAGGATGCTTGGGATACACTTACCACATTGTACCAAGCTAGGAATGAGGCTCGTGTTGCTTACCTCCAAAAACAGTTGGAGAGTGAGCACATGAATGAAGGTGATTCTATGGACAATTTTCTAACAAAGATCAAATACTTGGAGGAACAATTGATTTCTCCTGATGAGGTTATACCAGATAGTTCACTTGTGCAGACCGTTTTGAATGGTCTTCTTGATTCGTATCAGAGTTTTGCTTCTACTCTTCGGTTGATGATGAAAGGCAATCCAAATGCCTTGTCATTTGAGGAGTTAGTCTCTGTTCTATTGCAGGAGATCAGTCCAGGCAGAACAGGTCCATGATGCATGTTGTGTTGGAGATAGACGTCTGCGGAAGCATGCGAACATCACAAGGAAGAAGAAGAAGCTTGGACCGCAACACACAATACTCAATGTATTACTAGAGAATGTACAAAGATAACTAGCCCATTAGGGCAATAGGTGTATATACAAGCCGGGGGGAAAAAACCTCCTAAAGAGGGAAAAAAGTGCCCCGGTGGTCCTAGTGTGTTCATACACATGGCAACCTAAATATATCAACAAATCCCACCTGGGAGTGATGCGGTGAACAAGGAGCTGGCACTCATGTATAAGGGGTTGATATATTTAGGTAGTGATGTGTGTGAACACTCTAGGACTGCCGAGGCACTTTTTTCCCTCTTTAGGAGGTTTTTTTCCCTCGGCTTGT
The DNA here is from genome assembly GCA_020310875.1 of Ceratopteris richardii. Lineage (NCBI taxonomy): Eukaryota > Viridiplantae > Streptophyta > Polypodiopsida > Polypodiales > Pteridaceae > Ceratopteris > Ceratopteris richardii. Next base: position 7,205,705 of record CM035425.1, read on the forward strand.
ATATACGCCTATTGCCCTAATGGGCTACTTATCTTTGTACATTCTCTAGTAATACATTCAGTATTGTGTGTTTGTGCTCCAAGCTTCTTCTACTTCCTTGTGCTGTTCGCGTGCTTCCGCAGACGTCTATCTCCAACAATTGGTATCAGAGCAGGTCGTCGCTTCTTCTAGGGCGCCGTCGACACTCCTCCGTTTGCAGTCTCAGATTCGCACGAAATTTGGTGAGCATACTCAGGGTGTTTCCGAGATCAAAACTGCTTTGCTCTGTGGTGCCAAAATCGCGATCTGAGCTCGTTTCGGCCTCCGAACACACTATCGCAGCGCTTGTGCAGGCTATTTCGTCCTTTTGTGCCAAAGGTATATACCAGTTTCTGTTCGCCAGTTTAAGCGTCTCTAAGTTTGCTACAGGTCTAGCAGAACTCGTGTGGGCAGTTCCGTTCAACTTTTTGAGATACAGTCAATTTTCTGCATCAAGGTATTTTAGTCACCGGCCATGGCTGAAAGCAGTGATGTATTCCGTATGTTGGCTGTTGAGGATAAGTTGGATGGTACCAACTACCCATTATGGGCTTATATGATGCGACATGTACTGGTTGCAAAAGGACTGTGGAACATTGTGCAGGGTGTTGAAAGACGTCCTGTTACACCTGCGACTACAGGTACTACAAATACAAGTGCTGGAGGTACTGGAGCTGATGAAGATGGTGTCGAAGATGATATTCCACAGATTCCTGTTCGTGCTGCTGTTTCTGTTGCACCTACTGCAGAGCAGATTCGTTGGGATGGCAGAGATGCCCAGGCACATGCATTGATAGCTTTGTCTGTCAAACGTGCCATTATTCCTCACATTCGCTCTTGCAGAATAGCAAAGGATGCTTGGGATACACTTACCACTTTGTACCAGGCTAGGAATGAGGCTCGTGTTGCTTACCTCCGAAAACAGTTGGAGAGTGAGCACATGAATGAAGGTGATTCTATGGACAGTTTTCTTACAAAGATCAAAGACCTGAAGGAATAATTGATTTCTGCTGATGAGGTTATACCAGATAGCTCACTTGTGCAGACCGTTCTGAATGGTCTTCCTGATTCATATCAGAGTTTTGCCTCTACTCTTCGGTTGATGATGAAAGGCAATCCGAATGCCTTGTCATTTGAAGAATTAGTCTCTGTTCTGTTGCAGGAAGATCAGTCCAGGCAGAACAGGTCCATTATGCGTGTTGCAGATCAAGCTTTCCTGGCTAGTCAAAAGGGCAAAGGAAAATGGAGCTCTTCTACTAGTAAGCAAAAATCTGCAAATGCTGCACAATCGAAGAACCAGGATAAAGATGAAAAGAAATCAGAAAAGCAGAAATTGTTCTGTAAGTACTGTAAAGGAAATGATCATATTATAAAGAATTGTCCAAAACTCGCTGCTAAAGAGGCAAAGAAGAAAGAGGCTGGAATGGTTGTTGCAGAGGCCTCTACACCAAAAACAGAGTCTGCAAATCTTGTGCAGGAAGAATAATGCAAACCTCCGTTCTGATCGAGGGGGGGAATATATGTCTTCAGATTTTAATGCATTTCTGGCTGAACGTGGGATAAAACACCAGTGTACAGTACCGTATACACCTCAACAGAATGGAGTTGCTGAACGAAAGAACAGGTCACTCATGGAGATGGCGAGGTGCATGGTCAAAAGTCAGGCTTTACCACATAGTTTCTGGCTTGAGGCTGTCATGTGTGCAGCATATGTACTGAGCAGGTGTCCCACTAAAGCATTGCAGTCTATCACTCCATATGAGGCTTGGCATGACCGGAAGCCATCTGTTGCTCATCTGCGTGTTTTTGGTTGTTTGGCATATGCATTAGTGCTTGAACAACATCGCAGAAAATTGGATGATAAGGCAGTAAAATGTATTTTTGTTGGGTACAGTTCTGAAAGTAAAGGCTATCGTCTGTATCATCCACAGACTAAACGCATTCTGGTTAGCCGTGATGTTGTCTTTGTGGAAGATGCTATTCAGCCATTGCTTTCATGTACTAAGGAGACATCTGTTAGCTCCAAAGACATGTATGATACTTTGATGCCTCTTTTTATAGGTGGATAGGCTAGTGTTGGTCCTAATGAGGCAACTTCTCAGCCTTTGCAAGTTTCATATGATGATGCAGATCATTCCATTTCTGATGAAGATTTACATGATGCACTTGCTGATGAGAGAGCTGATATTGAGCAGGCAAAAACTATGCCAAAATGGCTGGTGTAGACTTTGCGTGAAAGCAAATTAGATGCACCTTTGTCATATCGTACTCGTTCAGGCTCTCATAGTGCCTCCTTTGCATCAGATTGCTATGCTATGGCTGCATCTAGTCTCTGTGATGAGAATGAGCCTGTTTCTTTTGATGAAGCACAAAATTCAGAAAATTGGATGGCTGCTATGCAATCTGAATATGATGCTATAATGAAGAATGGTACATGGTCCTTATGTGACTTGCCTCCTGGCAAGAAGGCCATTGGCACTAAGTGGGTATACAAGCTGAAGCGTAAACCTGATGGTACCGTTGACAGGTATAAGGCTAGGCTTGTTGCAAAGGGTTATGCGCAGGAAAGAGGCATTGATTTTGATGAGACCTTTGCACCTACATGCCGTATGACTACTGTTCGTAGCATTTGTGCACTTGCAGCCCATCATGGTTGGAATGTACATCAGTTGGACATTAAAACAGCATTTCTGAATGGTGACTTGCATGAAGAAGTGTATGTTTTTCAGCCCCGTGGCTTTGTGCAGAAAGGGCATGAAAACCAGGTGTGCAGATTAAAGAAGGCGTTATATGGTTTAAAGCAAGCACCACGTGCTTGGTATGAGAAGATACATGCCTATCTGATTGCACATGGTTTTGAGAACAGTCCAACTGAAAGCACCTTATATGTTAAGCGTGCTAATGATGTGCTTCTGATCATTGTTGTCTATGTTGATGACATGCTGCTCACTGGTCCTATTGAGACACATATTGCTGATTTTAAGGCTGATTTGCATGCCTCATTTGAGATGTCTGATTTGGGGCATTTGCATCACTATTTGGGCATTCAGTTTATGCAAGGTTGATGGTGGAATGGCTTTGTGTCAAACGAAATATATTGACACATTATTGCAGCGTTTTGGCCTTGAAGACTGTAAGCCTATTGCCACTCCTATGGAGACAGGTTTACAATTGAGTCTTCATGATGCTGGAGATGCATTTGATGCTGTTCTCTATCAGCAGGCTGTTGGATGCTTGATTTACTTATGCATTACTCGGCCAGATATTCAGTTTGCTGTCTCACAGATGAGCAGGTTTATGCATTGCTCAGGAGTCACGCATTGGAAAGCGGTTAAGCGCATCTTTCGCTACTTGAGTGGTACTCGGCTACTTGGGTTGTTTTATCCCAAGGGGGGATCACTACCGCCAGATTTGCATGCTTTTTCTGACTCAGATTGGGCTGGTTGCTATGACACTCGTGTGTCCACCAGTGGTTTTTGCTTCATGCTTGGTAGCTCATGTATATCTTGGTTGAGCAAGAAGCAGCCTACTCTGGCCACTTCCAGTTGTGAGGCTGAGTATAGGGCAGCTTTCACAGCGACTGTTGAGTGTGTGTGGCTCAGACGCCTTATGGCTGATTTGGGTGTTGGCCAGTCTTTTGCCACCACCATCTTCACTGACAGTCAGAGCGCATTGGCAGTTGCAAGGAACCCTATGTTCCATGCTCGCACTAAGCACATTGAGGTGCATTATCACTATGTCAGGGAGAGGTTCTCTGCTGGGGAGATCAGCTTGGCATATGTGCCCACGCAGGAGAACATTACAGACCTTTTCACGAAGGCTCTGCCTAGGGAGAATTTTGAAGCTTTTCGCAAAGCTTTGGGCTTACTTCCTTTTGTGGAGTGATTTCCACATAGCTTGGCACTTCCTTATACATGAGTGCCAGCTCCTTGTTCACCGCATCACTCCCAGGGGGGATTTGTTGATATATTTAGGTAGTGATGTGTGTGAACACTCTAGGACTGCCGGGGCACTTTTTTCCCTCTTTAGGAGGTTTTTTTCCCCCGGCTTGTATATACGCCTATTGCCCTAATGGGCTACTTATCTTTGTACATTCTCTAGTAATACATTCAGTATTGTGTGTTTGTGCTCCAAGCTTCTTCTACTTCCTTGTGCTGTTCGCGTGCTTCCGCAGACGTCTATCTCCAACATAAGGAAGTGCCACGCTATGTGGAAATCACTCCACAAAAGGAAGTAAGCCCAAAGCTTTGCGGAAAGCTTCAAACTTCTCCCTAGGCAGAGCCTTCGTGAAAAGGTCTTCAATGTTCTCCTGTGTGGGAACATATGCCAAGCTGATCTCCCCAGCAGAGAACCTCTCCCTGACATAGTGATAATGCACCTCAATGTGCTTAATGCGAGCATGGAACACAGGGTTCCTCGCAACTCCCAATGCGCTCTGACTGTCAGTGAAGATGGTGGTGGCAGAAGTCTGACCAACACCCAAATCAGCCATAAGGCGTCTTAGCCACACACACTCAACAGTCACTGCGAAAGCTACCCTATACTCAGCTTCACAACTGGAAGTAGCCACAGTAGGCTTATTCTTGCTCAACCAAGATATACATGAGCTACCAAGCATGAAGCAAAAGCCACTAGTGGACACACGAGTGTCATAGCAACCATCCCAATCAGAGTAAAAAAAAGCATGCAAATCTGGCGATAGTGATCCCCCCTTGGGATTAAACAACCCAAGTAGCCGACTACCACTCAAATAGTGAAAGATGCGCTTAACTGCTTGCCAATGCTTGACTCTTGGGCAATGCATACACCTGCTCATCTATGAGACAACAAAGTGAATATCTGGCCGAGTAATGCATAAGTAAATCAAGCATCCAACAGCCTGCTAATAGAGAACAACATCAAATGCATCTCCAGCATTATGAAGACTCAAACATAAACCTGTCTCCATAGGAGTGGCAATAGGCTTACAGTCTTCAAGGCCAAAATGCTGCAATAATGTGTCAATATATTTTGTTTGACACAAAGCCATTCCACCATCAACCTTGCATAAACTGAATGCCCAAATAGTGATGCAAATGCCTTATACCAGACATCTCAAATGAGGCATGCAAATCAGCCTTAAAATCAGCAATATGCTTCTCAATAGGACCAGTGAGCAGCATGTCGTCAACATAGACAACAATGATCAGAAGCACATCATTAGCACACTTAACATATAAGGTGCTTCCAGTTGGACTGTTCTCAAAACCATGTGCAATCAAATAGGCATGTATCTTCTCATACCAAGCACGTGGTGCTTGCTTTAAACCATATAATGCAAGTCACCATTCAGAAATGTAGTTTTAATGTCCAACTGATGTACATTCCAGCCATGATGGGCTTCAAGTGCACAAATGCTCCGAGCATTAGTCATACGACATGTAGGTGCAAAGGTCTCATCAAAAGCAATCCCTCTTTCCTGCGCATAATCCTTGGCAACAAGCCTAGCCTTATACCTGTCAATTGTACGATCATGTTTACGCTTCAGCTTGTATACCCACTTAGTGCTAATGGCCTTCTTGCTAGGAGGCAAGTCACATAAAGACCAAGTACCATTCTTCATTATTGCATCATATTTAGATGGCATAGCAGCCATCCAATTTTCTGAATTTTGTGCTTCATCAAACGAAAGAGGCTCATTCTCATCACAGAGACTACATGCAGCCATAACACAGCAATCTGATGCAAAAGAGGCACTATGAGAGCCTGAACGAGTACGATATGACAGAGGTGCATCTAATTTGCTATCACGCAAGGTCTGCACCAACCAGTTTGGCATAGTTCTTGCCTGCTCAATATCAACTCTCTCATCAATAAGTGTATCCTATAAATCTGCATAAAAAATAGAATGATCTACATCATCACATGAAACCTGTAAAGGCTGAGAATTTGCCTCATTAGGACCAGCACTAGACTGTCCACCTATAAAAAGGGGCAGCAAAGTATCATACATGTCTTTGGAGCTAACATATGTCTCCTTAGTACATGAAAGCAATGGCTGAATAGCATCCTCACCAAAAACAACATCACGGCTAACCAGAATGCGTTAAAGTCTATTGATGATACAGGCGATAGCCTTTACTTTCAGAACTGTACCAAAAAAAAACATTTTACTGCTTTATCATCCAATTTTCTGCGATGTTGTTCGGGCAGTAATGCATATGCCAAACAACCAAAAACACACAGATGAGCAACAGATGGCTTGCGATCATGCCAAGCCTCATATGGAGTGATAGACTACAGTGCTTTAGTGGGACACTTGTTCAATACATATGCTGCACACATGATAGCCTCAAGCGAGAAACTATGTGGTAAAGCCTGACTCTTGACCATACACCTCGCCATCTCCATGAGAGACCTGTTCTTTCGTTCAGGAACTCCATACTATTGAGGTGTATACGACACTGTACACTGGTGTTTATCCCATGTTTAGCCAGAATGCATTAAAATCAGAAGACATATATTCCCCCCCTCGATCAGAACGGAGGGTGCCCATTTTACACGCTGATAGATTTTCAGCCAAAACCAAAAACTGTTTGAGGCACATGAACACTTTGGACTTTGCCTTCAATGGATATACCCATGTATGCCTGAAGCATCTAATAAAGTGAAAGAACTACCATCAGTAGTAGTCAAAATGATCTTACCAACTCCCATAATAGGATAAGAGGAGTTGTTGGCACATGTAACAGTATTCCCTGTAGGGGCTAGCTCGAGTGAAGAGAAGAAACTGCACTGCGAGGTAATATATCTGGTCGCCCCATTGTCCAAATACCAAACATCTGAGTCTATTGCAGACATGCACTGCTCATGAGAAGATGGGTCAAAACTGCAGACAGTAGTAAACGTCCATTCTTCTTCCTGCACAAGATTAGCAGACTCTGTTTTTGGTGTAGAGGCCTCTGCAACAACCATTCCAGCCTCTTTCTTCATTGCCTCTTTAGCACCCAGTTTTGGATAGTTCTTTATGATATGGTCATTCCCTTTACAATACTTGCAAAACAATTTCTGCTTTTTTGACTTTTTTCTCATCTTTATCTTGGTTCTTTGAATGTGTAGCATTTGCAGATTTCTGCTTACTAGTAGAAGAGCTCCATTTTCCTTTGCCCTTCTGACTAGCCAGGAAAGCTTGATCTGCAACATGCATAATGGACTTGTTCTGCCTGTACTCATCTTCCTGCAACAGAACATAGACTAACTCCTCAAATGATAAGGCATTTGGATTGCCTTTCATCATCAACCGAAGAGTAGAAGCAAAACTCTGATATGAGTCAAGAAGACCATTCAGAACAGTCTGCACAAGTGAGCTATCTGGTATAACCTCATCAGTAGAAATCAACTGTTCCTTCAAGTCTTTGATCTTCGTCAGAAAACTGTCCATAGAATCACCCTCATTCATGTGCTCACTCTCCAACTGTTTTCGGAGGTAAGCAACACTAGCCTCATTCCTAGCTTGGTACAATGTGGTAAGTGTATCCGAAGCATCCTTAGCTGTTCTGCAAGAGCGAATGTGAGGAATAATGACACGTTTGAAAGACAAAGCTATCAATGCATGTGCCTTGGCATCTTTTCCATCCCAACGAATCTGCTCTACAGTAGGTGCAACAGAAACCGCAGCACAAACAGGAATATGCAGAATATCACCATCTTCGACACCTTCTACATCAGCTTCAGTACCTGCAGTTGTAATAGTTGCAAGTGTGATGGGACATTTTTCAACACCCTGTAGAATGTTCCACAGTCCTTTTGCAACCAACACATATCGCATCATATAAGCCCATAACGGGTAGTTGGTACCATCCAACTTATCCTCAACAGCCAACATACGGAATACATCACTGCTTTCAGCCATGGCTGGTGACTAAAATACCTTGATGCAGAAAATTGACTATATCTCAAAAAGTTGAAGAGAACTGCTCATACGAATTCCACTAGACCTCTAGCAGACTTCAAGATGCTTATACTGGTGAACAGACACTGGTATATACCTTTGGCAAAAAAAGATGAAATGGCCTACACAAACACTATGATAGTGCATTCGGAGGCTGAAACGAACTCAGATCGCGATTTTGGCACCACAGAACGAAGCTGTTTCGATCTCGAAAACAAGCTGAGTATGCTCACCAAAATTCGTGCGATTCTGATACTACAAATGGAGGAGTGTCGAGGGCACCCTAGATGAAGCGACGACTTGCTCTGATACCAATTGTTGGAGATAGACGTCTACGGAAGCACACGAACAACACAAGGAAGAAGAAGAAGCTTGGAGCACAACACACAATACTGAATGTATTAGTAGAGAATGTACGAAGATAAGTAGCCCATTAGGGCAATAGGCGTATATACAAGCCAGGGGAAAAAAACCTCCTAAAGAGGGAAAAAAGTGCCCCGGCGATCCTAGTGTGTTCACACACATCACTACCTAAATATATCAACATGCTGCAGATCAAGCTTTCCTGGCTATTCAGAAGGGCAAAGGAAAATGGAGCTCTTCTACTAGTAAGCAGAAATATGCAAATGTTGCACATTGGAAGAACCAAGATAAAGATGAGAAAAAATCAGAAAAGCAAAAATTGTTTTGCAAGTACTGTAAAGGGAATGATCATATCATAAGGAAGTGTCCAAAACTGGATGCTAAAGAGGCAAAGAAGAAAGAGGCTAGAATGGCTATTGCAGAAGCCTCTACACCAAAAACGGAGTCTGCTAATCTTGTGCATGAAGAAGAATGGGTGTTTACTACTGTTTGCAGTTTTGACCCATCGTCTCATAAGCAGTGCATGTCTACAATAGACTCAGATGTTTGGTACTTTGACAGTGGGACGACCAAACATATTACCTCGCAGCGTAGTTTCTTCTCTTCATTTGAGCCTGCCCCTACAGGGAATACTGTTACATGTGCCAACAACTCCTTTTATCCTATTATGGGAGTTGGTAAGATCATTTTGACTACTACTGATGGTAGTTCTTTCACTTTGTCAAATGCTTTGTTCGTGCCAAGGATCAAGAAAAATCTGTTATCAGTTTCTACATTAGCAAAGATTGGCTTGGTTGTGAAATTTGTTGATGATAGATGTACAGTTCATGATCTCTCAAATGGTGACGTGATTATTGCTTCTGGCATTCTATGTCGTGGGTTGTATAAGCTCATAGACTATGAAAGATCTGTAAATGATTTGGCATGTGCAGTACATTTTTCTCAGGCTATGATAGATGCAAAGCTTTGGCATGCATGCTTTGGTCATCTGAATTTTGCTATTTTGCTATGCCTGTAGAAATCTGAAATGGTGTCCTCTTTGCCCAAACTTGAGGCAACGCGAAAACATGTTTGGGAAGGCTATATTTTGGGCAGAATGTAGCGTTCCTCCTTTCCAAAAGATGGTTCAGTTCGGGCTACTAAAAAATTGCAGCTGGTACATAGTGATGTCTGTGGTCCTATGCAGATACCTTCTTTTGGAAATTATCTTTACTTCGTGGCTTTCATCAATGGTTTTTCTTGGCATGCATGTGTATATCCATTGAAGGCAAAGTCCGAAGTGTTCATGTGCTTCAAACAGTTTTTGGTTTTGGTTGAAAATATCTCAGCATGTAAAATGGGCACCCTACGTTCTGATCGAGGGGGGGAATATATGTCTTCTGATTTTAATGCATTTCTGGCTGAACGTGGGATAAAACACTAGTGTGCAATGCCATAATACACCTCAACAGAATGGAGTTTTTGAACGAAAGAACAGGTCACTCATGGAGATGGCGCGGTGTATGGTCAATAGTCAGGCTTTATTACATAGTTTTTGGCTTGAGGCTATCATGTGTGCAGCATATGTACTTAACAGGTGTGCCACTAAAGCACTACAATCTATCACTCCATATGAGGCTTGGCATGATCGTAAGCCATCTGTTGCACATCTGCGTGTTTTTGGTTGTTTGGCATATGCATTAGTGCCTGAACAACATCGCAGAAAATTGGATGATAAAGTAGTAAAATGTATTTTTGTTGGGTACAATTCTGAAAGTAAAGGCTATCGTCTGTATCATCCAGAGACTAAACCCATTCTGGTTAGCCGTGATGTTGTTTTTGTGGAAGATGCTATTCAGCCATTGCTTTCATGTACTAAGGAGACATATGTTAGCTCCAAAGACATGTATGATACTTTGCTGCCTCTTTTTATAGGTGGAAAGTCTATTACTTGTCCTAATGAGGCAACTTCTCAGCCTTTGTAGGTTTCATGTGATGATGAATATCATCCCATTTCTGATGCAAATTTACATGATGCACTTGTTGATGAGAGAGCTGATATTGAGGAGGCAAAAACTATGCCAAAATGGCTGGTGCAAACTTTACGTGACAACAAATTAGATGCACCTCTGTCATATCATACTCAATCAGGCTCTCAAAGTGCCTCTTTTGCATCAAATTGCTATGCTATGGCTGTATCTAGTCTCTGTGATGAGAATGAGCCTGTTTCATTTGATGAAGCACAAAATTCAGAAAATTGGATGGCTGATATGCAATCGGAATATGATGCTATAATGAACCATACTTGGTCTTTATGTGACTTGCCTCCTCGCAAGAAGGCCATTGGCGCTAAGTGGGTTTACAAGCTGAAGTGTAAGCCTGATGGAACAATTGACAGGTATAAGGCTAGGCTTGTTGCAAAGGGTTATGCACAGGAAAGAGGCATTGATTTTGATGAGACCTTTGCACCTACATGCTGTATGACTACTGTTCGGAGCATATGTGCACTTGCAGACCATCATGGTTGGAATGTACATCATTTGGACATTAAAAAAGCATTTCTAAATGGTGACTTGCATGAAGAAGTGTATGTTTTTTAGCCCCGTGGCTTTGTGTAGAAAGGGTGTGAAAACGAGGTGTGCAGGTTAAAGAAGGCAGTATATGGTTTAAACCAAGCACCACATGCTTGGTATGAGAAGATACATGCCTATCTGATTGCACATGGTTTTGAGAATAGTCCAACTGAAAGCACCTTATATGTTAAGCATGCTAATGATGTGCTTCTGATCATTGTTGTCTATGTTGATGACATGCTGCTCACTAGTCCTATTGAGAAGCATATTGCTGATTTTAAGGCTGATTTGCATGCCTCATTTGAGATGTTTGATTTGGGGCATTTGCATCACTATTTGGGCATTCAGTTTATGCAAGTTGATGGTGGAATGGCTTTGTGTCAAACTAAATATATTGACACATTATTGTAATGTTTTGGCCTTGAAGATTGTAAGCCTATTGCCACTCCTATGGAGACAGGTTTACGATTGAGTCTTCATGATGCTGGAGATGCATTTGATGCTGTCCTTTATCAGTAGGCTATTGGATGCCTGATTTACTTATGCATTACCCGACGAGATATTCTGTTTGCAGCCTGAGAGATGAGCATGTTTATGCATTGCCCAGGTGTCAAGCATTGGTAGGCGGTTAAACGCATCTTTTGCTACTTGAGTGGTACTCGACTACTTGGGTTGTTTTATCCCAAGGGGGGATCAGTACTACGAGATTTGCATGCTTTTTCTGACTCAGACTAGGCTGGTTGCTATGACACTCGTGTGTCCACTAGTGGCTTTTGCTTCATAACCATCTCTTTTGTTGTTTCCTCTATTTTTGAGAGACATGTCTCTTATTTTTTGTATGTTCCTCACTAAAAAGAAAGTTAATATCTATTTCATCCATAATAGATCATGTTTTTGAACTTTATTTCATGAAGGATAGTGTAGAAATTTAGGATGGAACAAGTAATACTATAGAAAAAGGAGTGCAAAAAGATAAGTTGTATGAGTTAAACACCCTCACTATTGCAAAAGACAAAGACATTAAGGGAAAAATAAACCTTGCACGGGCCTTTTAAATTAAGTAGGGATTAGTGATGGAGAAATTAGAAGAGGCTAGTGGCCATAGTCTAGTTACTTAACCACATAGGCTAGGCATATGCTTCCCTTATTTTGTGTGATCAAAGAGGAGGAAACTAGATAGACCTCATGCTCTTTCTTGATTAAATGGTTTTTAAAGCCTTGAAAATGACTTGCATTGGTGCAAAGATTCAAAGGATGTGTTTTAATTGCAAAAGCCAAGACAAATTTTCATTTTGGGCCTTGGATTGGAAACGTTTTCAATGGTTTAGATTTGAGCAATCAATAAAAAGGAAGCTCGGATGGCTCTAGATCATTTTCGGAGTTCAAAGGTGCTTGCAATATGGATCATTGCATCCATCTTTGATCTAAGATTGAAGCCCCTTAAGATGAGGGTGCCTTTTATTCTCCATTCTTGGATCAAACCCATATCAATGTTTTAGATTTCTCGATTTTAATCAGCCCCAAACACACCACAACATTGGATGAAGACCATATCCAATGGCTCATATTGCATACTACTAAAACCAAATGAGCCCCAAAAGTGGGCCATCATTGGATTAAAGGGAATCGAATAACCAAAAAGTGTGTAGAGGGTGTGTAAAAATCCTAGGTGTGTGCTCATAAAACTCCAAATTTGATAATTCAATTACCACTAGTTGTTTTCTATGCAAGATTAATTCCATCAATTAAGCATTTTAATCCTTAAAAATTGGGAATCCTTACAATGTTCATGCACGACTCATTTCCCCCCCTAATGACACAAGTAGAATTTGATATCAATATTTTGGGCATCTTGGATTTGCCATTCTCAAACAGATGTAGAGAAAAGGGATAGTGGCACACTTGCCTGCATTTTTAAATTTGCAAGAACCATGTGAACCTTGCATGATGGGCAAACATCAAAGGAAGGCATTTTCAAAAGAGAGTAGCAATTGAGGTCAAGCTCCTCTAGAGTTGGTATATGCTTATTGGGAGAATCTAGATTTTACTTTTGCTAATAGTCGATCATCGTAATAGAAAGATGTCGATGTACTTTATTTAGGAGAAGGTTGATGCATTTACCAAATCTAAAATGTGGCATAAGACTTTGAAAATGAAATAGGCAAAAAATTGAAGAAATTTACTCATCGAGGATGAGAATTATTACCGACAAAATTTGACAATTATTGCAATGCTCATGGAATCAAGAGGCAACTAACCACAACCCATATACCTCACCAAAATTTTCTTTGTTGAGACATGAAGTAGGATAGTAGTTTAAATGGTCCATTGCATGCTCAAAACTCAAGATATGCCTAATTCATTTTGGGCATAATACAACTATGTATATTTTGAAGAGATGCTACACGAAGGCACTACATGACATTAGTCTTCAAGAAGCATACTCTGGTAAAAATCCATTAGTTATGCATTCTAAAATTTTTGGATATTTTTACTATGAATATATACTTGAATCAACAAGAACTAAGTGAGGATCAAAAAGCAAAAAATGTGTCTTCTTAGGATATAGCGAAGAGTCTAAAGCATAATAGACTTTGGGATCTAGAGACAAAGAAGATCATTTTCAGATGTGATGTGGTATTTGATGAGTGACCACACGTAGTGGATAATAAAGGTAAAACCACTATCTCATCAACTAAAGAAGTAAATAACCTTGTGCCTTCTCATAGATAGTCAAGATCGATGAGGAGGACACATCGTATAATGACATTCCTCAACCAAAAGGCTAATCAATTGTGTCATACTACATAAGTTACTACCAAAGTGGGAAAAATGAATCTTTGATGATCGTAACCCTCAAGTTGATGTTCTAGAATCATCTTCGGATGGTTTGCATAGATCAAACATGTTTAAGGAGCAACAAAGAGCCTTACATCATATTGTCAATATGGTTCTTATGATTGAAATTATGGAATTAGTGAAAGACACCCACAACTGTACACAAAGCACTCAAAGAACCCAAGTGGAAAACGGAAATGAGAATTGAGTATGATAGAACCCTAAACATTGACACTTAACAATTGGCCAATTTACCACCAAAGGAAAAGGTAATTGGAACTAAGTGCATTTGGAAAGCAAAATACAAAGCAAATGGTACTTTAGAGAAGTACAAAGCTTAGCTTGTTGCTCAAAGATTCTCACAGGTGTCCAAGAGACATTTGCACCAATAGCTCAAATGACTACAATTCACATGCTTCTTGTAATTGTTCCACATAAAAGGTACCCTATATCTTAGATGGACATAAAATCAGCATTTTTTATGTATACCTAAAGGAGGAGGTATATGTATGTCAATGACAAAGTTTTGAGCTACCTCATTTAGAAAAAAAGGTTTCTAGACTTAGGAAGGCACTATATGTACTAAAGTAAGCTCCAAGAGCTTGATACCAAAAAATTAATATTTTTTCCAAAAATCTAGGTTGTCAAAGAAGTATTTCTAATGCAAATTTCTATGTCACGAGAAAAGGTGGCCAGTTAATCATTATCATCTTGTATGTAGATGATCTCATTGTTACAGGAGATCATGCAGATGTCATCAAATAAAATCATGCTAGCTTGAGCAATGAGTTTGATATGATAGATCTTTTGCTACTCCATTATTTTCTTTGCATTGAGGGGTGGCAAAAGGACGGTGGGATTTTCATATCACAACAAAAGTATGCTACAAAAATCTTTAAAGCATTTGGGATGATGGTATGCAAAGCCACTAGCACACCCATAAAGGTGAATCTTAAACTTTCAATAGAGGATGATACACCGAAAGTAGATGCTAAGAAGTACGTAAAGCTTTTTGAGAGTCTTATCATTTTATGAAACACTAGATCACATATCTACTACGGGTATTGAGAAGGTTCTCTAAAAAACCAAAAGAGAGCCATTGGAATGAAGACATGTGAATTCTAAGGTACATTGCAAGAACCTTGGATTTTGGTATTGTACATACCACAAGTGATACTCTTTAAGAGTATTGTGATTTAGATTGGGCCATAGCTCATGATTCTAAGAAATCTCATTTTGGGTATTATTTCTCACTTGGATTAGGTATCTTTTCTTGGTTAAGTAAGAAGCATCCAACTTTGGTGCTCTCTTTCACTGAGCTAGAGTACAACACCACTTGCTTTGCTTCTTTTGAGGTACTTTTGTTAAGGAGAATCTTGTAGAGGCTCTCCATTACAAATGTGATAATGAAAGTTCTATGGTCACTATAAAGAACCTAGTATTTTACGCTGACGCCAAGCATATATAAGTACACTACCATTATGAAGAAGCTAGAATATTGTCCAATAGAGGCAAATTGTGTTTGACATATTCACTAAAGCACTTGAAAAAGATCCGCTCAACAAATGGGCATAGGAACTCGGCCCACTTGGTTTATCACTTGATAAATGTTGAGGAGGGGTTCTTGTTGGAGTTAGATGTCTGTGGAAGCACGCAAACAACACAAGGAAGAAGAAGAAGCTTTGAGCTCAACACACAATACTGAATGTATTACTAGAGAATGTACAGAGATAAGTAACCCATTAGGGCAATAAGCATATATACAAGCTAGAGGAAAAAAACCTCCTAAAGAGGGCAAAAAGTGCCCTGATAGTCCTAGTGTGTTCACACACATCACTACCTAAATATATAAATAAAACCCTCCTGGGAGTGATGCGGTGAACAAGGAGACGACACTCATGTATAAGGAAGTGACAAGCTATGTGGAATCAATCCACAAAATGAAGTAGGCCCAAAGCTTTGCGGAAAGCTTCAAACTTCTCCCTAGGCAGAGCCTTCGTGAAAAGGTCTGCAATGTTCTCTTGCGTGGCCACATATGCCAAGCTTATCTGCCCAGTAGAGACTAACTCCTCAGATGACAAGGCATTTGGATTGCCTTTCATCATCAATTGAAGAGTAGAAGCAAACATTTGATATGAATCAGGAAGATCATTCAGAATGGTCTGCACAAGTGAGCTATCTGGTATAACCTCATTAGCAGAAATCAATTGTTCCTCCTAGTCTTTGATCTTTGTTAGAAAACTATCCATAGAATCGCCTTCATTCATGTGCTCACTCTCCAACTGTTTTCGGAGGTAAGCAACACGAGCTTCATTCCTACCTTGGTACAATGTGGTAAGTGTATCCCAAGCATCCTTAGCTGCTCTACAAGAGCATATGTAATGAATAATGGCACGTTTGTCCGACAAAGCTATCAACGCATGTGCCTAAGAATCTCTGCCATCCCAACGAATTTTCTCTGTAGTAGGTGCAGCGAACACCGTAGCACGAACAGGAATATGCAGAATATCATCATCTTCGACACCTTCTACATCAGCTTTAGTACCTATAGTTGTAATAGTTACAGGTGTGATAGGACGTTTTTCAACACCCTACAACCAATACATGTCGTATCATATAAGCCCATAACACGTAGTTCCAAAAAACAAGAAAATTTAGACTCTCATCCAATGAGAAGAGGGCCAACATTATATTCCCCCTATTTTTGGAAAATACACAAATCAAAAAAATCGAATGCAATATTGTTTTTTTTTTGGGATATGTTGCATAAAGTATTATTTTGGTCCAAGGTGCAATAATAACATATAATATCTCATCCTTGATTATCCCAAACAGTATATTATCTTGTCCTCATAATAATAATAAATTATGGTATTTGAGTGAGAGCACAAAATTAAAATATTATTTCTTAAACATCGAGGAAAAATAAAGTACAATATATATTAGATTTGAAGACAATTTCAAATTATCTACGAAATCTATATGGTGAACCTGAAAATTCAATACAAGCAATACATCAAAGAACAAGGCGGATGCCTCACCTTCTTATGTCACCTCTCAAAAAATGTATAATCGTCATCTAAAACTCTTTGATGCTTAAAAACGACACAAAAATCTATCAAATTCAAGGCTATGAAATCACGCAAAAAACTTTGAGCACTCATATCCTTGTGGCTAGTTCTATGTATACTTCTTCTTGCAACTCACCATGTAAGAAATCATTCTTCATATCCATCTGAGAAAAATCCATCCTTTTGTTCTAGCCAATACAACAAGTGCTCTAACATTAGCCATTTTAGCTATAGTGCTGAATTTTTCCTCATAATCAATGCCATATGTATGTGCATATCCTTTTTCTACCAATCATACTTTGTACCTTCTTATGCTACCATCAACATTGTGCTTTACCTTGTAAACCCTTGTAACCTATGGGTTTTTTCCTTGCAGTAATGAAACCAGCTTCCATGTTTCATTTCCATAAAGTGTAGACATTTCCTCATCCATAGCTTTCTCCAATTCTGCATTTGTAATGGCATCTTGAAAACAAGAAAGTTCAACATCTTGTATTACCTTGGTCATGTAGGCACAATGAAAAGCCATGTAGCTATCATATGGTCGTGGGTCACTTATTCTAGTTGTATCATTTGCATATGCCTTTATTACTCTTGAAGTCTTCACATAAGGCAATCCAAGTTCCTCATCAATGCCCTTCTTTGAGACGCCTGATTCTTCATCAATGTCTTCAAAACATACATATGTTTTATTATAAAAAAAAATATTTTCTTTTACCTTTCTTTGATGTAGACCATGAATTTGCAAGACTAAACTTTCCATGTAATCTTCTACTCCACGGGTCTAACTTGGATCTATTCCTAGGTGACACAACTGGTCCAATCAAAATTTGACATTCTACACTTGAGTTTTCAAAATTTCTTTTTTCATTTGAGTCAACATTAAGTCCTTTTGCACTAGCATAATAGCTTTCCATTTCATTAGATACCAAATTTCTACTTACCTCCGCTTGGTGTGTGATTCAGTTATAGCAATTATATCCCTTTTTCCCAAGGGAGTACCCAATGAAAATGCCATGGACCTATTTTGATTCTCCAATCTGTAATCACATTCAAAGTGACGAAGTTTACCAACATTCTAGCATACCTTAATGTCATTATGTGAATCATTTATGGCCTCTTTGGTTCTCCCTACCTCAAAATTTAATCTACCTTCTCTTAGACTTTTTTTTTACTTTGGTCCTCGTTATTGTTACCTCTGCCACTTTTGAAACCTCTTCCTCAGCCTCTTCCTCTTCTAGAGTAGAATACCCGCTCAAAACCAGATTTTCCTTGGGATTCTAAGTCTTCACCAAGGATCTTTTCTTCAATTATCGGCATGGACACAAGATCAACAAAATTTGGGATACTCTCAATAGTCTCAACAAAACTGCTTATTGCAGCTCCTAAACCACAAAACCACACTTCAACCTTATCATCGTCATCATCTACATTGCTTCCAATAGATGCAAGAAACTCACATATGCATTTTATTTTTAAGATGTTGTCACTTACCGACATGCTCTTTTCTCCATTGTATGCAGATCGTTCTTGAATTGCAATTTCCATGCTTTTGCATTGGTCTCATGCAATGTGACCAAATTGTTCCAAGCCTCTTTCAAACTTTTGGCATCCAGTATGTGCCCAATCATGCTATCCTGTATGCTAAGAAATATCTGATACATTACCTTCTATGCTCCTTGATTGCACTCTTCATATGCTCTTAACGAGTCCATAATCCTATTCCTCTCTAGTAATTGCAAAGGGTCTTCATTGTCTCCTTCAATGTACTTCGATTAGCCTTTTCCCATCAAGAAGTTTTTCATTCTGAATCTCAAAGAATGAAAGTTGTTCTTGTCCAACTTATCGCTCATAAGTTGACTCATTTCATAAGCATTTTCCATTTCTATAGCAATCTACAATACTACAAAAACACTAAAAGTAGTACCTCTGCTTGAACATTGTCACACTTTGATGTGATAGTTCAATCTCAAAAAACACAATTTCCATGTATCAACCGTACACGAAATCGCTTGAAATTATTAACCTAAAATATTTGGGAGATGTCAAACAGAATGCAAGTTACAATTCTGCAAAGTGACATTGGGCCCCACTACACTTGATAAATGAATATAAGATAAATGTATTCATATTTAAAGAAAAAAGAAAATAAAATATATCCAGAGAAGGAAAGATCGTCCCCATATACTATCGTAGGAAATACCCATCTCATAACTATATTTATATAGAGTCCAAAAACTATATGCCAAATCTCTCTATATATAGGTTCTAAGTATCATATGCAATAATGTCTCACATTATTAGTAGAGTTTTTTTATAAGAGATCATGACCAACAATTCTAGGCTTGTAATAACTATATAAGACTTTCAGATTGCTTAAGGATCCATTGCTCTTGGTATTGATTTCAAGGATGTGATCTATCATAAAGGACCTTGTGGAAAAGTAGGTCTTAAGGCTTAATTTTTCCTCTTTGTTCATAAGGATCTTTCTTCTTGCTTGAGTTTAGATTAGTGCAAAATTGCTTGAGTTTAGATTATGCATTGAGGCAAATTTCTCACTAGAAAATGTAATGGGATTTGAAATGAAAGCATACCATCTTTTGAAATATTTTAGATTCAATTCATTAATATTCACCTTCAAAATTGAAACCATCACTTAGCATGATAAGACTTTGCAAGAAGAAAATGTGTACCATAATGCTAATGGATTGCCCAAACATCTCAAATCTTCACAAAATCATGGTCATGTAAGGAGTCAATAATGAGATCTTGATTCACCTGATCAAATAAGTTTAAAAAACATGAACTTTTGATTATTTGTTATGAGCATATTCTATTAATTTTTACAGAGAGATAATGACATCTAAGATATATGTAATCTTAATGAAGCTCTTTTGCTTTGAGACAATAGTTATATGGATAATTAGATTGATCCTATGGGCAATGTTACAAGAGAAAACTTTGTATATAGAGTGGATGGAGAGATTAATTTCTATTTATTTGAGAGTTTTTTTAACTTTGTGAATATGATTTATGGAATTCTGGAAAAGGAATGGGCAAATATCATTCTTATCTTGAATTTTCTTTCCAAATCTAAATCAAGTCGAGGGCCATACATTCTTGATTTTTTTTTAAGAATCCATCAAGAATACCAACTTAATTTAGAGACTTCTTCTTTTTTAATGGCCTTTGATTCCAATAACTCCATCATCATCATCATCATCATCATGGAGATCAAAGATAAGCCAGTAACCTTGTTTATCTTGACAAGATTGTATATAGTAGGAGGTTTATCAAAATGATGGTATCAAAAGATCTTATGGTTGATAATTATGACTTGATTGTTGAGCATATCAAGATTTCCAACTCCCTTTGGAGTACATGTCTTATTTTTAGCACATGCATGTTGCTATTAATGGGATCCCTTATTGACGTTGAATATTCAATACTCTATAATTTTCTTTTTATTGAGATTAACAATTTCATAATATCTATATTGGAAGTTTTAAGCTAGTTGAGAGGAGGATGGGCCTTAGAGTTTGAACCTTTATGTTAACTATCGCTTGAACCCTTACATTGAATTAACATATGTGTACTCTAAATTACTTTTATCTCATTTGCACCAATCCTAATATCTTACAGGGTAGGATTTTGATCTTGATGGATGAGGAATAAAATTACTATGATTAATAAATCTTATTCAATTGAACACATCTACAAATACTTTTTCTATAAGGTTTCACACTATCCAACCCATCACGTAGAATTTAAATATAATAGATTATTAATGACAGAGAATCTATAAAATCTTTAAAGGTGATTACACCTTATGAATCATATCCTAGTAACAAACCTAATGTGAACTACTTCAAAGTTTTTGGTTCTCCCTCTTAACTTCATATTGAGAAAAGGAATCGTGGTCAAGTTCATGGAAAAGTTATCAAAGATCTTTTTGATGTTTCATAAGCACATAAACCCTTGCTCTTAGATAATGCTTACATGGCTGAAAAGCAGATTGTTGGAGAAACACTCACTAATTAGACATATATTTGAAGGTCAAATCTTAGGAAGAAAACCCCATGCCTATGTGAAGGGACAAATTCACAAGTGTATCATACTTGTAAAGTTAGTTCACTTTAGTTCTAGAAGCTTTTCAAAAGTTACGGGAATGAGAAAATCTATATAAGTTAGTTAGTGTTAACTGACGCGAAGTGAGAGAAGAGAGAAGAAGAAGGAGGAAGACAATGAGAAAGTGAGAAGAACTCATTTTTGTATGACTGAGTATAGTTGGGCTTCTCTGAGTGAGAAAGCATCTGTAAAACTTCTGAGTTTTTATAGTTATGAGAAGAACTGAGTAAAGTTCTGTGTATGAGCCTCTCTCCATTATCTCCATGATTACCTACTGTGTGATGAGTTACAAAGATCAAGTTTTCCAAGCAACTCGATGCCTGGCATCGAATCTCTGCTGATAAGTCATATTTTCATTTATATTTTTCATTCAGTACTGAAGTGTTTGAAAAACATGATGTTGTTGGAGCAACTCGATGCCTGGCATCGAATTCCAGTTGATAAGTCATATTGTAAATGTGCATGAAATCACCTATAATTTTGGTGTCCAAAAGATCAAGACTTTATGCGGGAATTCGATGCCCAGCATCGAATCCCTGCTGAAAAGTGGCCAAAAACATCCCAAGTCGATGCCCGGCATCGAATTCTCGTTGCAAGTCGATGCTAGGCATCGAATTCTAATTTTAAACAGGCGCTCTTACTAAAACAGGTAATATTTCCAGTTTTGGAAGGTCATACAGGGTCATCTTGTGAGAGCCATAACTTGAGTTCTAGAGATCCGTTTGATGCATATGATAGCTTGTTGGAAAGCTCTACTCTTCTAGTTTCAGCCTATAAAGTTTCATCAAGAAATAATACTTGAGCTAGGAGAAATTAGCAAAATACTGAAGGTATGTCATTTCAGTGACTAGGAATTTCTGTAGAAGCAAAGTTCTCACTTTAGGCTATCATTTCTCAAAGTTTGGAGTGGCAATGAGTTAATGGTGACCATAGAGGTGTTCTAGTGTCACCTCAATTCATTTCTTGTGGTGTTTCATACATCAACAAGTGGTATCAGAGCAGAAAGATTCTCGAGAGTAGAAGACGACAAAGGTACGAGAAGTTTTGTAAAGTTTTCCAGTAAAGTTTGAAAGGTGAAGCATTTGAAGACACAAGGCATCAAAAGGTTACTTGAAAAGTATCCTCATACACAAAGAACTTCAAAAGGTATTATCCTTTATCCTTTAAGCTCACAGGTTGTAGCAGAAGGAAAGAACTATGGCAGATCATATCTCCATTGACAAACTGGACAGAGATAATTACCCCGCATGGGTAATGAGAATGGAAGCCTTACTTATGAGTAAGGATCTCATGGTATATGTAACAGGTGAAGAAGAGAAGCCAGTATTTGAAGATGAAAGCCGACCAAAGAAAGAAGAACTTGATGCTTTAAAGCATTGGCAGAAGAAGGATGCAAGTGCAAAAGCCTACATCTACAATACAATCTCAGATCATTTGCTACCACACATCAGAGGATTGGAATCATCAGAAGATATATGGAATGCATTGGAATATCATTTCCAAAGCACTACTAAAGCACGGAAAGCAAGTCTATGGTCAGAGTTTACAACATTCAAGAAGAAGCCAAGTCAAACCATTAGTGATTATGTCACTAAGATGAAGGATCTAGCAGATAGTCTTGGATCCATAGATGAAGATGTTGAAGATCACAGATTGATTGCTCAACTACTTGCAGGCTTGAGAGGGGATGAAAGGTGGAAACCTTTTGTCTTATCAACAGAACTTTCATTAAATCATTATGTTCCAGATTTGAACCAGTTGCTTGGTTTGATGCTCACATATGAGCAAGACTTGAAGGGAGATGGAGATAAAGGTCAAAGTTCTGCAATGTACATGAAGAATAAGAAGAAAGGAGATAAAGGTAAAGCAAAGGATGAAGAGGAGTCTAATTCTCAAGCTTATTATGCAAGAGGTAAAGGCACTGGCAGAGGAAGAGCAAGAGGTTTTGGAAGAGGAAGAGGTAATCAAAATAACAACAAAAAGGCTTGCTGGATCTGTGGATTGAGTAATCATTTGGCTCATGACTGTTGGCACAACCAACAAGGATCAAACCAGAATCAAAACAACAATAGCAGAGGTCGAGGTGGAAGATATCAAAGTAATTTTCAAAGAGGTAGACAAAGTCAAAGAGGAGGCTATGGTAGAGGTGGAGGAAGAAGTTGGGGACAGAATCAATCCTACAACACCACCTACTACAACTATGCAAATGACACACAGAATGAAAGTCATACATCATTGATGATGAATTCAATCAGCACATCAGACAAAGAAGATCTAAAGGTATTTTACATTGACTCTGGATGTTCTAATCATTTGTCAGGAAACATAGAATTGATGTCAGATTTGGAAAAAGGCATTTCTAGTCACACAGTTCAAACTGGTGATAATACAAGACATAGTGTACATTCAATTGGAAAAGTGAAATGCAAGAGTGGAGCAGATTTGCTAACCAATGTTTTGTATGTTCCTACAATACCTAAAAACTTGATTAGTGTGGGACAGATAGTTGAAAAAGGTTTTCAAGTCAGGTTTACAAATGAAGGAGTATTTGTGGAAGATCCAGAGAATGGATATAATCAGATTGTCTCTGGTAAGAAAGAAGGTAGACTCTTTACTTTAAGAGTGCAAGGGAACATTGGTCAAGCTTTGCTCACACATGGTGAAGCAGTGATTACAGAACTTGATCTCTGGCATAAGAGATTAGGTCATTTCAATGAAAGAGGAATTAAAGCTATGGTTGCTAATCAGTCTATACTAGGATTACCAAATGTGCAAAGTCAACATATGGTTTATAAATGTGAAGCATGTCAAATGGGTAAAGCACACAGGTTACCATTTCAGAAGAAAGGATTCAAACATGATGGAGTACTTGAGCTCATTCATACAGATGTATGGGGACCAACAAAAGAAGGATCTATCAGTGGCTCAAGGTATTATGTTCTTTTCATTGATGATGCTACAAGATGGATAACATTATATGTTTTGAAGGAAAGATCAGAAGTGTTTGGAGCTTTCAAGCATTTTCATGCATATGCAGAGAGAGTCACAGGTCAAAAGCTTAAGAGACTGAGGTCTGATGGAGGGGGAGAATACTTCTCCCAAGAGTTCAATGATTATCTTTGGAATGCAGGTATTAAGAGAGAAATAACTTGCAGGTATACACCACAACAAAATGGTGTAGCAGAAAGAAGGAACAGGACTTTGGTTGAGTTTGCTAGAGCTATGCTAAAGGAGAAGAACTGTCCAAATTATCTTTGGGCTGAGGCTGTAAATACAGCTACATATCTTGTGAATAGATTACCATGTGCAGCTCTGAATGGAATGACTCCATATGAAGCTTGGTGGGGTAAGAAACCAACACTAGATCATTGTAGAGTGTTTGGATCAATTGCATATGCTTATGTGCCATCACAACTTAGGCATAAACTTGAACCAAAGGCAGAAAAATATGTGTTCATTGGTTATGATGAAAAGCAGATGGGTTACAGATTGTGGAATCCTCTAACCAAACAATTTATTGTTTCTAGAGATGTTACATTTGATGAACAGAAAAGTTGGTATGCAGATCAAAGTCATACAGCTGAAGAATTTGAAGAAGAGGTAAGAAGATGTGAGAAAGGAAAATCAATTGTGCAGGTGAATAGAGATGAAGACTATATGCAAGCAAGTACATCCAGAAGTGGATTAACAAGAATGAATGAAGAAGCTCCTATATTTGATGAAGAGGTGTATCCAGAAACTTATGAAGAATGTGAACCAAGAAGGTCAAGCAGGACAAGGAGACAACCAGAAAGGTATTCTTATGATACTTCTTACATAACCCAGAAGAACTATGCATATATGGTCAAAGATGATGAAGAACCTCAGAACTATGATGAAGCTAAAGGTAAAAAGCAATGGGAAGAAGCAATGAAGGAAGAGTTCAATGCACTGGAGGAGAACAAGACATGGGAACTTGTTCCTAAACCAAATGGTAAGAAAGTAATTGGAAATAAATGGGTTTATAAAGTGAAGAAGCTTGCAGATGGAAGTATAGCCAGATACAAAGCTAGATTGGTGGTGAAAGGCTATGCCCAGACCTATGGCATAGATTATGATGAGACATTCAGTCCTGTAGCTAAGATGTCAACTATAAGGACAATCATTGCTATTGCAGCTTCAAAAGGATGGACTCTAAGTCAATTGGATATAAAGAATGCATTCTTGAATGGATACATATCAGATGAGGTATACATGGAACAACCTCAAGGGTTTATAGATTCCAGGTATCCAAATTTTGTTTGCAGGTTGAGAAGAGCATTGTATGGATTGAAGCAAGCTCCAAGAGCTTGGAACTATAGACTGGTGAAGTATCTCAATGATCTTGGATATCAAAGTTCAAAAGCAGATTCAAGTCTACTTATCAAAAGAACAGAGGAAGGTACAATCTACATTTGTATTTATGTAGATGACATTATAATCACAGGTACTTCAGATGAAGGAATCAAGGAGGTAAAGAGATTGCTTGAAAAAGAATTCAAGATCAATGACCTAGGAAAGTTGTCATACTTTTTTGAAATGGAAGTTACTTATA
Source organism: Ceratopteris richardii (assembly GCA_020310875.1). Lineage (NCBI taxonomy): Eukaryota > Viridiplantae > Streptophyta > Polypodiopsida > Polypodiales > Pteridaceae > Ceratopteris > Ceratopteris richardii. Next base: position 7,231,178 of record CM035425.1, read on the forward strand.
CAGATCATGGCATATATGTGTCACAAGAAAGGTATCTTCTGAACTTGTTGAAGAAGTTTGATATGGAAAATTGCAGAGAAGCTTCAACTCCACTTGAAGTTAATCACAAGCTCAGTAAATATGATGGTGCAGACTACAAAGATATGAGGAAGTATCAATCTCTTGTGGTAGTTTGATTTATGCTACACTAACAAGACCTGATCTTAGTTATGCAGTGGGAGTTTTGTCACAATTCATGCATTGTCCAAAGGACCCACATTGGATTGCAGGTCAAAGAGTTCTCAGATATACCAAAGGAACTATAAAGGAAGGATTATATTATCCTTTTACATCAGATTTGAAGTTGAGAGCCTACAGTGACTCAGACTGGGCAGGTAATCAAGATGACAGGAGATCAACTCATGGTTACATGATATACATTGGTGATAAGCTTGTAAGTTGGTGTTCCAAGAAACAACATACAGTAGCATTATCATCAACTGAAGCAGAGTACAAAGGACTTGTGGAAGCAGCTAAGGAAGTCATATGGATGCAGACATTGTTCAAGAGCTTAGGCATTGATCAAGGTACACCTACAATACATGGAGATAATATGAGTTCACTTTATCTTGCAGCAAATCCAGTATTTCATGCAAGGACAAAGCACATAGAGATACAGTATCATTTTCTCAGAGAAAAGGTAATGGAGAAGGAGATTGAAGTGGAGTACATTTCTACTAAAGATCAGTTAGCAGACATAATGACAAAGAGCTTGGATGGTGTGAAGACCAGCAGATTCAAAAGCATGGCAGGAGTAAAAGAAAAGAAGATGATATGAAGAAATAGGGAATGTCAATTAGTGATTGAGGGGGAGCTGTTGGAGAAACACTCACTAATTAGACATATATTTGAAGGTCAAATCTTAGGAAGAAAACCCCATGCCTATGTGAAGGGACAAATTCACAAGTGTATCATACTTGTAAAGTTAGTTCACTTTAGTTCTAGAAGCTTTTCAAAAGTTACGGGAATGAGAAAATCTATATAAGTTAGTTAGTGTTAACTGACGCGAAGTGAGAGAAGAGAGAAGAAGAAGGAGGAAGACAATGAGAAAGTGAGAAGAACTCATTTTTGTATGACTGAGTATAGTCGGGCTTCTCTGAGTGAGAAAGCATCTGTAAAACTTCTGAGTTTTTATAGTTATGAGAAGAACTGAGTAAAGTTCTGTGTATGAGCCTCTCTCCATTATCTCCATGATTACCTACTGTGTGATGAGTTACAAAGATCAAGTTTTCCAAGCAACTCGATGCCTGGCATCGAATCTCTGCTGATAAGTCATATTTTCATTTATATTTTTCATTCAGTACTGAAGTGTTTGAAAAACATGATGTTGTTGGAGCAACTCGATGCCTGGCATCGAATTCCAGTTGATAAGTCATATTGTAAATGTGCATGAAATCACCTATAATTTTGGTGTCCAAAAGATCAAGACTTTATGCGGGAATTCGATGCCCGGCATCGAATCCCTGCTGAAAAGTGGCCAAAAACATCCCAAGTCGATGCCCGGCATCGAATTCTCGTTGCAAGTCGATGCTAGGCATCGAATTCTAATTTTAAACAGGCGCTCTTACTAAAACAGGTAATATTTCCAGTTTTGGAAGGTCATACAGGGTCATCTTGTGAGAGCCATAACTTGAGTTCTAGAGATCCGTTTGATGCATATGATAGCTTGTTGGAAAGCTCTACTCTTCTAGTTTCAGCCTATAAAGTTTCATCAAGAAATAATACTTGAGCTAGGAGAAATTAGCAAAATACTGAAGGTATGTCATTTCAGTGACTAGGAATTTCTGTAGAAGCAAAGTTCTCACTTTAGGCTATCATTTCTCAAAGTTTGGAGTGGCAATGAGTTAATGGTGACCATAGAGGTGTTCTAGTGTCACCTCAATTCATTTCTTGTGGTGTTTCATACATCAACAAGTGGTATCAGAGCAGAAAGATTCTCGAGAGTAGAAGACGACAAAGGTACGAGAAGTTTTGTAAAGTTTTCCAGTAAAGTTTGAAAGGTGAAGCATTTGAAGACACAAGGCATCAAAAGGTTACTTGAAAAGTATCCTCATACACAAAGAACTTCAAAAGGTATTATCCTTTATCCTTTAAGCTCACAGGTTGTAGCAGAAGGAAAGAACTATGGCAGATCATATCTCCATTGACAAACTGGACAGAGATAATTACCCCGCATGGGTAATGAGAATGGAAGCCTTACTTATGAGTAAGGATCTCATGGTATATGTAACAGGTGAAGAAGAGAAGCCAGTATTTGAAGATGAAAGCCGACCAAAGAAAGAAGAACTTGATGCTTTAAAGCATTGGCAGAAGAAGGATGCAAGTGCAAAAGCCTACATCTACAATACAATCTCAGATCATTTGCTACCACACATCAGAGGATTGGAATCATCAGAAGATATATGGAATGCATTGGAATATCATTTCCAAAGCACTACTAAAGCACGGAAAGCAAGTCTATGGTCAGAGTTTACAACATTCAAGAAGAAGCCAAGTCAAACCATTAGTGATTATGTCACTAAGATGAAGGATCTAGCAGATAGTCTTGGATCCATAGATGAAGATGTTGAAGATCACAGATTGATTGCTCAACTACTTGCAGGCTTGAGAGGGGATGAAAGGTGGAAACCTTTTGTCTTATCAACAGAACTTTCATTAAATCATTATGTTCCAGATTTGAACCAGTTGCTTGGTTTGATGCTCACATATGAGCAAGACTTGAAGGGAGATGGAGATAAAGGTCAAAGTTCTGCAATGTACATGAAGAATAAGAAGAAAGGAGATAAAGGTAAAGCAAAGGATGAAGAGGAGTCTAATTCTCAAGCTTATTATGCAAGAGGTAAAGGCACTGGCAGAGGAAGAGCAAGAGGTTTTGGAAGAGGAAGAGGTAATCAAAATAACAACAAAAAGGCTTGCTGGATCTGTGGATTGAGTAATCATTTGGCTCATGACTGTTGGCACAACCAACAAGGATCAAACCAGAATCAAAACAACAATAGCAGAGGTCGAGGTGGAAGATATCAAAGTAATTTTCAAAGAGGTAGACAAAGTCAAAGAGGAGGCTATGGTAGAGGTGGAGGAAGAAGTTGGGGACAGAATCAATCCTACAACACCACCTACTACAACTATGCAAATGACACACAGAATGAAAGTCATACATCATTGATGATGAATTCAATCAGCACATCAGACAAAGAAGATCTAAAGGTATTTTACATTGACTCTGGATGTTCTAATCATTTGTCAGGAAACATAGAATTGATGTCAGATTTGGAAAAAGGCATTTCTAGTCACACAGTTCAAACTGGTGATAATACAAGACATAGTGTACATTCAATTGGAAAAGTGAAATGCAAGAGTGGAGCAGATTTGCTAACCAATGTTTTGTATGTTCCTACAATACCTAAAAACTTGATTAGTGTGGGACAGATAGTTGAAAAAGGTTTTCAAGTCAGGTTTACAAATGAAGGAGTATTTGTGGAAGATCCAGAGAATGGATATAATCAGATTGTCTCTGGTAAGAAAGAAGGTAGACTCTTTACTTTAAGAGTGCAAGGGAACATTGGTCAAGCTTTGCTCACACATGGTGAAGCAGTGATTACAGAACTTGATCTCTGGCATAAGAGATTAGGTCATTTCAATGAAAGAGGAATTAAAGCTATGGTTGCTAATCAGTCTATACTAGGATTACCAAATGTGCAAAGTCAACATATGGTTTATAAATGTGAAGCATGTCAAATGGGTAAAGCACACAGGTTACCATTTCAGAAGAAAGGATTCAAACATGATGGAGTACTTGAGCTCATTCATACAGATGTATGGGGACCAACAAAAGAAGGATCTATCAGTGGCTCAAGGTATTATGTTCTTTTCATTGATGATGCTACAAGATGGATAACATTATATGTTTTGAAGGAAAGATCAGAAGTGTTTGGAGCTTTCAAGCATTTTCATGCATATGCAGAGAGAGTCACAGGTCAAAAGCTTAAGAGACTGAGGTCTGATGGAGGGGGAGAATACTTCTCCCAAGAGTTCAATGATTATCTTTGGAATGCAGGTATTAAGAGAGAAATAACTTGCAGGTATACACCACAACAAAATGGTGTAGCAGAAAGAAGGAACAGGACTTTGGTTGAGTTTGCTAGAGCTATGCTAAAGGAGAAGAACTGTCCAAATTATCTTTGGGCTGAGGCTGTAAATACAGCTACATATCTTGTGAATAGATTACCATGTGCAGCTCTGAATGGAATGACTCCATATGAAGCTTGGTGGGGTAAGAAACCAACACTAGATCATTGTAGAGTGTTTGGATCAATTGCATATGCTTATGTGCCATCACAACTTAGGCATAAACTTGAACCAAAGGCAGAAAAATATGTGTTCATTGGTTATGATGAAAAGCAGATGGGTTACAGATTGTGGAATCCTCTAACCAAACAATTTATTGTTTCTAGAGATGTTACATTTGATGAACAGAAAAGTTGGTATGCAGATCAAAGTCATACAGCTGAAGAATTTGAAGAAGAGGTAAGAAGATGTGAGAAAGGAAAATCAATTGTGCAGGTGAATAGAGATGAAGACTATATGCAAGCAAGTACATCCAGAAGTGGATTAACAAGAATGAATGAAGAAGCTCCTATATTTGATGAAGAGGTGTATCCAGAAACTTATGAAGAATGTGAACCAAGAAGGTCAAGCAGGACAAGGAGACAACCAGAAAGGTATTCTTATGATACTTCTTACATAACCCAGAAGAACTATGCATATATGGTCAAAGATGATGAAGAACCTCAGAACTATGATGAAGCTAAAGGTAAAAAGCAATGGGAAGAAGCAATGAAGGAAGAGTTCAATGCACTGGAGGAGAACAAGACATGGGAACTTGTTCCTAAACCAAATGGTAAGAAAGTAATTGGAAATAAATGGGTTTATAAAGTGAAGAAGCTTGCAGATGGAAGTATAGCCAGATACAAAGCTAGATTGGTGGTGAAAGGCTATGCCCAGACCTATGGCATAGATTATGATGAGACATTCAGTCCTGTAGCTAAGATGTCAACTATAAGGACAATCATTGCTATTGCAGCTTCAAAAGGATGGACTCTAAGTCAATTGGATATAAAGAATGCATTCTTGAATGGATACATATCAGATGAGGTATACATGGAACAACCTCAAGGGTTTATAGATTCCAGGTATCCAAATTTTGTTTGCAGGTTGAGAAGAGCATTGTATGGATTGAAGCAAGCTCCAAGAGCTTGGAACTATAGACTGGTGAAGTATCTCAATGATCTTGGATATCAAAGTTCAAAAGCAGATTCAAGTCTACTTATCAAAAGAACAGAGGAAGGTACAATCTACATTTGTATTTATGTAGATGACATTATAATCACAGGTACTTCAGATGAAGGAATCAAGGAGGTAAAGAGATTGCTTGAAAAAGAATTCAAGATCAGTGACCTAGGAAAGTTGTCATACTTTTTTGAAATGGAAGTTACTTATACAGATCATGGCATATATGTGTCACAAGAAAGGTATCTTCTGAACTTGTTGAAGAAGTTTGATATGGAAAATTGCAGAGAAGCTTCAACTCCACTTGAAGTTAATCACAAGCTCAGTAAATATGATGGTGCAGACTACAAAGATATGAGGAAGTATCAATCTCTTGTGGTAGTTTGATTTATGCTACACTAACAAGACCTGATCTTAGTTATGCAGTGGGAGTTTTGTCACAATTCATGCATTGTCCAAAGGACCCACATTGGATTGCAGGTCAAAGAGTTCTCAGATATACCAAAGGAACTATAAAGGAAGGATTATATTATCCTTTTACATCAGATTTGAAGTTGAGAGCCTACAGTGACTCAGACTGGGCAGGTAATCAAGATGACAGGAGATCAACTCATGGTTACATGATATACATTGGTGATAAGCTTGTAAGTTGGTGTTCCAAGAAACAACATACAGTAGCATTATCATCAACTGAAGCAGAGTACAAAGGACTTGTGGAAGCAGCTAAGGAAGTCATATGGATGCAGACATTGTTCAAGAGCTTAGGCATTGATCAAGGTACACCTACAATACATGGAGATAATATGAGTTCACTTTATCTTGCAACAAATCCAGTATTTCATGCAAGGACAAAGCACATAGAGATACAGTATCATTTTCTCAGAGAAAAGGTAATGGAGAAGGAGATTGAAGTGGAGTACATTTCTACTAAAGATCAGTTAGCAGACATAATGACAAAGAGCTTGGATGGTGTGAAGACCAGCAGATTCAAAAGCATGGCAGGAGTAAAAGAAAAGAAGATGATATGAAGAAATAGGGAATGTCAATTAGTGATTGAGGGGGAGCTGTTGGAGAAACACTCACTAATTAGACATATATTTGAAGGTCAAATCTTAGGAAGAAAACCCCATGCCTATGTGAAGGGACAAATTCACAAGTGTATCATACTTGTAAAGTTAGTTCACTTTAGTTCTAGAAGCTTTTCAAAAGTTACGGGAATGAGAAAATCTATATAAGTTAGTTAGTGTTAACTGACGCGAAGTGAGAGAAGAGAGAAGAAGAAGGAGGAAGACAATGAGAAAGTGAGAAGAACTCATTTTTGTATGACTGAGTATAGTCGGGCTTCTCTGAGTGAGAAAGCATCTGTAAAACTTCTGAGTTTTTATAGTTATGAGAAGAACTGAGTAAAGTTCTGTGTATGAGCCTCTCTCCATTATCTCCATGATTACCTACTGTGTGATGAGTTACAAAGATCAAGTTTTCCAAGCAACTCGATGCCTGGCATCGAATCTCTGCTGATAAGTCATATTTTCATTTATATTTTTCATTCAGTACTGAAGTGTTTGAAAAACATGATGTTGTTGGAGCAACTCGATGCCTGGCATCGAATTCCAGTTGATAAGTCATATTGTAAATGTGCATGAAATCACCTATAATTTTGGTGTCCAAAAGATCAAGACTTTATGCGGGAATTCGATGCCCAGCATCGAATCCCTGCTGAAAAGTGGCCAAAAACATCCCAAGTCGATGCCCGGCATCGAATTCTCGTTGCAAGTCGATGCTAGGCATCGAATTCTAATTTTAAACAGGCGCTCTTACTAAAACAGGTAATATTTCCAGTTTTGGAAGGTCATACAGGGTCATCTTGTGAGAGCCATAACTTGAGTTCTAGAGATCCGTTTGATGCATATGATAGCTTGTTGGAAAGCTCTACTCTTCTAGTTTCAGCCTATAAAGTTTCATCAAGAAATAATACTTGAGCTAGGAGAAATTAGCAAAATACTGAAGGTATGTCATTTCAGTGACTAGGAATTTCTGTAGAAGCAAAGTTCTCACTTTAGGCTATCATTTCTCAAAGTTTGGAGTGGCAATGAGTTAATGGTGACCATAGAGGTGTTCTAGTGTCACCTTAATTCATTTCTTGTGGTGTTTCATACATCAACACAGATTAATGATAAGGATTTGAAAATTCCAAATTTTAATAAGGAAAAAATAATGCATTTTTTGAAAGGAATTTAGTTCCTTATATTCATCCATATAGGAGGGATGATACAACTTCTCAAACCCTATTCAAATATAATAAAGATAAAGGAAATAAGAAAGTTGTACCCATGTATACACACGTTGAATTTTATATGCCACCACCAAATCTTCAACATCTCCAATTCCTTCTCAACCTATAGAAGAAGCACCAATCCAAGAAGTTAGAGATTCTTCTACATATCAAGAAGAAAGAGTGATTGCACCAGTTTTTAGAAGATCCCAAGGTTCTAACTCGCAAACTTTGCAAGAAAGATCTATTCAAACTTTCAAAGGAAGAATAAGACGTCAAAAAGATCGAGCAAATTAGGTAAATTATACAAAAAATGTTTAGATATATAACATTTTGGCCTTTACTTCACTTGAAAATGAACCTGTTGTTATTAAAAAAGCACTATATAATCCCATGTCAGACAAAGAAACTATTGGTGTCAAGTAGATATTCAAGATCAAATGACTATCTCATGGTACTATTGACATGAATAAAGCAAGGTTAGTTTTAAAAGCTAATGCACAAAAGAAAGGTCTAGAGTATGATGAAACCTTTGCAGCTACTTTTAGAATTACCGTAGTCAAGATTATGCTTAATTTGTTAACATTATTTAGTTGTAAAGTATACCACTTCGATATTAAAATAACATTTCTAAACAGCCATCTACATTCAACAACCACATGAGAACATCTACATTCAACAACCACAAGGTTTTGAAAAGAAAGATAAAGAATATCTTCTTTGCAATCTAATCAGGACTCTTTATGGTTTGAAGTAAGTACCAATAATTTGGCATAAAAAGATTCATTTATCTCTTATTTTCCATGAGCTTTAAAAACTCAGAAGCTACTTCGACTCTCCACGTTAAGTCAGAGGTAGATGTTTTGATTATATTTATCATTTACATCGATAATATGATCATGACAGGTCCTAGAGGTTCAAATTTATAATTTCTTAAGTGAGAGCTTGAGAAAGATTTTAATGTTATTGATATTAGATTTTTAGATTATTACCTTGGTATTTAATTTATTCGCAAGGATAATTAGAGATTCATCACACAAAAAAAGCACATTGATAAACTTCCAAGAAGGTTTAGAATTCCGAATTCTAAACCTATGTAAACTGTTCAAATTTATAGTTTCTTAAGTGAGAACTTGAGAAAGATTTTGATGTTAATGATCTTGGATTTTTATATTATTACCTTGGCATTTAATTTATTCGCAAGGATGATTAGAGATTCATCACACAAAAAAAGCACATTGAGAAACTTCCAAGAAGGTTTATAATTCTGGATTCTAAACCTATGTAAACTCCTATGGATGTAAATGTATCTTTACGAGCAGAAGCATATACAAATCCTTATGATGCCACCACTTATAGTCAAGCAATTGGTTACTTAATTTATCTTTGTAAGACATGTCTAGACATGCCGTCTATTGTTTCTCAAGCATCAAGTTTGTGCACGAATCTCTTAAAATTCATTGAAGGCAATCAAGAAAATTTCCAAAGATTTGAAGGCAAGAATTATGCTAAAGTATTTCCTAAGTCACCACATGTTATAAAATGATTTGCAAAGTTTGATTGGGCAATGATAAAGACTCAAGAAGTTTTCCAAGTTGAACCTATGTAAAATCCTATCAATGTAAATATATCTTTGCAAGCAAAAGCAGATTCAAATCCTTATGATGCCACTATTTATAGTCTAGCAAGTCGTTACTTAATTTATCTTTGTAATACATGTCTAGAAATACACTTTATTGTTTCTCAAGCATCAAGGTTCATGCACAAATCCCTTAAAATTCATTGAAAGTAGTTAGGAAATTTTCCAGATATTTGAAGGCAAGAATTATGCTAAAGTATTTCCTTAGTCACCACATGGTATAATTAAAAGATTTGCAGATTTTGATTGGGCAATGACAAACATCAAGAAGTTCTCCAAGCTGCTATTGTTTCTTTGTTGATGAATACTTGATTTCTTGGCATTCTAAGAAACAACCTACAATAGCTACATCTTTAGGTGAAGTAGAGTATAGAGATATAGCAACACTTGAGGGTTATGTTCACTTACCTATGCATGTATTCTCAAATAGTCAAAGTGGTATTGCTATTGCAAAGAATCTTGGTCATCCTGAACGACCAAGCATATTGAATTTTATTATCATTATAATTGTGAGCAAGTATCTAAAAAGCACATTGAGCTTATCTATGTTCTTATAAGTAAGAATATGACACATTTTTTGACGAGCATGATACTAAGAAAGGAAGGGCAAGAGGATTGTTGGAAACAATGATAAATTATCCTCTAAAATCCTAATTTCTAGCAAACACTAATTTACCATTTCTCATTTCTCAAGAATAGAAATGGTTACTTTTAATCAAAGATGGTCATAAGTCATTATCGCATATTCTTGAAGGACTTCAACAGAGCTATCTGCTAATACATAGCATTCTACCATCTGGCCATTTATGAAACCTAAAAACACAAACCCTAACTGGTTGCTTTTAAAATGATTTTCACTTAAAATTATTAGGAAGGTCAATAGAACAAAATTTGAAGTCTGAAAAGCACCCAAATTCAAGGGTTAACATAATTCAGGTCTATTAATTCTAAAAGTGTCAAAATAAATTAAAAAATATATAAAAAGTTCCTTCTGTAAATTCCATTTAAGATTCACAACAAAAATCACGAAAGGCAACATTCAAGGACTAGATACTTATATAAAAAGAGTGTTAGTGCACACACACTTATTCTATGATATAGGAAGAGTGCCAATTGGAGGTGATTTGGAGCTGATTTTGTGGGGTTCTTTTGTTGCCCACTTCTTCTATACACATCCTATGTGTGTACATGCTCATTATTGAGTAAGTTGGTGCCATTTTTGGTTCAACCTTCTTCTCTTGCTGTTGTACCACATATTTAAGTCAACTACCTCGAGGAAGAAGCTTCTATTGTTTCTTATATTAGAGGAGAGCCTATTTTCTATTAGGGTTGCAAATTTTAACGTCATATCTTAGCACATAGGCTCTTTTCCTCACATCTATTCTATCTCCATATTCCATAACATTTTCTCTTTCATAACTCTTAAGTACGCTTCTCTCCAATTCTCTAAATCTATCATTTATTCAGCCTATTATCCAAATTTTGTATGTTACACAATGTATAGCTATTCTTTCATCAAGTAGTTATTTTTAGTAGTAACCCCTTTGCTACTCATTCACTTCTCTTGTCTCATGTCTATTTCAATTTTCATTCATCTACCTTATTTGGTTCAACATGTGTATGTGTGCATGGTTCTAAGTTTTGTAAATGTCCTCTCATTTAATATTGGACCTATCTCACTTCCAACATCGTGTAACTTCCTTCATGGAATACATAGTTTATATTTGGAGTTTTGCTTCTTTGGAATCTCTCATTTGTTGCTTTCTCTTCATGATGTCTCTATTTTGTTCAAAAATATAGCAATGGAGCAACCTTCCACTAGGTATCCCACCTACAAGGGTTTATAAAATTTGATCTTCAAAATGGTCGAAAAATGTTCCTTTATGAGAAACAGTAAAAAAATATGATAAAATTTTTTATTTCATAATATGATAGTAGGCAATGAAAGCAATCCAACTCAAAAGTCAAACCCTAATTTCAAAGCTTTTAAGAAAAGCACTTCAAAAGTGAAAAACAAAATTTGCAACATCTCATTAGTAGATTGAATTAGATCCAACGGTAAATAACTACCCAAGTGGAACTATAGAAAAAGGGACAACAACCTAAAACAAGATCTCCAAAAAATACAAAACAACCGAATTCGTTTTTTTGTTAGAGCCTTGGCAAATAGCCTCCTAGGGATTTCATCATGTGCTTTCGAATAGGGCTACTTTGCCTACGTAAAGGCTGTTGTGAACACATAATCCATCATTCTTTGGATGCTCTTCATGTACTACCTCGAATAGAGGTCTTTTCAACTTGAAGGATGTGGATTGTGTCTTCTTCATCATCATGTTCAAAGGGTGGAGCAGCTTATATCTATTTGGAGGAGATATAACATCTTATAGAACACTTCTATCTTCTATGCTATCTTGTAACTTCAATCATGGAATGCAAAGATTATATTTGAAGCATGGTTCCTCTCTCATCTGCAATCTTCTCTATAGCTTCTATAGGCCTAAATCTATAAAAGCCTAAGAACAAAAAGAGAATATTTGTGACCATTAATGACGTTCCTAAGGAGATACACTTGTTATCCAGATTTGAGCATAGATCCATAAAAAACTCATACATAAGCATCACGCGAAATAGACCAAAAAAATCCTTATATGATTGACAATGAAAGAGATTTCATGTACATCAATGGGAAACCTTTTATCAATACTGTAATGTTGTTCTCTTTTAAGTACGAAATAGATATTTCCAGAGAGAACTCCGAGCATTTAACCCCGCACAAACATAAATCTTATCACTGATTTATTCATTTAATAAAATCGCAGTACATGTTCATCCATCCAATTATCAACTAGTACAGTCTTCAAAATCTTTAGAACACAGCTTTGCTCATCCTATATCCTCAGGCGGATTCTTAACCCCTTCAACAATGACCAAACCCGTTTGATATCTCTTCACATGGAAAAATTGTTGTCAAATCAAACGATAGTTGCTTTGTTTTTAAGGTATACAGGATGCAAGCGTTATCCGGAATGATTGGGCGTAAAGCGTCTGTGGGTGGCTCCTTAAGTCCGCTGTCAAATCCCAGGGCTCAACCCCGGACAGGCGTTCTGTCTCTGCAGAAGTAGAATGCGCACTGCATAATATTGCAATCGCATACTTGAGGAACCACAAGCCAACTTTTGATGCTTGATGAAGCATTCTTGCATGATTCGATACAGGTCGATCGACAGTGAGCATATGTGCAGGAAGGGACTTGAACTCGAGACACTGGAGAAGGCAGCAGCAGCAGGTAAACATACTATACCTAGGAGAAGACTTCATCCGAATTAGAGAACCATAATTATTATTGGAGTCCATTAGGCTCTCTGATTCTTAGAGTTTCTAAACGAAGACATGTCAGTTAACAAGTCAGTTAACAATACAGAAGAGACTGACTGGTCAGCTACTTGCCCACGTTTTGAAATTACTTCAGACTCAGAAAGGTAAGTTCCTTACACCAGCATAGTGTATAGATAAATATATCATATAAAAGCTTTCTAACTAGTGGAGGCATTGCTAAGTGCGTTTAAGCGCCAGTCCCAATAAAGCATCCGCATTGTATCGATCTCTTTCAGATGTGTACAGACAAAGGTAGCAATTTGAAAAGCACTGCAGGAATCCAGTTGTAAACCAAGAGCTCCTATCAACTCCTGTGAAGGTTCATACCCTAGACATAAGAGTTCAAGGAGGAGGTCAAGAGCATAAATACAATCTTTGTTCTTCTGAAGTTCAATGAGAACGATTGCAGGAACCGTAGTACTTCTCGGTAAAGCCTCATCATCGCCCTTGTACAGGCCTTTCAAGTATCTCCACGGACTCTCATTTGCAGAATCAACAGCTATGGCATCCCTGCAGTAGTTGAGTTCATGCTCACGCATTGCTCCAACACCTCCCAGAAAGGGACTGTTCTTGATCACAAAATAGCGCTGTCGGAGGACAGAGTAAACTCATTATCACACACAGATCACTTGTAACAACTAAGCATTGAAAAAATAATAATAATAACAAAAAATTAAAGGAAAGAATTGCAATATGCAGGATGATAGAGAAAACATAAAAATGTGTGTCATCGAGCATGTAATCGTCTATAGTCCTAAACCAGTATTCAGCGTTGACTATGGTAGTGCAAATGTTGTGTTTGGCAGATACTAGGCAAGATGGAACTGAAAAGTTGTATGCACTTGCAATATTTGAGCATCAAAACAAAAACTGCTTTTTGCAAGATGATAGAAAAAAAACATATAAAAATGTGTTTTGGAGCACCTAATCATCTCTACCTATAGAACCAATAATGAACATGGCAATGGTAGTTGCAAATGTTGCGTTTGGTCGATACTATTCCAGATGGAACTGAAGGTTATTTTGTCAAAACATTTCTATGCATGCATACAACTTTTTTGACAAAATATGTATATATGTACATAATACATATGTACGTATGTATGAACATATGGAACTCATCCAAATCCCTTAAAAGAGCGGGTGCTCAAAGAGGCAGGATCCTGCTCCCTCATCACCGTTGCTCTCAGAGCCTACCCTATCTCATCACAGTACATATTGAGTTTTTCTGCTGCTGCAGTTAGTTGCCCAGTTTCTCATCATCCTCATACACTTTTTCATCAGCTCATCAGTCAACTTTACACTCTGCTCATCACCCTCAGAAGTTCTTACTATTCGCTACAAAATTACGTATGAATGCATAGAAAGCAAGTACGTGTTGCATATAATCTCCAAATTTTTCCTAAAAGCTAAAATTGGATTGTAATATGTAAAAACCAACATATATGACCTGAAATGAAGCCAATCCTTGGGATAGACAGCTCAGAAGACGACTAGAAAAACAAATCAAACAGTATACAAGATTGGAATAGTTTAATATAAGCAATAGAAAAAACTCCAAGACAAAAAAGAAGCTCACAAAAAACTTATATAACCAATATGTCATGAAGAATATCAAGAAACCTGATAGATATGGGGCTGTAGGGGGGGGGGGGAAACAAGACCTCAAGAGACCCCTATGTATATAGCGAAACGAATAACAAGCTACAAAAAACCCAAGAAGGTGATATTTGTTGTGCATATCTGCAAAACAGTAACTATATGCTGCTCTAAACTTCAGAAAGCATCAAAATCAAGGAAGCCAGCTTGATGAGTGATAAAAACTTTAATGCGACTGATCATATGGCCTTAGAAGTTCTTCTGCAAAAATTTATGTCACATTTTGTATTTGATTTCTAAATTCTACTGAGATTCACCTGAAAGGTAACTTTACAAAAAGTGAGATCTGCTTTTATCCAAAAGCCACTTAAACAAGGTTTTCACTCAACTTCCACTCTCACCCTTTGATTTCAAGATTAAATCCCTGCTTGCCATATGCCAATTGATTTTTAATCAACTATACCAAACCTTTTAAAAATTCAATGAAAAACGACCCACGAAAAATTCGAAATCTCCTCATAGAATACTCACAAAAATCCCAAAAACTCAACATAGATGTTAAAACATATGCTGAATAGAGCAAGCTTCCACTAGAGACCCTGCTGCAGAGATGTACAAGAAGAATAAAGTGGTCCTGTTTCTAGGAAATGGTTAAAAACAATATGGTCAATAATATTTAGTACATAGCGTGATAGAACTCAATGAGAGCTATCCAATCACATACAACACCTACGTCTTCCGGCATCTAAATCATGGTCAAAATTTAAACCCTAATTTCTAGTCGATGGTGAAAAGCAGCCTTGAAAAGGATGTCTTAAGTCAATGGCTAGGATCAAAAGTTAATCAAGCAAAAATCCAATGGATGAGACTGTATATGCCTATTTTTAGGTGATTTTAATCAGCAAAAAGCCTACGATATGCTTTTCCAAAAATTACGGAAACCATAGGACTGTTTTTCGCAAAAGTTTATGCCAGGTGTTTATGGGCTTTGTTTGGGCATATAAAGACTAAATTTTAGGTATTTGGAGAGGTGGTGTTCCTTCAAATTGGAGGACGTGGAGTTGCGTTTTCTTCATCAACTTCAAAGTGTGCAGAGCCTATATCTAATGTGGAGTACCTCAGCTTTGGAGACTTTGGAGTTATTGGACAGCTTGTATTCATCAACTTGTACATCATGTATCTTCTATCCCATCTTCTAACTTCAACCATGGAATGTAAAGATTATAATTGCAGCATGGCTCCTGAGCTCTCTCTCATGTGCAGTCTTCTCTTCATAATGTCCTTATTTTTTCTTTTTCCCTATATCTATTGTGGACCTAAAAATCAATAGTTGGTATCAATCAAGAAAATTTAGAGTACATAGAGAATTTGGCCACATGAAAGAAATCTTCATGGTGAGTGCAAGTCAAGCTCATCCACATATTCAGCAGTGATGATTAAGTAATCGATCTATGTGAAGAATCTGAATACTATCTTTGAAAAGAATTACACTCTTAGAGGGGTGACATTAAAGAAGAACAAGGAAGATTGCAGCTATTAAAGCAGCAACAAAAGTGAAAGTGTGCACA
The DNA here is from genome assembly GCA_020310875.1 of Ceratopteris richardii. Classification (NCBI taxonomy): domain Eukaryota; kingdom Viridiplantae; phylum Streptophyta; class Polypodiopsida; order Polypodiales; family Pteridaceae; genus Ceratopteris; species Ceratopteris richardii. The sequence goes on from CM035425.1 coordinate 7,246,959, forward strand.
CTATATATATGCAAGAAACTCTAGCTCATTGCTGGAATTTTATATTTATTTGCTGGATTTGCTTGAATAACAGTCAAACACAGCTCCGAGAGCATTGCTTCTTGGATGAGTACTTTAGAAGTGATATTCAACCACTAGTCAACCTTCTAGTGCTCCTCGAAGTTAGTCACTTAACCATATATGGGAGTTTGTATGTACATACACTCTTCCATCTATTTCTGTTCACATAGAGTGGTTGAGGTTTTGACACCAGCATGGTAAATTGACATTTGTATATATGATGGTGTGAGTAAGCAGTGGCTTACGTAACACTTTGAACATGTTGTCTAATCTCTCTCTATCTTTGTCTCATCATTGTATGATTAAGTGATGTATGCTCATGTCTGTCAATGTTGGAAGATCCTGGAATCTGTGTTTGTAGTTATGGGCCTACCTAATTTCCAACAAAAGACATATGTCAGTAAAGATGTGATCTTTTTTGAAGATAAGTCTTTTGATGATGATGTTAAAGTTTTCGTGAACAACTCAAATCTACCTTTTGTTGTGAATGGTAAAGAGATTGTAAGTAGTAACACATCTAAACCACCATCTCCACTGGCTCAAAGTCCTCATTCATCAACCTCTAGACCTAGGACATTCTCTCAGCCTCTGCCCATGCCATCACCACCTTTCCCTTCTACTCCAGAAAACCTCCTTTGCTTCAGGCTTCTACAAGGATTCCAAAATGGAATATGCCAGCCTCCATGAATCTGGCCTAGAAAGACCTCGACTTGCAGAGAGCAAGAGGACAAATACGTTTCTGATGATTATGTAAATGATTTCATTTTGAGTATTTTTGCATATGAAGTCGAATCAAAGAGTAGAGGTGAAGTATCAAAAAGATAAAAGCTTGGTTGCAACTATGAAAGATGAACTCAAATACATAAAGGAAAACAAAACTTGGGAATTATGTGAACTTCCTTCAAGTAATATAACCAATTGATACAAAGTGGGAATACAAAATTAAAATAAAAGGAGATGGATCAATTGACAAGTATAAAGCATGTCTAGTCGTCAAAGATTTGCACAAAAGGAAGGTAATAATTATGATAAGGCATTTGCACCAACTTCATGTTGTGAGATGTGTTCTTAATATTGCTTCTTATTTTAGTTGGAAGATTCATTAGCTTGACATAAAGACAACTTTCTTGAATGGTGGTTTGCTAAGGAAATGTCTATAAATCAACCTCCAAGTTTTGATGAAAAAGGAAAAGAACACTTGGCCTCGACGTTAATCAAACCTTTTTATGGACTCAAACACGCTACTAGAGCTTGGTATGAGAAAATCCATGCATATCTAATCAAAAAAGGACTTTTAAAACAATCTATCGATACCGACACTTTATGTAAAATTTATTGATGATGATACACTTACTTTGATCATATATAAAGATGACCTCCTATTGGCAAGTCCCAGTGAAGAAAAGATTGACAAGTTTAAGAAGGACTTAAAGTAAACTTTTGATATGTCTCACATGAGCTTATTGCATTATATTTAATGCATTCAGTTTTCTCAAGATGTTCATGCTATTTGTATGAATAAAAAAAAAGTACATTCAAATTTTTTGAACTAGTAATGCATTAGTTGCATGCAATGTGAGAGAGTGTTAATATTTAGAGCACAGTGCCCAGAAACGGCCTTTCTGGGCCCCAAAAGCGGTTCGACCGTTTCAAGGTAACGGAATTTTCTGGATTTTTTTTTACAATTTTTGGCCTCTTTTGCTTGTGCTTATTTGTTTTTTCAAACTGTATGAACTCCTTCCACTTGGGTGAGAGAGAGAGAGAGAGAGAGAGAGAGAGAGAGAGAGACCAAATCACAGCCTTCGAAGTTCAGATACGTGAGTATGTGAGTTCTTATTTTTTTTCGATTTCTTCCATTTACTATGTATTAATGTAAGTACTATGAATGCATGACATGTGCATTGTGCATGTATATACTATATACTGTATATAATATAGTATTATGTATAATGTATATCCTAATGATAAATATATGCATAATATCCTAATTTATAATATCCTTATATATATATATATATATATATATATATATATATATATATATATATATATATATATATATATATATATATATATATATATATATATATATATATATATATATATATATATATATATATATATATATATATATATATATATATATATATGTATATGTATATGTATATACATACATGTATATGTATATACATACATGTATATGTATATATATACATATACATATACATATACATATACATATATATATATATATATATATATATGTATATGTATATGTATATATATATGTATATGTATATATATATGTATATGTATACATATACATATACATATATATATATATATATATATATATATATATATATATATATATATATATATATATATATATATATATATATATATATATATATATATATATATATATATATATATATGTATATGTATACATATACATATACATATACATATACATATACATATACATATACATATACATATACATATACATATACATATATATATATATATATATATATATATATATATATATATATATATATATATATATATATATACATAGTTGCCTCCGGACGCGTTAGCAACCTTTTTGGCTAACTTTTAGCGGACTTCTTTTGCTGACCCGTTAGCATCCCGTTCCGGACTTGACTTTTTTTTTTTGCCCAGCCCCAAGTTCGAACTAATGAAAGTATCCCGAATCGGGCTTTTTTTTATCAATTATTGTTGTGTATGTGCCATGAATGCATACATGCATGTGCCATGAATGTGCATGTGTGCAAGCATGTGTATGTGTGCATGCATGTGTATGTATGCATACATGTGCCATGAATGCATACATACATATGACACATGTCACATACATAAATCACATTTCTTATGTTAGATACATTGTACATACATACATATTACACACCTATCACCTTACACATACATATTACGTACATATCAATAAGTACATACATACATGTTATATTTGACATATATATTACACATAGTAGTAAGTGCATATAAGCATATCACATACATACATATTACATAGTGCACACATACATACTACATAGTACATACACCATAGATATATGCATGGCAGATGCATACTACACAGTATATAATACATACATATATATGCATACTACATCGTATATATGTTTCTATGAGTATATATATGTTTTTTTCTTTGAATTTATGTTAAAAAAAAGGGTCGCGTCCGTAAACGTCAGAAACGTTTTGGCGGACTCGTCAGAAGTCAGGATCCCGTCAGAAGTCAGAAGTTAGGATCGCGTCAGTAACAACTATGTATATATATATATATGTATAGACATATACATATATATATATATATATATATATATATATATATATATATATATATACATATACATATACATATACATATACATATACATATACATATACATATACATATACATATACATATACATATACATATACATATACATATACATATACATATACATATACATATACATATACATATACATATACATATACATATACATATACATATACATATACATATACATATACATATACATATATATATATATATATATATATATATATATATATATATATATATATATATATATATGTGCGTGTGTGTGTGTGTATATGGGAAAACAATGCCATATTGAGTGGTGGAAACCCTAATCCCCAACAAATCCTAATTTTCAGATACGGTCGAAATTGGTCCAAAGTAGATTAAAAAAATTATTACATATTCTCAAAGTACTCATCAAGAGCTTTCTATTGATATATAACGCTTACCCATTGGTGACCTACAATCCCCTCAAAATGCAAATCCTATTTTTTTACTTTCGAGATGTGTTTCTTCTAGTTTTAATGAATGGCTATGATCTATTCATAAAAAAGCACTCTAAATCAATGGTCCATTATTAATCTTATCCAAAAGCACTCACGAAAGGGAGAATCAAAAAAATAACAGCATAATTTTTTTTCCGTAAAAAGTGGTCCAAATCCCCCTAGGGTGTTTTCTTGGCGTTTCTTCCAATTTTTCATGGGGCAAGTGTTAGCTATAAATAGAGAACTATGGACATATTCTACATTAAGTCTTCAAAGCTAGTTTAGCTAAGATCTTGAGTTATGAGCTAGCTGCAGATTTAGAGCAGATTTTGTAGTGTTTGTTGCTAATTTTGAAGTTCTTGCTGCTACCCTCCTTCTCCTTCACACACAACAAGTGTGAGTCAGCTAATATATACTAGTATGAATCCAGGCAAACCCTAAATTCACTCTTAAACGAAAATGCAACTATAAGCTCATGATAGTCAACCACAACACTATATAACAGATCAGCTCCATTATGCATAGTATCGACTCAATACTATGGCATCCCCACTAATGTCATCAATGCCCAAAAGTAGGTATAGAACTGAGAATGGATACATGCTCACACATGGCCTCAAAACACGCATACGCCACGAGCATGAACTCACAAGAAGCTTTGTGAACTGAGTGTCTATCACTTCCATAAGTGATGAGGAAACTCAGCCACAATGAAGCCTAGCACAAAATGCAAAGAAAAGATAGGAAAAAATACAGAAAATGCATGGCTTATAGGGTACACACACCTATCATCTTGTCATAACTCCGACCAAGAATCCACAAGTGAAAACTACATGTCCACTAATACTACAATCATATGTACCAGAATGAATCCAGGCAAACCCTAAATTCACCCTCGAATGAAAGTGCAACTATAAGCTCATGGTAGTCAACCACAACACTAAATAGCATATCAGCTCCATTATGCACACTATCAACCCAAGACTATGACATCCCCACTAACGTCATCAGTGCCCAAAAGTGGGTATAACTCAGAATGAATACATGCTCACACATGAACCTCACAACGCACACATACCACGAGCATGAATTCAAAAGAAGCTCTATGAACTGAGTTTCTATCACTTCAAGAAGTAATATGCAAACTCAACCAAAATGAATCCTAGCACAAAATGCAAAGAAAAGATAGGAAAAATTACGAAAAATGCATAGCTGATAGGGTATACAAACCTATCAACTTGTCGCAACTCGACGAAGAATCCATAAGTGAAAACTACATTGGAAAGCTCTTGATGAGCTCTTGATGACAAAGAACTGTTATATACCTTGGAAAGCTCTTGATGAGTACTTCCACAATATGCAATATAAATTTTGGTCAATATTTCACCAATTTGACAAGCCATTTGACCAATTATGACCATCTATTGTTTTATTATTTCTAATGTGCAGGTGGGATCCTTTAGTGGAAGGTTGCCCCATAACACACATTTTCTAACAATCCCCTCCTAACCTAACACTAGGGGAGAATGTGAGGCAGATATAAAAGAAGGAGACAAAGAAGGAGAAGAAGAGTCAGCAAACTAATAAGGAAAGTAAGTCTTTTACTCCTAAATCTTCTAGTCCTTCCCCTATTACTTTCTCCACACCCAAAGAAAGTCCACTACTACATTTACTTCAAAAAAAGAAATTTGTCATTAATGTAAGAAACCAAGTCATTTCTTAGCAAAATGCAGAGAGAGGATTTATAATGAGAAGAAAAAAACGTCACGTAATAATACTAAAGATTATTCAAAACTTTAGTCTTCTAAGGAAGAACCTTATGCATGTGTTAGTATTGAAGAATCAGCTTTTGATCAAGCAACATTAAATGTAATCTCAGATAATCCTTGGATTTTTTATACTCAAGCTATTAAGCATATGACAGATTGCAAGAAGGTATTTTCTTCTCTTACTAACTCTTCAGGTAGAGGAGTGACCATTGCAGATGGTCATGATATGGATGTTGTAGGTGTTGGAAAAGTAAACCTTAAGTCAAGAGGAGATGTTTTTAAAGTTGTTTTTAAAAGAGATTCATGTTAGGTCCTCCCACCTAATGAGGAGCATTGTCTACTTCAAAGTGAAAACAAAAGTGGAATGTTTGTATTATCCAAAATTAGTCCTGCTAATGTTGGTAGGTCTTCTACACCTAAGGAGAACATGAAGTTATGGCATGCTAGGTTTGGTCATATCAGTTACACAGCTCTCAAGCACATCAAAGATCATGGTATGGTGAAGAGTTTGCCTACTTTTGCTTTATCAGATGATGCAGAATCATGTGAAAGATGTCCTGAAGGAAGCTTCACAAACTTCCTTTCAAGAAGCATGGATACATTATGGCCACAAGGAAGTTGCAAATCATACATTCATATGTGAATAGTCCTATGAGAACAGATTACATTCAAGGTTTCAGGTATTTCGTTACTTTCATTGATGATTTTTCGAGATATTCACAGATTTATGGTCTTAAAGTAAAGTCAAAGGGCTTTCCTACATTTAAGAAGTTCTTCGCTATGGTAAGTAAGTCAAAAATTCAGATTTTGAGAAGTGATAGAGGAGGAGAGTACATGTCAAAAGACTTTACGTCTTTTCTTGAACACAAAGGTATCTCTCATCAACTCACTATTGCTTACACTCCAAAACAGAATGAGGTTGCAGAGAGAAAGAATAGGATACTTGTTGAAATGGTATGATGTCATCCAAAAACCTCCTAAATTTTGGTTTGGTGCAGTACATACAGCTAATCACATTCTGAATAGTGGGAGTTGGCATCTACAACTTGATGGTCATGGAGGAAAACTTGTGTGAACAAGTAGGGGTATTATCTCTACATTCAAAACCTTATTGTGGACATATTACACCTTGTATTTGTGTGTGTGTATGTGTGTGTGTGTGTTTGATAGGTGTAGATGAGAGCATATACCTTTGACTTGATAGGCCTAGCCAACCTTGATAGTTGAGGGAGTGTGTTTGAGTCTACATTTTGTCTCCAGTCCTTGCATCTTGTGGTTTTCTCTATCTTCCAAGTAGTAATTGGTTAAACAAGCGACGCATGTGTGAGTTTTCCTTACAATATCTGTTATGGGAGTGCTCTTTGCATCTAAGGTCCTAAACTTAATAACTAATTAATGAACAAATATACCTACCCGACATATCTGGCTAGTGTCAAGTTAAGAAGGGATTGTTGCAAAAATATGTGTTTTTGGGAAATCTTCCATTGGAGGCCCCACCTACAGGTTTAAAAACAATTAACTTTTTGATGGCAAAACTTTGGTCAAAGTTGGTCAAACTCATCAAAATGGTCAAATATTGACTAAAATTTTTATTAGATATTATGATAGTATTCTTCAAGAGCTATCTAATGGCATATAATATTTGGGTATTTATAGGCAGATGATGCGTTAAAACCATAGTTGGTAATCGTACTCGTACGGATATATTCGTACCTACCTTTCGATCCGTACGTACGTACGATTTCGTACCATTTTTTTTTTCACTTTCAAAACCTGACCAAGCCTCAATGGATTCTCATTTCCCTAATTTTCACATGCAAAGAGCTTCCAATCTCATAAACATTTTGATGCATTTTACTCATAATTATGATGTTTATCATGTTAAAGAGGAAATATATAATTTTTTAGCCCCCAAAAAAAAAACTCGTACCTTATGGACGTATGAATTCCGTACGGGAAGCCCCAGATCTTAGGGTAAGTACGTACTACGTAGTACCGTACTAATACGTATTGTACTAATCGTACAGATCGTACCTTACTAACTATGGTTAAAACTTAAACCTTAATTTCAGAAAATATGTGAAAAGCTCTTTTAAATTGAAAAGAAAGTATGACACTTGTCAAAAACATATTAAATAAGCTTTATAGATCAATGGCTAGTAGTAATGCCACATGGGCACACCGCACTTCAAAAGCTTAACAAAAAGCAAAATAAAGCATCCCTCAAATTTTTGGACATGTATGAGACCTTTTTGGAGTTTCTTCGGATTTTATGAATTATGTTTGACGTGCTTTACTAAGCTATATAAAGACAAGCTCTAGGCTCATATACCATCACTTTCGGAGTTGTTTCTTGGAGCTTATGTAGGAAAAAGAGGCCCTTTCAACTTGGAGGAGTTGGAGTTGTGCTCTTCATCATCTTCAAGGTAAGCAACACCTTGTAACTTTTCTATTGGAGATTGTGAAGTTATGGGACTTGTATCTCATGCATATTCTCTATGCTACCTTGGAACTTCTTGTAATTCATCATGGAATGTATTGAATATATCTAGAGCTATGCTCCTTCTCTCTCTCTCATGCTTTGTCTATTCTCCATGTTGTCTCTAATTTCTCTTTGTCTCTATTTGTTCACAGGCCTAAAAACCAACAGGGGATTTGTTAGTACATTTTGGCAACGTTGTGTGTGAACACACTTGGGAATGTCGATGCTTTGTTCATTGCATCTCTCCCAAAGAGAGATTTTTTATTATATTTTGGTAGTGATGTGTGTGAGCACACTTGGGAAAGCCAAGGCATTTTTTCCCATCTTTAGGAGGCTTTTTCCCCCGACTTCTATAACCCTCATGAACTACTTATCTTTGTACATTCCACAATTTGTAATACAATGTTTGTTCTCCTTATGCTCTTTGTGTTCGTTCTTGCTCCTTGAACTCCACCAATCTAATCATTAATTTCTCTTGCAAAAAAAGTTTACAAGGCTGTCCTACATAGAGATCCTCCCCTCATAATGGTCGTGGACATATACATATTTGATTAAAAGTGTCGATTCACACCATGTTACCAAAATAATCAAGATTCTACCTAAGTCGTCGTTGAAATCCCTTCAATTCAAAGTTCTTTCTTGATGATACAAAGTTGACCTAGGTAATAGGATACCTTACAACATAGGCAAGCCAATACTCTAAAATATTTTCTATTGCAACAATTTTTTAGTGCATTGTATGTCCATGGATACCAAGGATATCAATCTCTTTTGCTATCCATTACCGAAGGATTTCCGATCTGTAATGCTTTCTTGATCCTCTAATATTCAAAAAGACAAACTTTACGATGTTATATATGAGTATTGGAAACACGTTCTATGTCTATACGAGCATTTTCTATTAGACCTTTGTCGTCCATGCCCTTCATATATAATCCTTTCTCTACCATGTAAATATTGAATTGTTGACATCCGACATACTATCAATATCATCAAGGTTTAAGGCATGCACTTTGCCTTTATTTCTCTTATATATTACAGTGTGAAAGCCATCCCCAACGATTGTTGGTCTCTTTTGTTAGAACTTGTCATTGAATGTGTATTGCTTGATCCTAAGTGAATTCTTTTTGACATTGCATATTTGTTGGACATAGCCGGTAATTTTCATCAATTTATTTGACTTTTGTTGCATTGCTTTTTGCTTGAATGCACCATTGAATGTAAATTTCTCTTTGCCAAAGACTTTGTCCTTAGGAATCATTATTCTACTTCTCCAAAATGAAGATACCATCTTTATTTGCTATGCACGGTGGGACAATTATCAAAAATGCGTCGAAGCTTCTCTTTATGGAAGTATGATCATATGAGACTCCTCCACTTCACGTAGAAGAGTGCTTCCCCAATATCTTCATGTTCAATTGCTCCAGTTTGTGGGATGGATTTGTCCATCTCCCATGAAGCACAGAATTTATTCCTCTTGGGAGCATGATGCATCAAAAGAAAGGGCATATAATACCTCCTATAACTCTTTGCCAATCTTGGAAACATCATCCCACAAACAATACAAGAGGTCTATGAGTTGCACCCACACAAGATCAATGGGTTTCCACTTCACAATGTCTACAATTTGTTTCACTATTTGCATGATAAAATGCACCACAATTTCCTTACTTTCTTCCACTTCTTTAAGAAGGCCTTCAAAATGTCCTTGTCTAGAGTAGAAGAGTTTTATTGAGTTCTTGGGCTACTTCGAAGGGTGAAAGCATATTCCCCATACACAAATCACAACTCCACTATTATGATGGGCAAGGACCATATAGGCATAACTTGAGTGCTCTAACTTCACCTTCAATCCAATGACGGGGCTTCATTAGACAGCCCCTAAAGGATGGTTGTAAGAGTGTCATCGAGAGTTTGTATTGAGGAGATCTCTTCCATCAGCCCAAGGGGTGGATGCTCAACTGCAAGTTCGGCCAAGTTCCCTTACTTAATGTCCCAATGTAGTTGTCCCCGGGACACCTTCTCTTTTAGGTCATTTTGGCCTTTTTGTAGACCCTAATATATCATTCCATTTTTCACATTCACGTGACCATGGATTACCAAACACATTTGTCAAGACTTTGTTCGGATCCACAAAGATAGCTTCCTACAAAAAGCATCTTCTCCAACTCACTAGAGATGGTTTTGTAACCAGGCCAAGTTATACAGATACACATTTGTCCCATGGATAACACAATGAAATTGGGTAGATATGTACATCCTCATACCAGTTTGAGATTGGGACTGGCAGATATAAAGAAGTACCAGTTGAGGCAAGGATATGTCTTTCTACGTCAAAGAGAACCCGAGACAACTGCATCGCATATATCACTGCCAAACATACTATGAGATACATAGCCGTTCCTGCTTATTTAGAAGGAAATTTTGAGACACACTCTAGAGTCATGAGATATCCGAACTAGAGGTGTTTGAGCCTATTTTTGCAAGAGCTACAGAGTCATAGAGAGAGCATTATGAAGAGGCCATTGAGTCGGACTCAGAGCCAGGTTATAGTTTTCTTCACACCAGACATCACTGAATGGTGAAATGGACAACTACTGGAGCAGGCTTCTCAAACTACAAGCATATTGGTCAATCTCGTGAGTGAGCTACAGCAATCTAAGTACCCTTGACTGCAAAGGGGTTCACTCTAGCTTCAGAGACTCCACCCTAGGATTCGAATCATCTTCACATATCATGTGAGGCACACAGTCAGGGTACTTACTATGGAGAATAATATTGACTTTCGTTAACCACAAATGCAGGGCATCCTTTGAAATGGACTTTTCCATTACTACCAGTTAAGTGGCCCTCTATCAAATATCAATTTTTGCATCCAATACCCAATACATATCCATTCCCCTCCTTGAAAAATTCACCATATAGTACTATTCTTTGTTTTATTTTCCCTTACCCAGACATTGTAGTAATGTCCACTGTGATGCAAATTTTGGGCTTCAGATGTCATTTTGACCTTCTAAAATTGTTAATGTATCATTTCCTTTCTCTCTCTGCCCTCTTAAATTGACTTCTAATCCAATTATTAGTATTCCCAGAAAGCTATGAGGTACAACAGCCACATGTTTTCGGTTTATATGCTCATTGCTTCTCCTGTATAAGGTGCAAAATCCTACTGAGGAAGGCCAAGTCCGTTATTTCCTTTCTTAACCCTCATTTTAGTTTTGACTTTACTACATGTCAGTTTCGGAAGTCAGCCCACTTGTTGTCACATGATGGAACGATGACTGCTTGAAGTATGCATACATACACACACACACACACACACACACACACACACACACACATATACATATATATATATATATATATATATATATATATATATATATATATATATATATATATATATATATATATATATATGATCATGAAAATATATATAAGCAAGCTATGCATACTAACTATGCATCAGCAGAATTATACCATTAAGCACACAAAATAGGCTGAAAATGAAATAGTGTTTCATTCACATAATCACCTGATTCCAGGCAGAGTTGTTGTATATATCTTGGTGCAGCAACTTGTCACAGAATGCAAGCTCTTCTTCCCATCCTCCATAAGTCCTCAATACCCACTGCATGGATAGAGTCTAATCAGCACCTGGAAACTTCAGAACTTGAGCATATACCACGCAGTTACAATCATGAATACCTTGCACTATGAAGTTTTTCTAGTAAATTAAATAATGAAGAGGACCTGTCGATGGGACCAAGCGTGGTAGTTTTTTGCATCTTTCAAGAAAGCCTCCTCAGTGAATTGTAACTCAGTGGTCATTGCTGCTGGGCCTATGTTTTCTGCAGTCCACCTTCGATGGTGCCTAAAACCATGTGAATCAATGAATAAAATTCATTCAGGAAAAGCTGATGTAACTGATCAGAAAACACAAACTGTAATTATTGCATAAGGTATCAAAAGCCTAACCATATTTGATAGTTCTTGTAATTTGCCTTTGCAATTCTCTCTATAAATTTTAGCTCTTCCCAAAGATCATAAGACAAAGCTTGAAGCACAAGCTTCCTGAAATGCCAAACCTGCAATAGTGTCAAGAACGCTATAAGCAAATGCACTACACTTGAAGGGAAGTAACACATATAAACAAGAACTGCGATTTGGAACTTTGAATACTATGCTTATATGATATATCTTAAGAAGGACAGGTTTATAGAGAGCATAATTTCAATAGTAGTTTCAGTATAACTAAAATCTGACCACAATCAGAAGTGTTTGAGCCTAAATAAAATACTAGTCCTTAAACCATTTATTGTTTGTAGGAGCATAAACAATGTAAGACAGATCAGCAAGCTCCTGGGAGACAGACTTACAATACATCTACAATTACAGATTCATAAAGCACCATCCTTCGTTTTAGTTTGAGCTTCATGACAAAGATTCTTCAAATATATGACATCTTTCAGAAGCAGGCATCAATATCACCAAAACGACAATCCTGGCATCAACCACACAAGTAGTTGCTCCATATGGGAACTATATATCAAATGGGTAGGAGCATACCGAACAAGTACAGTTCCAACAAGTTTTACCCTATGACAGACATTTTCAGCCAAATAAACAATAAACAACATGTAATATCAATAACAAAAATGGATGGATTTCCACACTCAAATGACCATACACTAAATACCGAAATGAATCCAGGCGAACCCCGAATTCACCCTCAAAGTGCAACTGTAAGCTCATGGCAGGCAACCACAAGCCTATCTAGTAGATCAGCTCCATTATGCATAATATCGACTCAATACTTATTACTATGACATCCCCACTAATGTCATCACTGCCCTACACTATTCACTGTACTTGGTTCAAACATGAGATTCTTAAAATCACTAATAGAAGGCAGGCTTTCGACAGCATAAATGAACCATAAATTTGGAAGATAAAAGAGCACATGACATGTGGCATGAACTATCACACGATATGCTAGCTTGCTCTCAAAATATCACATCAGAAAACTTTAAGTTCTAAAATCACTTTTAGACATAACCATGAGGCTCGTTTGCCCTAAGACTCATATAAGTTACATATGTGAAGTATATATACCTCCATAAGTTCAAAGTTATCCAAACTTAGGAACTCAAGATAAAGAGCACAAACACAAACACATAAGAAAAAAAAACAACCAAAGCAAGAGATTACACAAAAACAACATCAATATAAATCATTAAAAATACAAACAAATAGGGAAGCCAATAGAAAATCAACAATAATTTAAAAAAAATTAATAAACAAATTTTATATAAAAAACAAAATAAAATTAGAATTTGAAAAAAAATAGAAAAAATGAACTAAATAAGAAGAAAAATAATGAATAAAATAAAATAGAATAAGAAGGAGAAAATGACTAAATAGTATATGGCGAAACATACAACAACAAATTATATATATATATATATATATATATATATATATATATAGAGAGAGAGAGAGAGAGAGAGATAGATAGATAGATAGATAGAGAGAGAGAGAGATAGAGAGAAAGAAAGAAAGAAAGACTTTTTAACGTCTATTAGAGGCCAAAATCGGCCTATGAGACAAAACATATACATCAGTATGATCCAATCCACTGTGATCCAAAACGAAAATAAAGTGCGAGTACTGCAAACGGGTATAAAAGGAGGGATAGTAGCTGGTATCAAGGGTGTGGGGTGCTATGGGTATGCACTCTATATGCTCAATGGGTGAGATACAAAGAAAGAAAGAAAGAAAGTGTTTTTACGTCTATTAGGAGGCCGAACTCGGCCTATGAGACAAATCGATGTACATGGGTGTATCTTCTGTCAAACAGAAAAGATAAAAGTGCTGAAAAAAAACTGGTAAAGCTGATATAGATCTCCATAGTTATTAGTATGCATGTGGAGATACCCATGAAAGTGGGGGGGGTGTATGGAGTGCGATATCTATGATATTCTATATGCAAAAGGGTAGTACAACAAGCATGAGAATGCATCTGAAACGACTAACTAGCTCCATCCTGTGCTAGTGGGCGGGTGTAAGATGTGATACATAGGTGGAGGTGGAGAGAGAGATATAAAAACAAAACGAGACGATAACACACACACCTCACTAATCACTAGCCCCTAAAGTTAGGTGCCCTTCTAGAATTTCTTTTATATCACTTCCATATAATGTTGGAAGTGAAGTACGCCCAATAACATGGGTTCAAACTTCACGAGATCTCGCCAGAAGTAGAAACCATGCACACATACACACCTCGAACCAAATAAGATGGCTACAAAAAATTCTCACTTATCTTAATGTTCATGTTCATCTACATATGCAGATATTTTCAGATAGTCGAAGTGCCATTGTTATTGCAAAGAATCATGTTCATCCTACCGGGACAAAGCATATTGAATTACACCATCACTACATTCGGGAACAGGTACCTAAAAAGCACATTGAACTAACTTATGTACTTACAAGTGAAAATGTTGGAGACATATGCACCAAAACATTATCGAGAGACAAACATCAAATTTTATGCACACGTTTGAACCTTATACCATTATGACATTGAGGGAAGAGGGATTGAAAACAATGTCAAAATGCTCAAATTACCAAAAGTTTCAAAAACCCTAATATTGCTACTTCGTCAAAATTTGGCCAAAGATATGATTTTAAATTCTTCCCAAGTGGTTTCGTCTTGTCATGTTCTGTTTTCCTCCACCATCAGTAGGCAACATCCATCAAGCTTCATGTGGCATGCATGCTCGATCTTTTGTTTTTCGTCAACAATATTACAAAACTGCTCCCACTTACTAATCCATTATCCCATCGCATCTATTGTTCTGGCACTAACCTTTCCGTGGTACTTTGGTGGATTCAAATCTTTCATCTTCCACTTAACGTCTCTAATTGCAAGGTAACTTGTATCTGTGAACTAGATGGCTCAACAAATGGAACGTCCACCTACGATGTAGTGTCAACTAGCTACACCTCTGGTCTTTTAATCACTTCGAGGATCATCCAAAGAGTATCTTCCATACCCGAAACTTTGGCATTTAGAGCCGTGATCTCCTTAGTGTGCGTCCACTCAAGCTCAGCCTCAGCAATGGGAGATCCACTCTCATCCAAATTCATTCTAATCAGAAAATATATCTAATGAGTTATGTAAAAAATGCAATACCTAATTCATGATATTCCTACTTAATGATTTTCGATGCAAAAATGAAATAAAATGATGTCTCCTAAGTCCTCTTTCCATCTCAAATATCAACAAAATATACAGCCTCACTCAATCCCCAAGTCCTATACAAGATTACATCATGAATATACAAGTTACTGGGAGTCCCAAAATACATCCAGCGATAAGCTCCATGAATAACCTATACAAGCTTATATATTTGTAAGAATGATTATAAATGCCTTTATACAAATAATAAGCCTAATACAAGCTAAATCCATGAAACATGACCTAAAAATTTACAAGCTAAAGTCTGTGATAGCTCCTAAGTACTTTTCATGTCATAAAATGTAACACCTGCAAAAAAATTAAAGAACTAGAGGTACCTAGAAAACTCCAAAAATGATGATTTTTTGTAGCAAAGTGGCCATGGAAGCTAACTTTAACATCCAAGTGGAATAAACTCAATGGAGTTGTGACCATCAACTTATGGTCAAAACTCTACAAGACTACACCAATGTGCAAGAGGTTCTGGGAGTGACGGTTACGTACCAAGAACCTATGCCTAATCATTATTTAATGCTCTCCTATCAATGGACATATTCATCCATTCCATCCTATAATTATCTCTTTGCAAGGTTATGTTCATCATTAAACGCATAGGAAGTTGCTTTTCAAAAGAAAATGATGTTGGGAAACAATGTCCCATTAGTCAAAGTTGGTCTATCTTGCTCTCAGAGCATAGCATCTGTGGCACTTGTTAATAGCTCTTGTACATCAAAAGCATGTGGGCGCCGTGGATAAGTGGAAGCGCTCTCAAACTGCCCACCCGAGTTCAACTCCTCCCGGCGGCAGCGCGCAAAGCAAATTTTTTAGCTCAAGCTTTTGAGAACAGCGAAAGCGATAAAACACCAACAGAGTTTTTTATCTAGATCAATTGGGATCATATGTTTGCTTTATTGGAGATCGTAGTTCGTTGATTTATGCTTTTGAAGGAGCTTTTGGAGGCTAATCTAAAAACTATATAAGAAGTGCTTGGGATCACTTGTATGTATCCTTCACCTAGTATTCAACACAAGCTTAAAGCTTGGACCTCAATAGAGGTGGTGTTTTGTCTAGCACATGGGGCAGCCATGGTGCTAACTTGAAGCATGTTGAGGAGCAGCTATGGAGTTCTTCTTAATGATTCTTCTTGGTGAAGATGAAGGGTGTGCTCACACTCTAGCTCATGGAGAGGAGGTTATCTCTTGTTCATGGCAAGAAGACTTGGTCACTGTTAGCAGCTTGATGGTGAGGATCGGCCATCTACATGTTGTAGTTGAAGATTCTCTTCTACATGAAGATTTCGGACTACGTCAAAGACATTGGATGGTGGTTAACATAAGATTTACATCTTATGTTAAGTATTCAGGTACATATTCTCTTTATGCATACAGGTACTACTTGAAGTTTATGGAGGCCGTGGCGTTCATATCAGGAGGAGTCCTATTCGGCATAGATACAAGAGAAACAGTACGTATATGCTTTATGCATATTTGGATGAGGTGTTTGAGAAGGTGTATTCACATGAGTTTGAGGATTTTTGGCAGCAAACTTGTTAGCATTCTTTGCTACTTTTTAAGTATGTGATCTTTTCACACACGTATCTGACTTAGGGTCTTCCATAGCCTAAGGTTAGATGAGGGTTTGTTGATTATCAGTTTCACACTGATCCTTCCTCTTTCAGTCACTCATATGCACTCTTCTACAACCTATAAGGTCACACATCTCATGTATATTCAGATTTCTGCCCATACATCTGAATATGTTTGTTGCATTTGTACAATCACTCATTCATCTATTTCTCATCACAGAGTGATTGAGAGTTTTGCTCCCACATTGTACATTGAACATTGGTATATATGATACTATGAGTAAGCGATGGCTTACGTAACACCTTACACATGTCGTCTATTCTTTCTCTATCTTCATCTCATCATCTGTATGATCAAGTTGTGGTATGTTCATGTTTTGTCAATATTGGAAGATTGCTGGAATTAATGTTGTATATGCTAGAACTATGGAACCATGGACTTGTGACATGAGCCAAGGGCCTACCTCACTTCCAACATTTGGTATCAGAGCACTAAGGTTTTGGTTTCAGAACTTTAGATCTTTGGCATCAATGCATTAAGGCTCATTCAGATTCTCAAGTTTTCCAGACTTCCAGGTTTACAACATATGATTTAAAGGCATCTTCTAACATTTGACATTTGACATACACACGTAATCTAGATGAGCAGAGATTTGAGAATTAGACAATTCAGTTACATGTGTATTCATCAGTGTGGAGTATGAAGTTGATGATCTGTTCGCAGCCGAATATTTTTGGAAGAGTATGCAAATACTTTACAAAAGTATTGTTTGAGGACCCAGACTTGATGAAAAGATGGGATGAGTTTTTTGTTTACAGCCAATTTTCTATTGTAAGTTGGTTGAATATCCAGGTACAAATGTGATCTAGAGAAGGTAACTCTAGAAAGGTAATTCATCATTCAGACAAAAGATTGGTGAATTTAGTCATTTCAGACATTTGAATCAGGATTTTGATTCAGAGATATGAGGAGATGATAAAACATGATTCTATATTCACTTCCATTTGTATACCATGTTTGTTTTATCTCTTACTCTTAGTATTAGAGGAAGAGAAAAGTTCATTTGAAGAGGTCAAGAGTGTTTGCTACTTCAAGATGAAGAGAACAAAAGGTATGGAAGAGAAGTTTGAAGATGTTGACATCATCGGGTGGAAGAAAGATGAAGAAAAAGAAAGTCCATCATTTCCAAACGAAAAGTAATGCTTCCTTTTCTCATATATTTTCCATATACTTTTCCTATTTTATCCTCTACATCCAAAGACAAGTCTACGAGAACATCTTGTTTAAAGAAGAAGCAGTTTCTTGTTTTGCATTACACTTGGTCATGATTTAATAGATTTGACAAAGAATTGCATTGAGAGAAAGAAAAGCAGCAGATATATGTTTTGACTCATATGTATATGAGTTATAGTTGAAGATTTTGAGCAAGCAGCTTATATGTTCCCTCAAAGAATTCTTGGAGTGTCAATATAGAGCTACTTGGTATATGACAAGTTGCAAAGAAGTATATTTCTTCTTTATCTAACTCTTAAGGTAAAAGAGTTTTTTGTACCAGATGTTGAAGACTTGGGTTGAGATTTTATGTTTGGAAAAGGTTACCTCATATTCAGTATTTTCAGAAAACTTCAGAAAATTCAGATTTGTTGATGTACAAGTCAATGGAGAATCTACTTTCTATGATTGTCTAGACTTTTGGATACATGTTTGTATTCAAAAAGGTGTTCCATTAGATCCTATCACTTGATTGAGAAGTGGAGTTAGCCAAAAGAAAATCAAGCAGGTACTGCTATGGAGTTCTTCTTAATGATTCTTCTTGGTGAAGATGAAGGGTGTGCTCACACTCTAGCTCATGGAGAGGAGGTTATCTCTTGTTCATGGCAATAAGACTTGGTCACTGTTAGCAACTTGATGGTGAGGATCGGCCATCTACATGTTGTAGTTGAAGATTCTCTTCTACATGAAGATTTCGGACTACGTCAAAGACATTGGATGGTGGTTAACATAAGATTTACATCTTATGTTAAGTATTCAGGTACATATTCTCTTTATGCATACAGGTACTACTTGAAGTTTAAGGAGGCCATGGCGTTCATATCAGGAGGAGTCCTATTCGGCATAGATACAAGAGAAACAGTACGTATATGCTTTATGCATATTTGGATGAGGTGTTTGAAAAGGTGTGTTCACATGAGTTTGAGGATTTCTGGCAGCAAACTTGTTAGCATTCTTTGCTACTTTTTAAGTATGTGATCTTTTCACACACGTATCTGACTTAGGGTCTTCCATAGCCTAAGGTTAGATGAGGGTTTGAACTTTGTTGATTATCAGTTTCACACTAATCCTTCCTCTTTCAGTCACTCATATTCACTCTTCTATAACCTATAAGGTCACACATCTCATGTATATTCAGATTTCTGCCCATACGTCTGAATATGTTTGTTACATTTGTACAATCACTCATTCATCTATTTCTCATCACATAGAGTGGTTGAGAGTTTTGCTCCCACATTGTACATTGAACATTGGTATATATGATACTATGAGTAAGCGATGGCTTACATAACACCTTACACATGTCGTCTATTCTTTCTCTATCTTTATCTCATCATCTGTATGATCAAGTTGTGGTATGTTCATGTTTTGTCAATATTGGAAGATTGCTGGAATTAATGTTGTATATGCTGGAACTATGGAACCATGGACCTCTGACATGAGCCAAGGGCCTACCTCACTTCCAACAAATGAAATGAAAGAATATAAATGAATGCACTTCAATGACTTCCTATGTACATCTATGATATATGAAAGATCATTCTCATGTGTTCATCATTCAAAAGATCATTTCATTATAATGGAAGAACCAATTGAAAAAGAAAGACTCGTCTATGAAGCTAAATCTCTAAAATCTCATCTCTCCCTTTCTTTTTTATAAGCTAGATGAAGAAATTATAAAGGAAATCATCCCTCACAAAGTCTAAACATTTCCCTTAATCCTAAAGAAGAAATAGAAGTCATTTAAAGCTTGGAAAACACATTATGATTCTACTCAGTCAACTTAGAAGCCTTCTACAGATGATCATAAGTAACCAAGACATCGCATATAATCTATCATTAGAAAGTCTATGAGCAAGGATTCTGGTGGTTTTTTATTTTTGGATTTGGGAATGTCTAGCTCAAGATATGGCCAAATTAGTGAGCAAAGATATTTGAAATTTTTCCATATGCAGAGCACATGTAGAAGGAATGAGGCTCCATTTTCCTCACTCTACCCTTGCCCATTAAGAGCGTGCGCGTCACAGATAATTCCACATAGCTCATTTTTGCCCTTTGAGGTGTATAAATAGCTCACGAAAAGTCTCATTGAGCAACAATGGGGGAGGGGGGGAGTCTCCCTTCTCCCCTGACTCATGGCAGGCGAGCAAGCTTCCAGCCGAATGGTGGCGCTTCCCATTTGGGTGTGAATAAATGGACTCCACACGGAGATAATGCTTGCACGCGGATAAAATCCTTCTTTTTGCCCTTTGTTTGAAGCTCCACGCCCACACCTACACAAATGTTGAGGCTCAAAATAGCTCTTTCACATGCGAAAAACAAAGAGGCTTCCTCCTTCCTTTTTCTCACGAAAAATTTGTACGCGACTTAGCTTCCAAATCTCCAAGAATTCTTGCCCTCCAAAAATTCCTCAGGCAAATGATCGATTGGCTCTCTCTCAATGGACTTTCCTCCTCTCTAACTCAAGCTCTGATACTA